>JAWNOW010000173.1:2400000-3000000 GCA_035045625.1 Drosophila formosana | reverse complement strand
ATTTGTTCTTACGAATAGCTCATTATCTACAAGAAAACTTCTAAATGGAAAAACAAAATAATGAAAATAATTATTTAAACAAATTAAATAAAATAATAAATACATAATCTATTTGCTTTATATGGCAGAAAGAAGCTCCGTGATTAAAAAAAAACGATAAAATTAAATAAATTAAAGAAATAAATGAAAATGATTTCTTCTTAAAAGATTTTGAAATCGAAAAATTAAAAACCTGAAATACTATTAAAGCTATTTTAAGGGCAGCAGATTAAAAAACATGCAAATAATAAATAAAATATGAAATATTATAGCTACTTAGGGCAGCAGATTTCTTCTTACAAGTAACTTAACTAAAAGAATAAAAAAAATAAATAAAAAATGAAATGTTATAGCTACTTTAAGGGCAGCAGATTTCTTCTTAAAAATAACTTAGCAGAAGATTTGTAAATGGAAAAATAAAAAATATGAAAATAATTAATGATATATGGAATATTATAGCTACTTTAAGGGCGGCAGATTTCTCCATGAGCCAGTTACACACACACCTGTTGTCACTTGTTTCTCCCTGCTGCGCTGAAAGTGCCGGGTATCGAAATACATTGGAGGCAACGCAGAAGCATCAACTTTGCATCATCTGATCGCGATGATGAAGATGCTCGCGGACGATGATCATCACCGAACGGCCCTTTGCAAATGTTAATGAAATGCCTTTGTTTAACTCGGGCTGGGCATCAAAATTTCATCTTCAAACCTGAGCTGCGATTGCGTTGCTAATTCGAAGCATGTCTTCAACTTCATGATTAGCTTTTACAGCTGTCGATGCCGCCGCCGCTGCCGCAGCTGCTGTTACAACGCCGGGTTGGATATAAAAGCGAGCGCTGCTCCACGACTCGGCATCAGTTGAGTTTGCAGAGAATCTGACTTGACGAGTCGAATCCAACCACTTCCTCCTCCCCCCAACCACAAATACCAAGCAGGAATAGTAGTCAACATGAAGGTAAGCCCGATGCTCGATTCCCTTCGCAGTCTTCCCACTTACAGTGATTCCTCTTCTGCAGGTCTTCGTCTGTTTGTGCGCGCTCTTTGCTATGGCCAATGCTGGCTTCTTGGGACTCCTCGGCGGCGGCGGCGGCGGCTCCAACAACGGAGGAGGCGGCCTCAAGGGCAGCTTCAGCCTGGGCGGCAACGGAGGCGGCGGCGGCGGAGGAGGCGGTTCCTATGGCCATGGCGGCGGCGGCGGCGGCTCTTATGGTGGTCACGGCGGACACGGTCCCGTCCAGGTGGTCAAGGTGATTCACCAGCAGGGCGGCAGCTCGGGCAGCGGTGGCTACTCCAACGGTGGCTATGCCGGCGGCTACAGCTACGGCCCCGCTCCCCAGGTCTACAAGGTGAAGGTCATCTCCAGCGGCGGCGGCGGCGGCGGCGGCATCATCGGCTCGGGTCCCAGCTACCACGAGCACCACGATCATCACGGTCCCGCCTCCGTTAAGGTCATCAAGGTGGTGCACCAGGAGGCCGCGCCCTCGCTTGGCTCCGTGCACCACATCGAAAGCGCTCCCCAGGTGATCAAGGTGCTGCACGAGGGCTCCTCCCATGGCGGCTCCGCTTACCACGCCGGCGGCGTCGGCTCTGCACCCACCAAGGTGGTGCGCGTCATTCACGAGCACGCCTCCAGCTCTGTGGGAGTTGCCGCCGGACCCATCTACAGTGCTCCAGCTCCTGCGCCAATCTTCAGCGCTCCAGCTCCCGCTCCCATCTACAGCGCTCCTGCTCCTGCGCCCATCTACAGCGCTCCAGCTCCCGCTCCCATCTACAGCGCTCCTCCTCCGGCTGCAGTTTATGGCGCTCCCATCTCCGCGCCCCTTCCCGCCCCCGCGCCCATCTACAGCCCAGCGCCCGCTCCCGTGTACGCTGCGCCCGCTCCAGCGCCCATTCAGTACAGCGCTCCCATCGCTGCTCCCGCTCCCGCTCCGCTGCAGTACGCCGCCCCCGCACCAGCTCCCCTGCAGTACGCTGCTCCCGCCCCCATCTCGGTGTCCGCTCCGTCGCCCGTGCTGAGCGTGCCCGAGTCGGCGCCCGCTCCCAGCTTCGGCCAGCAGGGTCCAGTGCTCAGTCTGCCCGCGCCCGTCGAGGAGCAGCAGTCGCTGCCCATTGGCCACGCCCCCGCCCAGACCTATGGTCCACCACAGTTCTAAGTGGGCGGCAACAGCAACAACACAACTAGAGCAATAGCATCAACTGCACTGGAGGCGCATTCACAACTCACCATCGAAGTCCTCCAACAATTCCTTGACTTCAACTACTTTCAACAAAACTCTTTTGATCCTTTGACCTATCCCGAAATCTTCCCACACACTCCACGCACCTTAAGACATAAGTTATATCATATATTTTTTTTTTGTAGTTATATTTTTGTTACGGACAATTAAAAGCGACTGTTAATTGAATGAGAAACTTCGTTTTTATGAACAGCAAAAACGTTAAGCTGCAGTTTAACAGTGGAAGGAAACTAGCAGCTGTTAACAGCATGCTGACTAACAGTGAGGATCACATAACATGATGCTGTTAAACTACTGCAGCTAACAGACGAGATAACAGAAAGCAGCACTTGTGAAACTTGCTGCAAATCTGACTGAATAAATAGCAATTAGTCAGATCTGTGCAACAAATACATGGGAAAGATGATCATTGACTAATGGAGCATATTACCGGTATCAGCATCAGTATGAATTGGAATCCATTGAAAGATATTTTGACGAGACTTATCAATCGTTTGAAGATCAACAATTTGTTTTGTGTTGGAAATTTCCAAAATATTATATAATAAACACACATGATGCAGTGTTTTAGTATTATGCAGCAGTACAATGCCGCTATATAACATAATAATATGGAGCAAAATTATTTACATTACATAATACATTAAATAATATAATAAAATGCATTATTATATTAAATGAATATATCAATAATATAAAAATAGAATGCAGCATTATTATTTACATTTTTATATTTACTTCAAATGAAAATAGCAAATAGATTCGTAGTTGATCATTTTAAATGCATTGCTTCACTTGATAAATATCTCGCATTTTCCGCCCAATTTTCTTCAATAAAAAACACACACACTGCACTCTATCAATCACTCAATCACTAACTTGATGGACGGGGGAAGATTTCAAAACACTGTTAAACAAAAACAAAATTTAACAAAAAAGAGATTAAATCACTTGCTGCCCTTTTGTAAACTTGACCTTCGCTTTGGTGTTGGCGTTGCAGTCGCTTCGCTGTCGACGCACGCATGTTGCGCCTGCGCTTTGGCTTCGTTCATGAATAATGCATTAAATTAAACATCGTTTCACACAAAAAAATAAATACAAAAAAATATGTGTATACAGATTGATCATCTTTAAATAAGCTGTGCTTTTTGTTGCTGGTTGCTGTTGTTGCTGGTTGCTGCTGCTGCCGAACGATATTACGATATTACATGGATTCGCTTTTGTTTTTATTGTTTCATAACAATGTTGTTATGTTTTAATTATATTAAACACAATTGTAAGCAGATATTGTTGTTGTTGGTGTAAGGATGTTGTTTTTTGTTTGTTATGTTAATTGGTTTCTATTATGGTTTTTCATTTATTCGGCGGCTTTGACAAGCGCCTCAGCAACTTCGATGGCGATGGCGACTTCCGCCTTGGCCTGCAAAATAAAAAGAAATGTAAATGCACTATTTATCAACTGTTAAAAGCAGTGTAACTGTTCGCAAATTCGTAACATTCGCGAGTGTTCGCTGTAATTCTATTTAAGTTAACAGAAAAGCACATTTTTGCTTTAAGATTTCGCAAACTGCATTCGCCTGTTAACTTAACAGACAAACACTTTCGCATTCGCCTGTTGTCAGCAAGACAAACACTTTTGCACTTGTCTGGTATGTTAAGCGAGTGTTCACTGTAATGCAATTTGCCATCTCCCTCTCTCTCATTCGCTCACCTTATCGCTGCCAGCTGAGCTGAGCTGTGACTGGTACTTGGAGAGCAGCTGGCGGGCCTCGGTCACGTCGATGTCGGCCACATTGTGGGCCTCCTCGGCGAGCACCTGAACGGAGGAGTCGTCGTTGACAGTCACTGAGCCGCTGGACACGAAGTACTTGGTCAGCTTGCCCTCGTTGTCGGTCACAGTAACGACGCCGGGTTTCAGCACAGCTGCGAGGAGGAACAGATTGATTACGATTATGATTATGATACAATCTCCGATTTAATAACCTACCCAATGTGGGCACATGCTTGGCCAGGATGCCGAAGGCGCCGCTGAACGACGGAACGTCGATCTGACGGACGACGGCGGCATCGTAGAAGGTTTTGTTGGCAGCGGCGAAGGTCAGTTTCATCTCATCGGAGTAGGAACGATTCTGGGCCAGGCGGGAGCCGCGGGCGGCCAACAGGCGAGCGTTCTTCACAAACGACATCTTCTGTGTTGTTGTTCAACAGTTAAACGAGTTGCACAATTAACAATGAAAAAACACACACAAATTATGTAACTTTGTAGGTTAGAGGACTACACACAAAAGAAAACCAGCTGACAACTGCTGCCAGTTCTCTCAACTTTGACGTTGCACGCAGCAGTTGCAGGGAGTGTTTTTTATTTATGCGTTTTCGTTTTTACCTTTAATTGATTGCTGGAGTGTGGCGAAAATAAAAGGAATACTTTCAGTAAATCTCTCGCTCAGCCGTCGTAGAAGCAGCGCCGCTGTTTGCTAGTGTTGCAAAGCACCTAACTAGTGGCGAACCAGCAGCGATAACGCACTATCGATAGCGTAACATCGATGGCAGTTCAAATTATTAATCAATATTATTTAAATTAAAATACAAAATTATATAATTAAAAAACATACTAAAAACAAACAAATTATCCTTTTGGCAGAGTTGAAACATTTACTCCACCAATTACCTTAACATTGCTCACAACAGTGCAGTGCCACAGTTAACAGCCTCTTATTTAATAACACTTCGTTTTGTTGAAGAAGAATGTATTTCTGAAAGCTAGCCGGACCGTGCACATTTGGAAATACAAATTTGATTTTGTTGCCAATCCGATTGTTAATAAGGCGCGTAGTGTTTCAAAATATCGATTACATTCAGTGGTAGCCATCGGTACTGGCATCGATATTTGGTCACCTCTAGCGTCGGCGTCGTCGTCGAATGCGTTTTGCGTGTACAGAGACGAGATTTGTGTGTGTGACTCTGTTTATTTTGTGTGTTTTGTGTACGGTTCCGGCATCTCTAGACTCTGGGCTCTCAAGTGAATTGCTGCAAAATGAGACGCTGGCTGGCAGTGTTTGCCACAACGCTGCTCACATTGCTGACAGCGATCGGCGCCCAAAAGACGCTGTCGGAGTCGTCGCCACCGCTGACAGACACCGTATATCTGGGCGAAGGGACCTCGATCGACATCACCGCCAATGGTTATGGCCACAACGTGCTGCGCACCTACTGCTACCCGGGCAAGCCGCACTCGCTGTTCAGCCTGTTCGAGACGGTGGAGTTTGTGCTGAGCATCGCCAACGACGATTACACCGAGTACGGCGGAAAAACGCCCGGCGAGGTATTGGAGCACTACAAGGAGCAGCGATCGCTGTTCAGCTTCACGCTCTTCTCGCAAAAGCGTCAGCGCATCCAGCTGTCGCCGTTTGAGCAGCAGTGCATCGGCGTGTCGTCCAGGCAGCCCTACAACGTCAGCTTGAAGCACGCCCAGTTCGATGTGTGGCGTCTGCTGCAGTTTGGCTGTGGTCTGCTGATCTTCTGGAGCGCAGCGCGGCTGGCCAAGAACAGCGTGTTCTACTACTTGGCCGGCATGGTGCTGGGCATCTGTGCCTCGCTGCTGGTCATCATTGCCATCGCCTCGAAGCTGGTGCCGCGGCGTCCCATGATGTATGGCGTGCTCATCGGCGGCTGGACCATTGGACTGTTTGTGCTCAAGCAGCTGGCGGACAACATACGCGTCATCCTGCTGACGTATCGCGAGTATGTGGTCTGGTATCTGGCCATCACGGGTCTGCTGTCGTTCCTCTTCTGCTATCGCATTGGGCCGCCCAAGAATCCCCGATCCCAGAACATCATCAGCTGGGTGCTGCAATCGATTGGCGGTGCCTTGGCCTACTTCAGCAGCTGGCATACCAGCGCCTGTGTGTTGCTCATGGTCTGCGTCTTTACCGCTCGCTACTTTCCCGAATCGGTGCTGCGCTTCGCCCAGAAGCTGTGGAAGCGTCGCTTCCCGCCTCAGCGGCGTCTGCTCAGCCAGGAGGAGTACTACCAGCAAACGGTCAACGAGACCGCGCGATCGTTGGCCGAGCTGCGCGACTTCGTGACCAGTCCGTACTGCAAGCAGTGGAAGACAATGTGCAGTCTGCGCGATCCCATGAGATTCGCCTCCTTTGCGAATGGGGCGCCGCATTTGTACGACGAGGAGATCGAGGACTATTCGCGCACCATCGAGGAGTCCATGGAGGGCGCCGACGAGGACGAGGCCGAGGACTATCTGCAGTGCAACATGTACTATCGTCCCTCGGCCCGGCGCAACCATCAGCGTCAGACTCTGGCCGCATCGCCCAGCTATCCGCCGGCTCGTCACCTGCCGGTGGCACGACAGCAACCCATCGAGAACAATCGTCGGAATGAGCACGCAGCTGGGGACGATGACGACGATGAGGACGAAGATGAATACAATTAAAGGACTCTCGATTAGTGTTTTAAGCTGCAAAACTTCGCCTGCATGTCCCTCTCTTAAACCTGTTTTTGTTTGTGTCCTAGTCCAAGCCAAAAAATAATGTTGCCTGCCAACTTAAGACTTCTTCTTTAAGCTGCTTCGTCTTCAGGTCAAAAGCTTAGAAATTTAAGTTTAAATTCATTTGTACAAAAAATCAACCTATTTCATTTCCCCTCGCACTTATATAAACTTAAATTATACATTAAATAAATAATAAGCTAAACTACTACCGAACACCAAGTGGACTACTTTTACTCCCTTATCTGACTGATAACTGAACAAAAGGACTGCTCTTTGACCCATCAACCACAGCCACAGCCGCAAAAGATAAGCTTTGGTCGGTCATTGTACATTAAGCACTTTACAACCAAATATAGTTATAAGATGAATAATTATATTCAGGCATTTTAATAAGTCTCATTACCTTATTTTTACATGAGGTTTCACTTTTATTTTGTTTGTTTTTATTAAAAACAAATTGTGAAATAATCAGGAATTGTAAATCTTATAATTTTGATTTTAAAAATTCAAAAATAAAAGCTGATTGCTTATATTTTTTGAATTCAACAGTTAGACTATAACTCCTGTTTTTAATTTTAATGATAATTAAAAAATATCTTCATTTGTAATATAAAAATTTGAATTATACAATTATTTCACAGTTGTTGTTTTAAGTTAACCAAAACAAATATAGCAAATAGTTTGGTTATTTAAATAAACAAAATTACAATAGTTACTGTTCTCGATTATGATGTCCGCACAAAATGTTGAAACTTCGCGCTGTCTCGCTCTTTGTGGTGGTGGGTTTGCCGTCTCTTTTGCGCTCAGTAGAGCCGCTGCTCGAGTGCCTTAGCAACCAGCTAGCATCCATCACATATCAACATCTTCCACATGACTGCTGTTGTGCTTCACACGCTTTGGCTCGCTGCTATGAGACTGCAGTGCCTCTTCGTTGCGGCGGTCGGCAGAGGAACAAGAACGCTTCTCGCCCACCACATAGACGACTTTGATGCGTTGCATTAGATTCTCCATCTCCATGGGCAGCGTCTTACGCAGCGATCGCTCACGCCGCGGCTGCGGAACTGCGAATCCATGGTAGATCTGTTGCAGCTGATCCAGGCTCAAGTTCTCCGCATTCGGCACAAACAATTCGCGCTGCATTGAGCAATGTTTTGTCAATTATACACAAACATTTGGCTGTTTTATTTACCCTCTTGAGCAGCTCCAAAACTGCAGCACGCGACGTTTCCTCGCATTGCATGGGTTCCATGTGATTGCTGCTTTTGCTTACGTCGCCCTTTATCCAATAATATGAACATAGCTGTCTACGATCGCTGTTTTATCACTGCATTCAACAAATAAACAACTGACAGCCAAACACTGCCATCAGCTCTTGCAGTGTGACCGCTAGCTAAATTGCTACAACAAAATGGTAGCTGGTAACACTCATTTTGCATTACTATCAAAAAGTATTGCCTACTTTCGCGCGCAACAGGTAAAAGTTAACACTGCACAGACGTATCATACTTTCGAGCGGCACTATCAGAGAATGCAAAGGTGCACCACATAAAGATTGTCACATACATATAACCGAAATACAGAGCAACAAAATGCACACATGCTCATCGTTCCGCGTTCGATCCTTGACTGAACTATTGCCCAATCAATCAGACTGACAGTCACAAAAGGCAATCGAGTGTTGCCACAACGTTTTACGGCAGTCCGGCAACGCGCAGACACTTTGGCGCCAATTCAAATAGGCACATGTGGGCAATAAAACCCAATTCCGACGGCAATTCAGCTAGGGAATTAAGCAAGACAGGGAAACGCGTGCTCAAACACGATTGTAGCATGTGCACGATGTGGGCATCGCATCAGCAGTTACTCATCATCCAGGTGCCGGACATCATCTAAACTATCTTATCAGCGGTTACTACTTATAGTAGTAGTAAATGCTAGTTAAACCCTTGTATATATTTATTTTTATATGGTATGTAGTACTCATCGGGAAGCGCTTCAATGTGACGCTGAAGGTTAAACGGGCGTCTCGACACTGTGGCTTTTTTTCTTTTTGCTAATTGGACTGCGCGCGCACAAATGGAGAAGCAACAACTACGAAGACGAAGACGACGACGACGACGACGACGACGGTGACGGTGACAACTACAGCGGCAGCATCCACCACCACCTGCGACCGTATCTAGGCAATAAACAGTCATAATATAACGGCGGCAACAACATTGGCCGCGACTCAACGCAAATTCAGTCTTAACGCCGAGCGAACAAGTGAACATCGTTGTCATCCATCCATCCATCCAAGCAACCAACCAAATGGCGCCACGGCACATACTTGAATTGAGCGTCGAGGAGCAGCGCAAGTTTATCGACTCCTTTGACACGGTGATCAGCGATTGTGACGGAGTCGTTTGGCTGCTCGTCGGCTGGATACCCGGCACCGGTGAAGCAATCAACGCGCTGAAGGAAGCCGGCAAATCGGTCAAGTTTGTGTCGAACAACAGCTTTCGCACCGATGATCAGTATATGGAGAAATTTGATACAATTGGCGCTCGCAATGTGCAACACGATGACATTGTGCATCCGGTGAAAACCATTGTACGCTATTTGCATAACCAAAGTAAGGCCAAGCAACGCGTCTATTCCCTCATGTCGCTGGAGGCCAATGAAACGTTGCGTAAGCATGGCATTGAATACGAGTCGCTGGTGAGTTGCAAGCAAACACCCCATCAATTAACTTCCTCCTCCAACTGCTTCAAATTGCTCTGCTGAACTTCGCAGCAAATCAAGGAGCATTTAACGTCGGCCACGCTGGTGGATCATCTGGCCATCGACCAGCCCGTGGACGCTGTGCTCTTCGACATCCACCTGGACATGTCGTATGTGGAGCTGGCCAAGGCCATACGTCATCTGCAGCTGAACGAGAATTGCCAATTGATTGCGGGCGGCAGCGACGTGATTATGCCGCTGGCCGACAATCTGAATGTGGCCGGTTTCTACGACTTCTTGGAGCATGTGAAGCGTTACACGCAACGCGAGCCAATATTCCTGGGCAAGCCGTCGCCCATTCTCGGCGAGATGCTGAAGAGCAAGTACAACATCACGCAGCCGAAACGCTGCATCTTTGTGGGCGATATGCTGGTGCAGGACATTCAATTCGGCAAATCGTGTGGCTTTCAATCGCTGCTCGTCCTCTCGGGCAGTCTGACCATCGATGACATGCATGCGGCGTCTCCGGAGGCCCAGCCGGATTACTATGCCGACAGTCTGGCGGATTTCGTGCAGCTGTTGAAAAATGTACAAACTTAAATCCGGAAATGAAGTCACTTTATTTCATGTTGTTGCTGTTGCTGTTTATGTTGTTCACGTTGTTGCCCAGTTGCATTCAATAAAAAAATATATACATATAGCGTAACGACTATAGCTCCAGATCCTCAGGATGATAGAGCTCGGTGAGCAGGCGATAGACATAGGAGGGCGCATGACCACCGCTATTAATTAATTAGAATACGATTTACAATTTGCTTATTAGTAGTTAATAATACAGCTATTGACAACCAATTCGAAAGAACTTCTTCGCATTCACACAATATAGTTCCACTTGAATTATTTATATGTTAAAAACAAAATACTCTTTTTGGTTATGTTAATTTTTTTTAAGAACCATATTACTTTTTCAAGTTTATAAATCACTTTGTAATCCCGACTGTAAAATAACCGAAACGTATTGCGGTTACAGCACCTTCTAACCACTGCGCCACCAAGTTATTTAAATTCGACTTTTTAATGTGCAGCTCACTTCAAATAATTTCTTATACTGGTAACTTTGTATAGTCAAATACAAATGAATATAAATTTTGCTGCAAAGGGAGTCGATCCCTGGACCTGAACTGCTGCAAGCCTTTTTTGTACATTAAGTTACCAACTGTGAAAAAAAAAATGTTGGTAGCTTTAAGTTATAGTTGCTGAGATCAAGGTGCTTGAACAGGCAAAGAGAAATACTTCATAGGGTCGATGCCTTTTTCGAAATCCTACAACAGGGTTTATGAATATAAAAACCCCAATATTCATAAAAAACCGAATCTCTCTCACTATACTAGTTGTCAATATGGCTGTTAAGTATGAAGGAAAAACGTACGTGTTGGAAATGAAGAGCGTGACCAGCTCGGGCGGCACATAGTCGAACTTGGGGCTGTAGACCTTGGCATCGCGGGCCGGCAACGAATCGTAGGCTATCACATCCTCCGCACAGCCGACCATGTTGAAGGCGTCCTGTTCGCACAGATGCAGTGGCGACAGCTTGTACATGGGAGCGAGGACAATGACGGGCACCGAATAATGCTTGGCGGCCAGGGCAACAGTGTAGGCGCCACAAGCGGCACGCAAACCGCCGTTCGCCAGGACGCTGTGGGTGCCAACGATGACCTTGTTGACGCGCGACATCATCGCAAAGATGGCGGCATCCGGTATGACAATAATCTCCACATTCTTCTCGTTGGCCAGCGCGGCAGCCAGATTGTGACCCTGCGAGGGATGAGAAAAGGATTAGCCAAGGATTAGCACATCAATTGAAACCATTGTAAGCTGTAGTCTTACACGACAGGCGGGCGCACATTCGGCCACAATGATGGTGAGAAATTGACGCTTCTTGATGGCGCGCTTCAGGAAATTCTCCACGCTGCGCGAATGTCCCAGCGTTAAGATGATTTCCGACGAGTGTATATGCTCCTCGGCCTGCACACTGATGTTCTCCGAGCTGGTCTCTAGCTCCGTTTCCACCTCCTGCAGATGATCGAGCAGCGCCTCCCGCAATCCCAGTTGCGGCAGCGAATAATCCACGCTCACGCTATTCTCGCTGGTCTGCGTGACCAACTTGTGCAGCGACAGCGACGCCTGCGAGTCGTCCGCAAAGTGCTGCTGCTCCTTGGCCTGCAGCAAGTCGAACTCCTCGCGCGTCAGTTTCAGTATGCGGCGTGCGATGTTCGACGTGACTGTCTCCTGGGGCAGAGCTGCCTGCATAATTCGCGACTGAGCGCGCACAATCTGCATGAGGGCACTGCAAACGAGTGGAGGAAGTTAAGACAGGTATTTGCTAGCTAGCAGACAATTTGCACTTACTCTGCACTTTGCCAGCTCTTGCTCATGATGATGTACTTGAAGATGTCCAGCGTTTTGTTTGTAATGCTGTAAGATCCTTCCACCAGACTGCAAAATGTTCCTGTATAATTAACATGTTTCACGTTTGTAGTTGTTGCTGCGCTTACCCCATTTTGATGGCGTGTATAAGCTGGGTCACCTCCTTCAATGGCTGCTCGCGCATCTTGGCTTTATTACTCAAAATCAAGGTGTAAAAACGAAATAATTTGCGTAAACTTGGCACAACAAAAACACACGAAACGTTATCGATACTCGCTCTAAAGTACTCGCCCGGTGTGTGATAGTCAAAGTACTTGAATACTCGAACTTGTACTCGAAATCACAGCTACTCGATGCCGTAATCGGTTATCGGTAATCGGCAAGCAAACCATTGGGCAACACAATAATTGGCAGCAACAACAACAGCAACGCAGCCTGCCGATAACCAAAAAAATACAAATACACTCACACTGTGTACAAAATGACCTAAAAGCTTGTTTACGTGTCCGCATAAAAAAGAAATACGCTGAAAACGCACCGCGAGCAGCCGCAGCGTCGTTGATTAAATTGTGCAGACAGTTATTGTTTATCTGCCCAAAACAGGTGTTTGTATTTATATATTTCGTTAATTTGTGATCTTTTTGCCGGCTGCAAGTTCAACACAAAATATTGTTTATTTTATTTTTTAAATATTTTCGTTACACGTCCACAACGTGCAGTTTGCATTCAAAAATGCACAATTCGCATTTAACAACAATATGCTGCACTCTGCAGACGTGTAAAAGCTGCTCGCATTTTTTGTTGGTACTTCTTCAGTTTAAAATTAGCAACAAAACGCCAACTAACTAACAAACTTTTCTTCATTTGCATTTCATGTGCTGACCATAAAACGTCGTCGTCGTCGTCGCCGAATAAAAACCCATTCACATGGCAGTCAACATGAATATTCACGGTAAGTGTAAAATAACCGCGATGTATGCATTGCAATCCGCATTTATTTGTTTATGTTGCTTGTTTGTTTGTTGCAGTGAATGCGAATACGCTGAAGTACATCAGCCTGCTAACGTTGACGCTGCAGAATGCGATTCTGGGACTCAGCATGCGCTATGCTCGTACTCGACCCGGCGACATCTTCCTCAGCTCCACAGGTGAGAGAGAGCGAGAGCGCCAGAGGGGATGCTCAGCTGGAAACCAATTCAGTGTGACCAAAGCAAACGACGTTGATCCTTTTGTAATTTGTGCAAATGAATTTGCATTTAACAGATGCGTGACTCATTGACTAACTGATCTGGAGAATAAGATTTATGAGACACAATTTACGACATTTGATCGTGCAATAATTCAAAATTCGCACACTTTTTCTATTCTGCAATTTGTGCATTTAGCTGTGACACGAACCAGTTTTAGCTTTCAAACACATTTTAAACTAAATTCAATTCAGAAAAATTGTTTTTTTTTAGAATTTTCATACAATCCTTTGAAAACATAGTTCGTTTTATTTTAAAAGTGGATTGTAGCACAAAGTTGAGAATGTACGCGAATTCTTATTATTATTATTTTTTCGCTGAGTCGAAAAAAGAAAAGCTATTGAACTTTCGAATGGGCTGCAAGTTAAGATAGCCTGAATGGCCGGATTTAATTAGCTAATTATAAAGGCATCGCAGTCGTGTTTGTTGTTCAATTAGAGTCGCAGAGTGTCGCAAGCTGATAAGCGAGTCGTGTTTCTTCTGTTTGCTTCCTGTGTATGCGGGAGTGATTTATCGCTCTGCTCTAAGTGTATTACCATTACCATGTTATCAACAAATTGTTCCGATTTCACTCGCTCTCACTCTCACACACTATATCTTTCTCTCTCTCTGTGTCTTTGTCTGTGTCTGTTGCAGCCGTGCTGATGGCCGAGTTCGCCAAGCTGGTCACCTGCTTGGTGCTGGTGTTCAACGAGGAGGGCAAAGATGCCCAGCGCTTTGTGCGCTCGCTGCACAAAACCATCATTGCCAATCCGCTGGACACGCTCAAGGTGTGCGTGCCGTCGCTGGTCTACATTGTGCAGAACAATCTGCTGTATGTGTCCGCCTCGCATCTGGACGCGGCCACCTACCAGGTGACCTATCAGCTCAAGATTCTCACCACAGCCATGTTTGCGGTGGTGATTCTGCGACGTCGCCTCTTCAACACCCAGTGGGGAGCGCTGGTGTTGCTGGTGATGGGCATTGTGCTGGTCCAACTCGCCCAGACTGATGCGCCCGCTGCGGCAAGTGGCAGCGGCAGCAGCAACGGCTTGCCCGCAGCCAGCACAACGTTGCCCACATTGGGCAGCGGCCAGTTGCCCACACAGAATCGCATGCTCGGCCTGTGGGCGGCGCTGGGCGCGTGTTTTCTGTCCGGATTCGCGGGCATCTACTTCGAGAAGATACTGAAGGGCGCGGAGATTTCGGTGTGGATGCGCAACGTGCAGCTCAGCTTGCTGAGCATCCCCTTCGGACTGATCACCTGCCTGGTGAACGATGGCAGTCGCATCTACAACATGGGCTTCTTTCACGGCTACGATGTGTTCGTGTGGTATCTGGTGCTGTTGCAGGCGGGCGGCGGCCTCATTGTGGCTGTAGTCGTCAAATATGCGGACAATATACTTAAGGGTTTCGCCACCTCGCTGGCCATCATCATCTCATGCATTGCCTCCATCTACATCTTCAGTTTCCATCTGACGCTGCAGTTCAGTGCTGGCGCCATGCTCGTGATTGCTTCGATCTTCCTCTACGGCTACGATCCGGCGGCGGCGGCTGCCAAGGCGAAGACAGCGACGACGATACATCCGAGTCCCAGCGATATGGAGAAACTGTTGCCCCGCGTCTGAGCCCACGCACTTAATCCCAAACAGTATTGTCGTTTCGGAATTTTCAACAATATTATTTGTTCTTCGTGGGCTCGTGTTTTTTGTATTCAATTTTAATTCAATTGGAGCCCGTGTGATGATCGTCTGTGTACTTTAAATTTGATATTCAATCATGGAAAGGCATTCCAGAAAAACAAACAAAAAAAATACCCTACCACTAAGCTAATCCTCCCCCCGCAACATTCAATCGAATTGCAATATCGGCTTCGGCCACACTTATGTATTTAAACATATTTAAATATAAATATAATATATATTATATACATTTTATATAGTTCATATTGCCAGCGCCAGCACACAAACTAAATGTACATCGATTGTGTTTAACTGATTATTAAACATATAAGTGAGACCAAGTAAAACCGTCGTTTTCTTTTTCATTTTATTACTAGTTAACTAGTACATACAGATAGATGTATACTATATATATTTGTATTATATATAGATTTGTCGTACTCCCATGCTTGAAGTAGCGACACTTAAGACTAAAACACAACTCGCAAGGATCGCGAGTTTTAAATTAGATGAAACTCGAGTGTAATTTGGAAAGATCCAATGTAGTATTTGATTTTTATCAAATAAAGTGCCATAAAAAAGCAACCATCATAAATAGTAAAAAACTTACGTTAAACTCGAAAGTGTATCTGCGAGTTGAAAAAATGAACGTTAAAGTTGTGCATGGCAAGCTGATGATGATCCTGTGTTGCATTGCTATTCCACCCACCCCAAGGTGACGTCGTCGAGCGCCGTCTGCAGACTAAGCACCAGCTGATAGATGCGCAACGATGGCCCCAACTTGAGGCCAAAGCGATCAATAATGTCCTGACGCGTCAGCACCATCAGCGCGGCGCCATCGATCTCCTGGCTCTTGAACACGTTCGACTCTTGCGGATAGAAACGTTCCACATAGCTGACCACCTGCTCGACGTTCCAGCTCTGCACAGTCATCGCCTGCTGCTCCTCATCAATGACTTCGGTGCAGTCGCCGTCGCCATTCTGTTCATCCGCTGGCGCTTCTTCATCTTCGTCTGGTGCCGCCGACAGATCAATGGCTGGTGGTGGCGACGATGTTGATGTGCTTGCCAGAGCAGCGTCTGGCTGCGGCACTGGACTCTTTGTCGCAGCAGCCGCAGCAGCTTCATCTACATCATCTAGCTTCTGCAGCTCGACTTGACTTTCGGCAGTCTCCTGCTCTGGCTTGGCCATGTTTAACTTCTTGGCTGGCGCTGGGGCTGGATCTGAGGTGGCACGCTTTTTGCGACCCACCTTCGATTTGCGCGTGGGCGGCGACGACGACGATAATGACGACGGAGCCGTTGAGGATGATTGTATGGCAATGGGCGCCACATCAGCAGCAGCGGAAGCATCTGCAGCAGCTTCAAGCACCTGCGGCACATTGTAGCTGGGATCACAACTATAGCACTTCCAACTGGGATCGTGCAGCATGCTGGTTGCAACACGCGGCCAATGGCAGTCCAAGTGATACACATTGGCGCACACACAGCACATCAGCTGCGGCTCCTTCTCCCTCTCCGCCGGCTTGTCGCCCTGCTTGGCGTTGCTGCAGACGCGACAGCGACGACACTTTTCGCACTTGTAGCGTTTGCGTGCATTGCTCAGTATCTCAAAGGTAACGGGCAAGCAATTGAAGTGCCCTGCAAACAAAGTAATGATTAAATTAAGAAGATTAAGAAGATTCTGGATGCTCACATTTGAGTGCGCATGTTTTGCAGGCGAGGAAGTTGCTTTTGTAGCCGGAGCCACGCTTGGGCTCACTCTTCGTGCACTTGCTGCAGGTGTCGAAGTTGCGCTGCTGCAGCTCCGCAGCGCTGCTCGTCAAACTGGTCTCCGGCGACACCTCATTGTCGCTGGCCGCTGGTGGCGTCGTCTCCACAGCAGCTGCTGCTGCCGCTGCACTTGACGCTGTTAGCTGCAGTGGCGGCGGCGGCAGCAGTTGTGGCGGCTGCTGTTGAGTGGGAGACGTGGGCTGTGCTGTTGCGATTGCTGTGACTGTGGGCGCTGGATTCGATGTAGCCGGCAACGAGGTGCGCGCTACGCGTGATATGTAATTGTCGGACGGGTCGTAGACCAGCTTGGGTTTCTACGAGAAGCGAGTTGAACACAGTTAGCTACGCAACTATTTAATTAATTTATTTGTCACTCACCTTAACGCGCCCCGTGGTGCGCACGGTGCCCGCCGCAACGCCAGCAGCGACGCCGCCGTTGCCGTTGCCACCGTTGTTGGCATCGTTGAGATTACTGTTGTTGATGAGCGGTGCAGCGTTGTTGCTGTTGCTGCTGCTGTTGTTGTTGACGGCGGCACTGTTGTCCACTGCAGCGAGCACGTCCTTGTTGTCCTCCTCCTTGTTGCGTTTCATTTCGAGGTCGGCACACAAATAAATTATGTTTGTTGGGCTGCTGCACAATGCGCGCTCGCCGCCGCTTGTTTAACGTACCGCTGCCGATAACTCCGCACCGTTGACCAAAATGAGTAAGTTATCGCACCAATTTATCGATTGCATCACATCGCTAAGCGCACTTTTAAATCCTTGTTACCTGGGCAAAGTTGTTTGCGGGTTATTGAGCAGGTAGAAGATATGAATGACGCGTTTGTCGCGATTTATTATTGTTTAACTGAAGGAATGTAGTTTGATGATGATGATGATTGCATTGCAGTTGTAATTAACACTAATATCGAAAATACAAACAAATAAATTACGAAAAATCAGCTTTCACTTCGTTGTCTTTTTATGCGTCATTTAACAATTTTGTGTGTGTGGTTTGTGTTTAATATTAAACAAATACAATATAACTTAACTAGGAGTGCATTTCAGCTGCAACTTCAGGCTTATGGCTGCTGCAACATCAGCAACACAGGATAAACAAACTATTTTTATGTTTTATTTCATTGTTTTTTTTTTTTGGTATTAACTTCATTCCATTTTGAGGCGACGCCCGTACTTCCAGGCTAGCTGCACGAGATCGCGGTGCGCCAGCGCCCAGGCGAGCAGGCAGAGTACGCCCATGGCCACGCCCACGCCCAGATGGGTGGCAAACAAGGCCTCCTGATGCTGCAATTGTCATAAAAGAGTTATAAACGAACAGATGGCAAACAAAATGAGCGCATAATTACCCAATAACAGATGGCACCGGCAAAGAGCAGCGTGCCGCCAAAGAGTTTACCTGGCCACAGGCCCTGCAGCGGATTAAGTGACAGCGGTCGATACTGCTGCCTGATGTACCAAGTGCTGTAGACAATGCGGCCGAGCATATTGATGCAGTTGGCAAAGATAAAGCCGACAGCACCGAAAATTCCCGTCAAAACGTACGACAGCAGCAGGAAACTGACCGAGAATATGGCCATCAGGTAGTTGTATTTGTCGATGTCGCGACTGGTGTTGGTAGCGAACATATATCCCTCGCTGATGCCGTTCACCGACAGCAGATAGATGGCAAGGCAATGCCACTGCAGCAGACGTTGCGGCAGACCGCCGGCCACAAACTCCTCGCCCCCGTAGAGCAGGAGCAGCGTGTGCGCATAGCTCTGGCCAAAGGTGAGCGCCAAGAGGCCCAGCGAGCTGACGCCCAGCAGCAAATTGTTCAGCACACCGCATGCCTGACGCACACGCTCCGCCGGCTGCTTGTGGAGACGCGTGTCGCGGGTGAGCGTCTGGGTGAAGTAGAAGTAGGCGCTGTCCTCGATGGGGCGGAAGATGAAGCGGGCGGCCATGCTGCCCAGATTGTTGACCACATCGTAGGTGGCCTGCTCACCGAAGCTGAGCACTGGCGACACGCTCATCACATACTTCTCGCCCTCGGTGAGTATCTGCTTGAGCACGCCCTGCTTCACAAAGCTCAGCGTCAGCGTCTGCAGCTCCCGATTGAAACTGCTGCCAGCGGCATTCCGACCCGGCAGCAGCTCAGCCAAGCGGCTAAAGGGAAAGTCGTCCATCTGCTCAAACAGCGAACGCTCCCAGCTGCGCAGCTCCAACGGCGCCTTGCCTTTGCGCGCCAGCTGCAATCGGTAGTCGTTGAAGCGCCGCATGTAATAATAGAAGAAGCCATATTGACCCAACACAATGGTCAAAGCGCTGGCCAACTGGGCGATGGCAAACGCTGTGATGGCGGCGCTGCGATCGCCGGTGACGATCCACAGAAAGATGACTGAACGCACCAGAATGTGCAGCGTGTTCAGCACAATCTTGAGCTTGACAAAGCAAAATACTTGGGCCACAAACACCGCGGATTCGGCGAGCAACTCGAGCACGCAGGACGCCGCGACCGCATAGCAGGCGAACTCGTATTGTGCCGCATACGTGGCCGCCACCGGCGAGAGCCAGTGCAGCCAGATGTAGAGGCAAGGAGCGCAGAGTGTCGCACAAATGGGAACACTGCAAAAGCAAGGAGAGACAATTAAAATATAGATCTGTTTGGGGAGGCAACGGTCGGACTTACGTCAGCCACATCTGGTTGATCAGCTGGGGCCAGGAGCACTTGTCGCGCTGCTGCGAGTTGGCGCTCAACGCCGCCCGGTTGATAGCCTCGCGGGACAGGAAGAGCAGCGTGCTCTCGAGCAGCAGTAGCCGGACATTCATGATGCCCAGCACCTCGCGACCCACATTGCGCACAATATACGCATTGATGCCGAACGTCAGCATGCGGCACAAGATCTGTGGACATAGATTAACAACACTATCACTCTCTGACTCATCGTGACAGGAATCGCGATCAGGTTTTTTTTTTGGGGGTCTGTTTTGGTATCTCACCTGAAAGATGATGCTGAAGCCAGCGCCGAGAAGGCTGCTCTGCAGCACATTACGCGCCATTTGTTTGCCGTTGATTCAGTGCTGATTAATTGCCATCGCCGGGCATTAGTTATTTACGTGTACTCGAGGCGTTGAAAATCAAATCAGGTGCCAACAAAACAACAAACCAATAATAACAATAACAACAACAACAACAAATGAGCAGCCCAGCGCTAGAGATGGCGCAACATCGATGCCATCTATCGATGCAGTGTTCTTTGGTGTCATCGATGTTTGTTTAGAAGCGCGTAGACATCGAAGCTCCTTTTATTTATTTGCAGTTTGAATTGCTTATTATTTATGTTAGAAATATAAAGTAGTAGAAGAGTTCCTAGTTTTTAATTGATTTATTTGACAACAATTGAGAAGCTCACTTATTTGAAGTAATGGCTTTCGACTCTTTGTTATGTTTTTGCCAAATAATATAAATTAATGAATAAATTAATTACTGAAACTATATGTATAGCAGAAATTATGTTGCAGTATATTACTTAGTTAAATGATTTAGAATATTTAACAAGATAATTTATTTGCAAACAACAGTTTAATAAAAAATAAATAATGATTAAGAATTCTTTTTTACTTTTAGCAGAAATGATATAAAGAGTATTTGACAATAAAATTTATGCTATAGTTTTCACGTTAAAAAAAAAGCTATACACGAACGTTCTAATAAGAATCTGCTTCAGTCTCATGAAATCTAGTTCTAAAATTCCATCACTCAAATGTACTCGATACTTGGCAGCAATCGATAACGATAGAAAATCAGCTGTTGTCTAATTTGTGAGTGGCAGCACTGCACTGCATTAGATGGCAGCGCCAACACAATTCAAATAATTGGGTCACAGTAGCCGAATGACAGGAATGTAACGTATTTAAAAAATTCAAAATGATAAAGATGAAAACTAAAATTATTAATATTGTACAAACACTAAGCTTATTGATGATACCTATACAAAATTATGATGGACGCCTTTGGCGACCTAAGCATCCTCCCGTGCATTCCATTTAAACAGGTGTGACCCGTTGCATTAATGTATTTTCACCGGCTTAAATGCATGTCCTTCCTTTGCCGCTGCTAATCGGTCGCTTGTCAAGCAGCGAGCAGCGTCGCGACGTCTCAAACTGGTTACAACAACTTTCGTTGCGTCGTCGTCGTCGTCGTCGTCGCTAAAGCAACAGCAGAAGAAGTTGGAGCAGCGAGAGCTTAAGACAGTCAGCGTTTTAACTTGGCCAGAGTCGGTCGCTTGACGCGCTACATCAAAAGAGACAACAACAACGACAAAGACACCAACTAACTAACCACCAATTTCATATCGTAGATTTTTGCATTCGGTTTCGCGAGGCGACGTTCGACGGTTGCTTTGGCTGTTGTTTCATTTTTGTTTTTTTTTTCGTGTTTTTCTATTTTTTGGGAAAGGTGCGCCGCGAAATAAAGTCGAGTGAGTGTTCTGCAAGACGGAGCGTGAAGTGCAGCACGCTGCGCTCTTATTGTTTTTGTTTTTTTCTTCTGTTTTGTTATTGTTTTGTTATTTGTGGCAAAAGCATGCGGAAAATCTGATCTGCCTCCAAACGGCGATTTGAAAAGCGATTGCGCAAGGCGGCTGCAAAAAAAAAGATATCGCTATCAGTATCAGTATCAGTATCACAATATCGATTACATTCGTGTGACACTTTTCAAATATATGCCAAAGTGACCAAAAGTGTGCTGCAAACTGGTTTCGACGACGGACGCGCTGCCCTAAAGCGGTCTTTGTGTCTTTCACCTGCTCAGAACGCGGTAATGTGCAGCTCTTAGGCAACAACAAAGCAGCGACAACAACAGCGACAACAACAACGACAAGGATGTCGGACATTTATTACTGCAGCAACAGTCAGGTGAGCGTGTTATCGATTATCGATCATTCGTTGATCACAGCAGAATGGAATGCTGTGCATAACTCTTTAAATAGTTGTCGCGTTATGCAGGCGCGCTTTTGAAATCGATTCACAGCTTTGTTGTTCGCTTTTCCAATCGCTGTCGCCGTTTAACATAATTGGAAATTGTTGCGACTGTTGCCAATAACTAATGAAACAAAAGTAAAAGCGCAAAAAAACAAACGACAACGACGACAAGACAAAACTAATGTTCGATTATGCAATCGGCATTTGGGGCTGTTAAACTGCTTTATCGATGGCATCTTGATTTGCTATTTATAGAAATGTGAAATGTAAAAATCAAAGCGCTTTTCGCGATTTATTTTTAAAGGAAAGAGTCTAGCAATCATCATGAAATCGCAGATAAAGCTAAGACAATAACGTTGATTTAAAAAAATATTTATCTTGATGTACACGACACAAATTGAAACTTGTGTTTGATTTTACAATTCTTAAATAATACAAAATATTTTATGACATTTTCAAAAGAAATTTAAAAATGTAGAAATAATTTAAAATTGTACAACCAGTGAAGTTGAATTTTGTACTTCACATAGAAGACAATTTAAGTCAACAAAATATATTCTAACGTTTTACAAAAATTAAGTACAAAAATGTGGACAAAATTTCAATTTTAACAGACTGCAAAAATTAGAATTTCAATTATTTCGGCATGTTGTGCGGTTAATTATTTATTAATCGTGTCCATAAGCTTGATAGAAACGCACAAATTAAAAGTCGAGAAAAAGCGGTTTCAAGTTGTCGTCGAGCTTGTTGAGCCGCTTTCAGTTTTGTATCTGCCAAAATAATTCGAGCTAGCTTCTAAAACTTTGTGGAATTATTCTTGAATAGTTTATCTACCGATATCAGAAAAAAAACACAGACTTTGAGCGGTTACATGATTGCAGATACGTATCGAGTACTTTCCAATCTGCTGGCGCTGCCTGCAAAACTGATGGAGATTATTTATTATTAATGCGCAGCAAGCAGCGAACACAAAACAGAAACAAAAAAAACAAAAAACAAAACAGGCAGCAAGATCTCTGATGGGCAGCATCCATAGCACAGCACACAGCACAGAGCACAATCTAGTGAAAGTTCGCCCCGTTATAAGCCAATTTGCCTTAGTAACTTACTTTTGCTGCCAGCGTTCGTTGTTGTTGTTGTTATTGTTATGCGTTGTTGTCGTCGTTGCTTTGGGCGCCTCTTGTTGTTGTTGTTGTTGTTGGTGTTGCTGCTGCGCTGCTGCTTTATATGAAAAGAAATCAAAAGTTTTGCTGCTTCTTTTGTTTGTTGTTATTTTAATTTGCAACTGTTTTCATGCAAAATACCTTTTGCGTCTTTGTCTCTGCTTCTTCGTCATAAATTTGTTTGTGAAATGAAACGTTGGAGACTTTTTGGCTTTTGTTTTTTCTGTTGGTTTTTTGCTGCTGTTGTTTTTTCTTGTCGTCGGTTGTCGGTGAGAATATTTCCAAGACACAAAATATGTCGTCGCCGTTAACAGCCAACAACAATGCAATGCAGCAATGTAAACCAAGGTTTTCACTGACCAAATTTCTTAGTTTTCTATACCCTGTAGTCCATTATTTAACAGGGTGTATACGTAGAGTGCCTCACAGCCTTTTTTCAAGCAGCAGCTCAGCGACACTTTTTAAGCTTTTTATTTGCCAAACTTTAAGTGACATTTTTTCACTTAATACAAATCACTTTATTTGTTAACATTTTTTTTTAGTTTAATTTCAAAGTAAAAAAAAAAAACACTTCAACAACTGCCTGAATTATTGCTAACAAAATTTGCCCACTTTTCCCTTGGTAAATTATTTGTTGTACTTTAATTGAATCCCAAGCAAAGAAACAAATAAGTGTCGTTCATATTAAAACCAAATTTAAAATTTTTTAAAACGATCTTTATGAGTTGTATAAATCTTAATTGCTCTCTCTTGGTAATATAGCAAGGTATGCATATTTAAAAGTTTTTAATAAAGTTTATGCAATTTGAATAAATTGGATTTGCGTAAAATTGTTTAGTAAAGTACGTATAATTTGCATGCATGAGAATTAAATTTACCAATGAAGTTTTGATCTAGTGGCATAACTGATAAACACCGGAATCAACATAAAAATAAATTAAAAATTTAATAAAATGCAGAACAAGTTTTGTTTGCTTTTAAGCATTTCGCAACGTTCTTTTTCGCATTGAAAAACACGAATTTTTGAATACTTAACAAATTTGAAATGGTTTCTCAGAATTACGCATCGTAAAACTGCATTTGTTGTAATTTTTGTTTTGTGTATATCTTCAGAGTCGAGCACAAGCTTAACTTACCTTATTTGTTTATTGTTATTTGTTGCAATTTGCAGTGAAAAATCGGTAATTTTGATGTGGCAACAACATTGCTTTGTTGCAGGGCGTGCAATAATTTTGTTTGCTGCAATTTGTCGATCTGCAGAATAGTATTTATTATTTGCACAAAAACAGCAACAAATAACTTAAAGTCACACACACACACACATTCCAAGGGGTCTAGTCTAGACTCTAGACTCTAAAAGTCGCGCACGGCCAAAAGTGATTGCGGCGACAACAACAACAACAACAACAACAAACTCGTTTGGCTTAGAAAAAATAAAAACGCAACAACTTTCAGTTGTCGGTTGTCGTTTGTCGGTCTATGGCGACTTTAAGCTATGCTTATCTCGCTTTTGCCATTATATTGTTGCTGTTGCTTTGGCTTTGTTGTTGTTGTTGTTGTTTCTCTTTGCACAATCCCTCCAAAGAGCAGCCAGCGGCTAAGCTGACGCCATCGATCGCCAGCCTCCCCCTCTCAACAATATGCTGCATATTTGGCGATAAGACAACGCCGCAAATTGAAATTAAATGTTTCCCTTTTTTTTTTTTTTGCATATTTCCCTGTCCCAATATTTCCCTGCTGGATATCGGTAACAGCTGTCAGTGCTGCCAATTAAGCTTTTATCCGTTTAGATCTGTGTTCTTGCTATTTTATTTGCAAGTGGCAAATTTCATAATTTTATAGCAAACTATTATCTCTTTGTTGTCACAGATGGCCACAATTATATATTTTCAATGAGTATAAGTAAAGACTTGTTTATGCACATTTTAATATAAGCCGACAAAAATGTCTAACAATTGGAATTTTTCGACTTCTTGTAGATTTTATTTTTCTTAACTCAACCATTAGTAGAAATAGTCTAATCTAGGTTGTTTGTTTTTTTAGTTTTTCTAACTGCTGAAAATTTGTTTATTCTACTTTTTATTAACAAATTAATTAAATAGGAAAACTAGTTGATCCTACATTTAATTTTTAGGATTTCTAAATTATTGTATTATTAATTTAGCAAACTGTAAACTTTAAAAATAGAATCAACCATATTTTCTTTTGTGCAATTAAAAATGTTGTTTGTTAGTTTACATATTTCTAAATATATAATTTGAACTACATTTAATTGGGTATTCTTTTCCTATGACCTTCTCTTTGGACCGATACGACCTTTTTTTGTGGTGCTAAAGGCTGGTCACACTTATAACAAATTAAGTGATGTAGACACATACATACATATGTACAAATGTATGTATGCTTGTATTGGGCAAGCGAGTTATTCGAATAACTGTTTATGGGCAAGCGGGGGAGACGTGTGAGTGTGTGTGTGCTTGTGTGTGTATAACGCACAAAAACCAAAAAAAAAGCCACATATCCAGATTTCTCACCACAAAATTATTAGACACATATTTATTTCGATAGTATGATTTGTTGTTGCCGACAACAAAAACAACAGCAACAATAACGGAGCGCGTTTTCTACTCACATTTTCGTTCGTTGAATTTTTTGCTCAGCATGTGCTGCAACAGGTTCAGCAGCAGCAACAACAACAGCGGCAGCCACAATCAAATGTTGTTGCCATTTGCAAAATGCCACAAGACAGACAAAGCCGCTGCAACAACAACAACAACAACAGCAAACGAGAAAAAATAATAATAATAATAGTCAGTGTTGTCTACTTTTTATTTTTCTATTTTTCTTGAAAGCTGTGCTGATTTTTTTTCTTGAGCGCTTTAGTTGGACTTGAGTGCAAAAGTTGAGTGGCAACTCTTGAGTGACCTTTCATTGCGGCTGCATTGTACAAAGTATATCGATAACAGCGTCGACCGCTAAATTCCCCCCTCCCCCTCACACACAAACACACACACACACACATAGAAACATACCGATGTCACATCAGAGTTGCCAGGAGATGAGCGCCCGCATAAGTCAGACTCTCAACAAAAACAAAAGCTAATATAAACTACAAATAAAAACATATGGCGACAAAAAATAAAATTGAAGAAAATCATTTCTGAAATTTTTTTTAAAATGATTGATTGATGAAATAAAATAAAATAGAAAATAAGAAGATATTTTTTGTTGAGAAACATTTTAAGCACACAAAATATTTTGATATGTCACAAATACATTTGTTGGTATGAATTTAAAAATATGCTGAATATGGCCATAAGCTATTTGTTAATTCCATAAGCTATTCCATTTTGAGATACATATGTTAGATCTAGCCTGAAATAAGCTAGTCTGGCAACACTGTGTCACACACACACACACACGGCAGGCAATATGAATGCATGAACTTTCTCTGCCTATTGGCGAGAGAACAGCACAGAGAGCAGCGGCAGCGGCAGCGGCTGCTTTTAGTTTTTGTTGTCTTGCAGTTGTCTTATTTTGAAAATGTCATTGAAATAAATTAGAAGCAAAAGGCAGCAGCAAACATACACACACACACATACACATACAATCACAATCACAATCACTATGACGGACAGCCTACAATAATAATGACACAAGCACCAACAACTACAACTACAACAATGCTGTGCAAAACGTTGGCTGCGCAGTCGCAGCTGTGGTTGAGGCTGCGGCTGCTGCTGCCAAAGAAAGTAGCACAATTCATTGGCTCTGCCCGTTTCTGTTTGTTTGTTCATCATCATCATCATCGTCGTCGTTGCTGTTGTTCTTGTAACTAGCGATTTATTGAACAAATGTTTGAGAATGACTTTTGAATTGAATTTCCTGCATGGGTATGTGTGTGTGTGTGTGTGTCTCGGCGCCCTTTACTTTCCAATTTGCACTGCTTTATTATTATTATGTTTATTATCTTGTCCGCCCTATTGCCAAATTGCTTTTGCGCTTTTCATTCGTGGCCGTTGCCTTACTTCTTTTCGGTTCGCCGCTGCCGCTGCCGCCGCCGCCGTCGCTGCTGCTGCGTTAAAAGTCTTACGCGCTGCTTGCAATTCGTTTAGCCTTGAACTGCGCCTGCGCCAGCGCCAGCGTGAACGTCGACGTCGACGCAATGCGTTGGCGTGCTTGTGTTATTGCTTTTTCAATTTGCTTTTCCTGCTGCTGCCAACTAATTGTATCGCTTTTATTTGCCAACAACAAAAACAACACAAATTATACTAATAAAATTTGTACTAAACAAATAATGCAAATTTGTTTGCTAGCGGAAATTAATATTCGAATTCGTGCAAACAATTAAAGCCATTTTATGGCGTCCTTGGTTTGGCCCCCCAAATGTGATATGCAAAATTGACAAAAACTAAAAAAAAAATGCTGACTGCAGCTTGAAAGCTCAGCAGCAGACATCAACTGAAGTGTATCGACTACCAAATTCGATTGCAAGTTGTTTGACATCGATACACACTGATCGATAACAAGCTTGTAACAAATTCGATAACAGCGTTGATCCAATTGTGCGCATCATGTAATTTGAAATGGCAGCTCTGTTTTTGGTGTTTCCTCGGGTACACACAAATTCAATGACCTCTTTACATATTTATTTATGCAGACAGTTGGGTTGCTTAAGCTACGAAATGTATATTTGAAACACTCGCTTGCCATAACAATGAGAGAGTGTCCACCTAGAAATCCATTTATTCCCAGCGTCAACCAATCGCATTCTGAATAAACAATTTGTTTTGGCCAGATGAAAGAGTGTGCGAGAGGCAGAGGTAGAGAATTAATTAGATATGCGTATGCGTATAATTTGTTAGTTCACCGCAGAAATTTCTACTTCATTTGAATGCAAAACAAAAGCATTGGCAGCAGAGTTGGAAGGCGCATTCTGATTTGCAATATGACTATTTACATATTTACACGCATGTCACTGAGTGTGTGTGTGTGTGTGTGTGTGTGTGTGTGTATGTTGATGTAGGTGTCACTTGGCCAGGCCCATTTAGTCATGAGTCAGCTTGCTAGTTTCAGCTCTTAACACACCCCAAAAACTACAGCAAAGACAACAACGGCAACTGCAATCGCAATCGGAATCGAGTGGAGTTGAGTTGAGTTGATGCCTCAGTCACGTAGTTTGTCGCCTTGGTTCCAAATGAAATACTCGCAAGCAGGCGCCATCTAGCGGCAGGCGTCTGCCAGCCAATGATTAAACTTAAGCTTTCGCCGCTGGGGTCGCCTTCGCCTGCTGCCGCTGTCGCAGTCGCAGTCGCTGCTGTCTGCATTTTGTGGCCGTTATTAATTCGTCACGACTGAGTGGCAGCTGCTGCTTGGAGCAACGTCAACGCCGGCAGCTGTTTGGCTAAAGGGAAATTTGTGAAAAGCTGTCACTCTCAAGCAGTCTCCAAGTCTCCAATTCTCTAAATCACAGCTGCCGCCGCACGTGGCGTTCGTCTTTTTGTTGCCGTTGCCTTTGCCTCTGCCTTTGAACGTTTTACCGTTCCAATTGATACCCTAACAAAGCAGCTTGTCGACAATCGAAATCGTCTTGTTTTGTTTGATCGAAATATTTCTTCATATTGATTTAAAGCTTATAATCCTCATAATTTCCCTTCCTTTGTTCAGCAAAACACACCAAATTCGTTGAATATCATTACCAAATTTCGACTTTATACAAAATTTTGTTGTTATTCGTCGTAAATAAGTACGCTTGATGATATTGTCTTCAAATTTAAATTTGTTCATAATGGTCATAAATAATTTGACTTAAAACATTTTCTTTTTTGAAACATAACATCTGACGATAGTAATAAATTATTTTAAAAAAATGGGGTTCTACTATAATGACATGATTGAATTGTTATTTCAAAAACAACTCTAATCGAAATGCTCAGTCGTTCCAAATCATTATCTTTTTTAACCTAATATTTGCAAACTTAAACTTCATAAGTGCTTATTTATTATTTCATGAATTAAATGGTTGAATATAGTATTAAAATAAACTAAACTACATTTTACGAGACAATAAAATCGAAGTTATTCGTTTCATCAGAGAATTTGCATCGAAGAGCATAAAAAAGTTTCATTTGTTGAGGAATTAATTTGGGGTAATTTGTGGTCTATGATTTTCCCAAATGCAATTGTCGACTTTCGTTTCTGGCTGCGCCATGGAGGTCAGACAGCTGGCGCAGCGTCTCCTGCTGCTGCTGCCGAAGGTGAAGGCAAGGAGGAGAAGCAGGAGGAGGCAACTGTGAAAGTGCAGGCAGAGTTCAAAAGACTTAGGCCACGAACTCGTTTTGCCATTGACAAGTGTCATTGGAAGAGGCGCGCATTTTGAATTGTTTGTTTGCCGCTGCCATTTGCAGTAGTTGCTGTCGTTGTTGTTGTTTATGATTGTTACTGCTGCTGCTGCTGCTGCTTCAGCAGCGAAAGCGAATTTTTTGTGCCAATTGCAGTCAAAAATTCAAAGCCAAGGCGAATAAAAAAAAAAACCAAAAAAAAAATGCGGCATCGTCGCCAGTGAAATGAAAGTGTTTTGTTTATGTTGTTGTTGTTGTTGTTGTCCCCCAAACACGTTACGCGGCAGCATTGCAACGATGCACAGTGGGCGGCATTAAATATTTCCCACGTACAACACATATTACACATATTGGAATTTTGGCATGCAACAATAATGATAACGCAAACGAGTTTAAATTAACATTTCGATTTTTCGTTATTTTTCATTTTACATTTTATTCATTTTAATTTGCATTTTCTAGTTGTGCTGCACTGCTCGCTGTAAAGTCTCCACTGTGTGCGTGTGAGTGTGCATGTGTGTGTGTGTCGTTAGCAACATGCTGCGCTCAAACATGTTTAAAAGCGGCGCTGTGTGTGTGAAGATGGATTTTAATGATTTTTCCTAATTAGTCATGTGAAAGAAAAGCGAAAACGAAACGTGGCTTAAGGTGGCCTCTGTTTTTTGTATGTTGTTTGTTGTTGGTGTCGCCTCTGCATTGTTGCTGATGCCAAAATGTTGATAGCAACATAACAACATAACAAGCCAAAGTAAAAGTTGCTAAATCGCAGAAACTAAAAGTTCATATCAGACAAAAGCCAACAACAAAATTCCCCATGCGCATGTGTGTGTGTGTGTGTGTGTGGGTTCAAGAGCGTTTGTATGTACATATGTGTGGTCTCCTCTCTGTGTACACATTCGTGTGAGTTCGGCGAACGTCTTCAGCCCGAAGAACTTCGAGCAAGCACCAGTGCGGTCACATTGCAAATTTTGTGGCTAGATCTAGCCACTTTTAGAATTGAATAGCTTCTTTGACATCAGTAATATGTATGTATGTTTGAAAAATATTAGCCACTTTTTGTTGTGCCACTTCTAGTCACTTGGGATCCGCACTGTCATCGTTTTTTTTATCTTCTACTCACTTACTCAAATGCAATGCCAAGATGGCAATGTATTGTTGTCGAGCATTGATGTAAATATGAAGATGAGCAACTTTCTTTTGACGCCGGCGTCAACGTCGGCGTCGACGTCGCTGGTCACCACTTGACATTGGCTTCACTTTAATGGGCAGTTGGCGTTGCGCTGCTTGCGGTTATTTTGTTTTTGTTTTCAGCAAAGCCGAAACTAAACTGGATCAGTTATTTGCCCTTGCCCCTCCCACTGCCGCGTTTGTCTGTGCTAAATTTTATGACCACGCCATAATTAGCACCTGTGAACGGCGCATGAGCCGCAAATTACCGTATCTGTAAAAATTGAAATAGTTTTTTATGTTTGTTTACAGATCAAGAAATCAGCGCGGGATGCGGATAAAAATGGTTCGATAGCAACAACTGTAACAACGTCAGGCACAACAACCACAACAGCAGCAGCAGCCGCCACAACAATGGTTGACAAAAAGAACAACAACAACAACAACAACTGCAGCGGCAACCGAAACAGCAGCAGCAGCAAAGACAAAAGCAAAGACATGCAAACAAATGGCGGCGGCAAAACCAATTGGAAGGTAATAACTAAAGTAATAATACAAAATACATATTGTATACAAATGTGTGTACATACTGTTTGTGCAATGATGTGCAATAATTAAAGCAACTGGGCGTGGAGTGGAGGGAGCGAGATGAAAGTAGGAAATGCGTGAGGTAATAATACACAGCGAAGAGAGGAGTAAAACAAAAAGAAATGCTTGCTTCTTCGTCTGCACCGTTATGCGGCCGAGTGACTTTTGCCCGAGTGTGGCAACACTGACACAAAGCGCCACTTCGAGTGAGTGAAATGCAAATGGGATGCGAGTTAATAATTTAACCCAAAACTGACACATGACTCCGCGTGGTGTGGTGCTGATCTGCGACATGGTCAATAAACGCAGATGCTGGTTATGAAATGAGGAAAACATTTACGCGCACTCTCTTTTTATTTCTTTCTTTGCCGCGCAATGTTTAATTACATTTTCAGCTTTTTTGCTGCTCATTTATTTTATTATTGCTACACATACATACATACATATGTACATATGTATGTGTGCACACACTGACACTCACACTCACATGCATACAGCATCACGGCGAAGAGAAAAGTAGGCCGCGACGCGACCTGTTTAACGGTTGCTCTTTCATTTATGCCTTACTTGCGCTTTAATTAATTTTCTAAAGTGTGTTTATGTGCATTACACACACACGTCCACACGTAAGTTCTCTGTTTGTTTGTGGCTTTCGTAATTGCAACATTAAGCCCGCGACCGCGCGATGAATATTTCCATGTAGCCCGTTACTTAACATTGTGAGCCAATTGCGGCGGCGTTGCCAGCCCGCTGATCCTTGCCGACGGCAGGCCCAGCTGCCAGATCAATATGAAAAACAAAATGTTTAACAAAAATAATAATGATTTGTAACAACAGTCGTTATGGTAATAATAATAGTCGTACTAATAATAGCTCTTGCTGCTGGCTGATCATCCTTAAGTGTCAATGCACTTTGCTGCCTGATCGTTAATGCAAATTCGAAAAGCGCGCCTTGCTCTCTCTCTCTCTTATCGCTATACCTGCTGTGGATCCTGTTGAAGGCAATGCACAGCGCTGCCAGATTATTGATGATTTTGATGGATGGACGGCTGCCTGGCGAACATTTTTTTTTTTTAAATAGGCAATTTGGTTCCGTAATTAATGGCAAGTGAAACGCTATTAAATGCGATGCGCGGCTTCTTCGTTGGCTTGTTTGTTTGGTTGCGGTGCATGCAAATGCAACAACGTTTGCATGCGCATTTAAAGCACTCCAAATTGAAAGCATTTTCAAGTGCATTACCAAGGCAGCCGCAGAGGTTTAGCGTGTGATGGAGCGTTGCGTTTTTGTCCGGTTCGTTTCGTTTCGTTCATTTCGTTCAATTCGTTCGTTCGTTCGTTCGGTCGTTCGGTCGGTCGTTCGCTGGGTCGTTCGTTCGTCTCGTTGGCTGATTTAACGGCATGATTTGGCGCGAATTTGAGTAAGGCGCTTTTGTGGTCAATGACCAGCAGCGATCGTTGAACAAAAATCCACTGCGGCTTTGTCACTAATTATGAACTTGTTTCTTTTTTTTTTTGTGTGCGTGTTTTTTTTCGGACAGGGTCTCGTCCAAAGCAATCCAAATGGCAATGGAGCTGCGCTTGCAGCGGCGGCGGCGGCGGCGCAACCGCCCAAGGTTTTCCACAACACACGCTGCACTCGACACCAGAAAACTCATCATGCGCACGGCAACGGAGCAGCTGCATCAGCTGCTCTGTCTGGCGTCGATCTGGTGACCACACCATCATCACAGCAGCAGCAGCAGCAGCAGCAGCAGCAGCAACATCATCAGCATCATCTGCATCACATGCATCACAGCCACAGTCATAATCCGGTCACAAATCTGGGGCCACCGCATGGACTGCGTCGCAAATCGGAATCCGTGCTCTCCACCGACTCCGATATCCGATTCACGCGTCGCAAACTGGGCGACAGCCAGAAATGCGGCTGCGCTGTGATAGCCGGTTTCCTCATCGCCCTCCTGGTCGCCGGCGCCTTTGTCTATGTGGGCTGTAAGTCTCTTCTTCAATTTCTCTGTACTTCCCCTCCTAATTCTTCTCCATTTTGGCAGACACGTACTTCCGTCCGGAACCGCTGCCGGATCGTGTGTTTCGCGGCAAGTTCATGGTGCTGAACGACAAGTGGAGCATGGAGCTGGCCAACCAGAACTCGCTGCGCTTCCAGCACAAGGCGCGCGACTATCGGGAACGCATCAATCTGACGCTGCGACGCTCCGATCTGCGCGAGGCCTACGAGGGCAGCGAGATCCTTGCGCTGGACGGGTAAGAAGCATCTCCCATTCTAACTTATAATTAAGCGGAGCTCTAGGAGCAACAGAGGCTGTTAATTCTAGCTAACTATTGGTTGATAAAAATTAATTTTAGCTTGTTTTAAAATTGATAAATATGGAAATTATTTATGAATTTAAAATGGACGACTTATTTGATCCATGGATGCATCCTAGATCTTCGTTAGTTAAAGTTACTAGTTATTATACTTAACAAATTCAGCAAAATAGGAATCTTTTTACTCACCCTCGATGTTTTCATTTCGCTCCTCTCGGCAACACAGCAGCGAGGATAACAACAACATTGTCGTGCACTTCAACATGGTCTTCGATCCGTACGCGGGCCTGGTGAGCAGCGGCGAGCTGTTGGCGCTGTTCCACGAGGAGCTGGGGGATGCGCAGCGTCGCCACTTTGCCAACATGACCGTGGACGTGGCGAGCGTGAGCATCAAGGAGACGACGGGCCTAATTGAGGAGCCCATCATGTCCAGCTCGCCGCTGGGCGGCAACGATGAGACCACCGAGCCGGCGAGCACCACGCCGCGTCCGGTGCCGCGTCGCTGCGAGGCGCTGCAGCTGAACTACTGCCGGAATGTCGGCTACAATGTGACCACGTATCCCAATCTGCTGGGCCACGCCAACTACGAGCAGGTGGCGGACGACGTCATCGTCTTCCGGGAGCTGGTCGATGGCGAATGCTTCCGCGAAGCCTACGACTTCGTCTGCCGCCTGCTGCAGCCGCCCTGCGAGACGCACGGCATCAGCGTGGAGCCCACGCCGGGCGCCATCTGCCGCGAGTACTGCGAGGCTTTCATGGCGGGCTGTGGCGGCCGGTTGCCCGCCCGCTTCCGCCACCACTTCGACTGCGAACGCTTCCCCGAATCGACGGGCACGCAGTCCTGTCAGCAGAAGCCGCACTGCGTCGGCGACATGCAGACCAACGTCCAGAGTCCCCGTCTCTGCGACGGCTATGCGGACTGCCCCGACTTGTCCGACGAGCGCAGCTGCGCCTTCTGCGCCCCCAACGCCCTCTACTGCGGAAGGGGGCGTGCCTGTGTGCCGCGCAAGGCGCGCTGCGACGGCAAGGCCGATTGTCCCGACGGCGCCGACGAGAAGGATTGTCGTGAGTAGCCTCCATTAATAACTATAATAGATTTGATAGTCTTAATATAATAGAATACTCTTATAATATAGAATATAATATACCTATTTGCATAGTAATTGATAGTAAAATAACATATATGTTTGTATAGTAATTGATGATTTAAAATTTAATAACTATAATAAATTTCATGCTTTTAATATAATATAGAATAGAATATATATATTTGTAAAGTAATTGATTTTGTCAAATTTGTAGGTAATGAATATTTCAAGAAATAGTTCGGCGGAGATAAAATATCTTAATTTGAAATATTTCATTTATTCATTTAATCTGCTTGCTTATAAGGCTGTAAAGCTTCAGGGATAACAAGAATGGTTATCATTGTAAAATATTTTTTTTTAGCGTTTGCTGAAGATTATATTTACATATGTAAATAATGTAGTGAATAATTTAAATTGATTTCACCTCAAGTAATTTTACCTATTAGTTGAAGTTTTAAAAAATTATTTTCCACACCAGTTTTTAGTTATGCAATAGTACGATTTGCACAAAAGATGTTGAAAATATTATACAGAAATATTTTTAAAAATAGTTTTTAATTTACCAGTTTATCCCGCATTTAGTGGGCGGCAATATTAGCTGATTTAAGATGTTCAATAATTTGTAAATCAGTAGCATAAATTTGATATAATTTATATAAAATCTGTTTCTTTACTTACGGTGTCTGGCTTGTGTATTTTTCCTTGCAGTTTCCATAGCACCGCTGGCTGCGGATCTGCTGCAACCGGAGCCGTTGGTTCCGTACCTGACGCGCTTCCATGCCGCCGGCTACGCCGTCTTCTCCGAGAAGGGCGTCGTGGGCAAACTGTGCGCCGAGGGGCTGGAGGGCGACGCCAAGCTCGTGGTGCGGCAAACCGTCTCCGAATCGCTGTGCAAATCCCTGGGCTACGAGTAAGTGCAGCCGTTTCTTATGGCTATATATAAATAATTAAAATCAAAAATGTATTATTTGATAGTTGTCATGAATGATAAGGTAACTAGTTGTTTTTATAGTAAATGTTTCAATGTTAGCTAAGAATCGAATATATGACCCTGAAATAACTTAATTGTTTGAACTTGCTCTCGTAATCTATCTATGCGGATTAATTTAAATTTAAACTATGATATTATAAAAAAAATTACCTATACGGTTCCCAGTCATTAGTTTTATCCTAGCTAAAAATACAAAAGTGAAAATTCATGTTCTTACCTTGCCACCATTCCATCTGCAGATCCGTGGAGATCTTTGACGTGCAGAACGACACCGAGCAGCTGTCGGACTACGTGCGCGTGCTGGACCCGCATGCGCCCGAGATCAGCTTCATCCGGACGCACTGCCCCAAGCGGCAGGTGCTCTACGTGGGCTGCGGGGATCTGCGGTGCGGCGTGCAGTCGGCGCTGCCGAATGCCAAGCAGCATCTGTCGCTGCCGAAGATGTCGGCGCCGGGCGATTGGCCGTGGCTGGTGGCGCTCTTCCGGGAGGACATTCACGTGTGCGACGGCACGCTCATCTCGCCCGACTGGGTGCTGACCACCGAGAGCTGCTTCCAGGGGCAGCCGCGTGCCACGTGGATGGCGATTGTGGGCGCGGTGCGGCTGTCGGCGAAGGCGCCGTGGACGCAGCGACGCCGCATCATCGGCATGATCAAGAGCCCCGTGGAGGGCTCGACGGCGGCGCTGGTGCGCCTCGAGACGTCGGTCAGCTACTCGGATCACGTGCGTCCCATTTGTTTGCCCGACGCCCTGCAGCGTCAGCAGCAGCAGCCGCCGATGCAGCGACGCGCCTACGTGCCGGTGGCCGAGCGTCTGGAGGCACAGCCCACGCAGAGCCGCCGCCTGGCGCAGGAGACGCAGCAGTTCTTCCTCATCCCGGCGCAGCAGCAGCAGCGGTCGGAGCACGAGGGTTCGGGCGGCAGCGGCGAGCAGCCGGAGGAGGAGAGCGCCGCCTACGAGTATCTGCACATGCCGCATGCGGAGGCGCTGCAGCAAACGCTGCCCGAGGAGCTGCAGCCAGCGCAGCAGCTGGACACGTATCCGCTGCCGGACAAGGCGCCGCAGGTCAACTATTATGCTGGCACCTCTTCGGCCACGCAGGCTGCCAAGACGCATCCCTCGAAGGCGCCCAGCGCACCCGAGCAGATCTGGACGAACTGCAACACGCTCGGCTGGTCGCGACAGCGCGATCATCTGCAGCGCGTACAGCTCAAGATCGGCGACATGGCGCCCTGCGAGAACGTCTCCATCACGACGGTCAACTCCATGTGCATGGAGGCCACCTACCAGAAGTACGACTGCACGGTGAGTGATCCCCTCAAGACTCGTATTCCCTTTTCATTGACTATGATGTCCTGACTGCCCTGCTGTCTGTCTGTCCGCTCGCTTAAATGTTAATAACTTGCAGAATTTATGAGATGGAATTATCAAATTCATTGGCAATACTCTTTAAGATTCAACTGCAAATATTCTAAATAATTGATTTCCTTTGGCCTCTCTCTTAGGCTGCCCTGCTGTCTGTCTGTCCGCTCGCTTAAATGTTAATAACTTGCAGACTTTATGACATGGAATTATCAAATTCGCTGGCAATACTCTTCAAGATTCAACTGCAAATATTCTAAATAATTGCTTTCCTTTGGCCTCTCTCTTTGGCTGCCCTGCTTTCTGTCTGTCCGCTCGCTTAAATGTTAATAACTTGCAGACTTTATGAGATGGAATTATCAAATTCACTGACAATACTCGTCAAGATTCAACTGCAAATATTCTAAATAATTATTTAAATAGCTCTTTCTCAGAGACTGTAAAAGTTCGAGTTATGCAATTTACTGACAATACACTTGAAGATTGAATATGTTATAGTAATCGTTTAAATAACAATACTCTTAAAATACTACATCATATATTCTTAAGAAATATTCCCTTTTTATTTGTTATTTATTAGTTTTCCTTTTTTTTTGGAAAGAGTTTCATAAATTTTGATATTATACATTTGCTAATTGATTTTGCCAATTTTCAGTCCTTTTTTATCATCTAAGAGCCCTTTAAACGATCGTATTTTATCATATGTTCTTGTAGCAAGAGGGTTCCCTAAAAGTCTTAACTGTATTTGCCATAACAATTGCATTTCTAATTTCAAAACAACTAAAAAGTATTTGTTTTTATTGGCGACAGCGTAGCTAATTTTCGGCATACCGAACAACTTTCTTTCTTTCGTTTTTTATTGACATTTTTTGTGGCTAACGGTTATGGCCATAACGAACTGTTGTTATTAAATGCTGCGTTGACTGTTGAACAACATCTGCTTATCTTAATTACCAGCGATCATTATGAAACTCTTTGAATTGCATAATTTGCATGCCAAAAGTATAAAGATTCAAATCTGCGCACAAAACGTGATTGTAATGTCAAGGTTTTCGATTATATTGTAGATTTGGCAACTAGTTCTTCGAGAAGTGGATTTGTATTATTATTTACGCTATGCGCGGCAGCTGCAGTCGCTAATCGTATTTTTGTTTAATCAAAATTCCAAATACGCGCGATCTAATAGCATCGTATAGCTGTCAAATGCAGAAGCTTCCTCACTATAGTCAATAAATAAATAACTATATAACTAGTCAGCTCGTAAAATTATTAAAAACAGTAAGATTGTATGTTGTTGGTTTTTAATTGTGTTCTACTTGAAATTATTGTTAAAGAATTAACTTTATAGGGGCCACCGTTTAGGATAAAGAAATTTATATGTCTGTAGATAGATAGTTAAACAATAAATAAAATGAGGGGAACTCACTAAAAACCGTAAGACACCACTTGAATTTAAATTTGCAACTGACGAAAAATTATAGCGATGAGTTCAAGAACTCAACTGCACTGAGGAACTTCCCTCAAAGAACTGACATTTATTACCTAAAATAACCTCTTATATAGCTAACCTTCAAACGAACCTCCACTTCTATCCCAGCTCCTCAAATTCAACTCTTTTTACATTTGACTTTAATGTTCTTTAAATTGACATTTCAATATATTTAAAATTTGAATTTAACATTTTCCCACTAGAAAAGAGCAGGAAGGCGGGAAGAGAGTGAGGGGGGTAGGCAGGACATCCGATTATCACCCAAGCTATATGGATGTCTATAGTCATAATGTCGACCACATTAGGTAATTTTTTGGAACGACCTAATCTAATTATTCACCTTACGTATTTGAAGTCCTTAATTTTAGGTGGCCAACATATTAATATCTATATATATTTAGATCTTTAACCAGTCGGGACAAACAACTTAATATATTTAGATATGTATATGACAGATTAATATAATAGCAATGTATCTAGGTTCTATTCTTTATTGTTTACCTATAATGCAGTTGAAATCAAAAGCGAAATTTTTGCTTTTCTTATTACAAGGCAATTATTATATTTTTATTGTTTTTATGAATTTTATAGAATTACTTTTCGCAATGTCTAGCTAATTTTTGGTATACCCAAAGTAGATAAAGTTATAAATATACATAGGTGTTATCTAAACAACCATAGATAAAAATATCAGTGACTTTTCATATGACTCAAGACTCTTGAATAAGGAATTATTTTGCTTACGAAATAAAAAAAGAAAATGCTCTTAATGAATATACAAAAAAAAAATTTAATACTAAAATTGAGAATATTTGAAATCTTTGATCTTATATTTAACTACATAGTTTATTAAAAAAAAATATATATACATATGTATATAGAAAATAATAGAAGTAATAATAAAATTGAGAAAATTCCATATTCGTGGGGTTATTTTCAATCCCATTAAATTAAAGTAGATATTTAATTAAATTGAATAACTAAAATTGAGAATATTCCTTATCCTTAATCTCTTTAAATTCGAGAAGTCATTTATTTGACTTTCTGATTTAATTAAATTAGCTTTTTTATGGAAATAAAAAAAATATATATTCTATATTTTTAGGCTTACCTTATATCTTTTTCAAATGAGAGGATTTTGGTTAACTTTCGAAATCAAGTGCTCAAACTATCTGATGTAAGATCGGTTATTGGCGATGCCAGTAATATCAACATTGGAGTCTTATTGGGGGTCACATAATTTTTGGGATCATTTGCTTAGTCACTAGGAGGAACTCTGGTTCAACCTCAAGGCCTTATGTACACGCAATGCTGCAGCTTCAGAGGCGGAGGGAGCGCGAAGCTGTGGCGGCTGCCACAGCGGTGGCAAGCAGCGCCAGATGTGGGGCAGCCGCAACCGGAGCTGGGCGACGCGAACGCTGGCAGAGCTGCAGGCGCAAGCGCTTCGGCTGCGTGTGCTGTGGCCGAGCAGCGGCCACCGAGGAGAGTTGTCGCAAGGCACGCATCGTTGGCGCCGATGGTTGTGGCCGTTGTTGCAAGAAGCAGTGCTGGCGCCGCACTGCGGCTGGGGCAAGGCTGGTGGGCAGCTCGCCCAGAAAGCAGTTCTGGCGATGCACAGGCACAGCCACATAATCCGTCTCCTGCTGCTGCTGCTGCTCGGTAGGATTGGGAGGAGCTTCGTCGCTGCTGGGGCGACGTCGCTGGTCGACGGCGCGTCGCAGCTTCTGCCAGTCGATGCGCAGCTGGAAGGTCAGCTCGGGGCAGGGAAAGAGCAGCAGAAAGTATTCTAGCAGCTGCTGCTCAAACACGTAGCCCTGCCCATTGGTCAGCACGAGTCCAGCCCGCTGTGATTGCGGTATATTAAAGCGAGTGCACACTGTAAGCAATTGAATCAATTAGTTTGATCTTTCCATCGGTCTGTCTCTTTTACACTCACTTTGATCCATGATCTGTGCGAAGCTGCTGCCGGTCTCGCAGATGATGAAACCCAGCTCGCCCTGGAAGCTGATCTTCAGGCAGCTCTTAATATCCAACATGTTGAAATTCAATAATGACTCGACTCGACTTCTGACTGATTAATGAATTTCACAAATTCACTTTCCTTTCGTTTCGTTTCGTGCTTTGCGTTCGCTCTCCGACGCTCAACTGAAGTGCAGTTGGCGCGCGCTGTTATTTTTATGCTCTATTGTCGCGAGCGCGAGAGCGAGGGGGATGCAAACACAGTTGGGCTCGATCGCCTGCAGCTGCAGTTGTGCTCTCTTGCTCTGCCTAGTAGCCACATAACTGTCAGGTAGGCGAGTGTCAGGGATGTTTCTAGTAATGTGAAATGTGACTGCGCTCGTGCTACGCGCTCACAAAGGGAGAGAGCGCTGATTGATAAAGAGCGCAGTGGGAGAGCGCCTTTATTGTTGTTGTGTTAATCATGCGTATTTCTGTTAGTTGGTCGCGAACGTGTCGCTGCATGTCGACGACAACTGCTGTTCATACGTGACGTCACAATGCGTCACAGGGTGTAGCACAGGGTATCTACAAAAAACCAATAAATGCAATGGCAAAATAAATTAACAAACAAAACTTATTAAATAGTAAATACATACATATGTACATATGTAAATATAAAGAGACAAATACAAATTAAAATTTAAAAATGGTCTTTAAAATTAAAGTTTGAAATATGTTAATTAACCTCAAGCTAATATTATTATTATTGCAATTTTCGTCTAGCTATTTTAATTTTGTAGTAGCAGCAAAAATACATTTTTGTAATTACTTTAAAATAAACTATTGAATACAATTTAAAACTGAAATGTTAATATTTAACAACCCTCTTTCAAACCTCTTCAATTGCAGCAAGAAGAATACTCGGGAGCGCCCGTGCAATGTCTGATACCCGGCACCAATCAATGGGCATTGATCGGCGTCTCCTCGTGGCGCATCGCGTGCGGCCCGACGGGCGTGGAACGACCTCGAATGTACGACAAGATCGCCTCCAACGCGGACTGGATTCGGGAGACGGTGAATGCGGTGTAAAAACAACAAAATAAGCAAGAATCGCGAACAAAAACTAACGTGTATTATGTAAAAAGCAAGATGAAGAACCTACATTTAAACTCTAATCGTAATTTTAATCGTAATCATAATCGTATTCGTAACTTGACTAACTGCGTTCTATATGCTATCTAACCTAATCTTATGTATTATTGTAATCGATACCCTGTTTTTTTTTCTTGTTCTGTTTTTGTGTAATATTTATTAACTATTTTAAACATACTTTAAACGATAAACAAGAAACAAAGATCAAGAAGCGGAAGCAAACGTAGCTAGTTTTATATTTTAGCTATAGTTTTGTTTATTGTGTATTTGTAGAGAGCGATTGTTTTGTTTTCCACATATGTAATAGTTGAATAAAAATTTAAAAAATTAAAAAAAAAAAAAAAAAACAATTTTGTTTTTATTTTTAAAATCAAAATTAAGAGTTGGGGACTTGCTTTCAAATACCAAATTTGAATTCAATAATTATTTCACATTTTTTCTGAAATAGAAAAATAAGACATACACCAAAACTTAACCATATCTTTCAAATTGGAATAATAAGTTATGGTCAATATTTCAAGTAAAAATTTAAATTAAATAATTATTTGAGGGTTAATAAGGTATTGCTTATCTATGTATTTTACAATTTGTTGTAAAATCAAAAACTGAGAGTTTTGGTCTGCCTCTTTTGTAAAAATGCAAATTTAGAGTTTATATCAACTTTTTCTATTAAACCAAAAAAAAAAGAATATTGAAATTCAATAATTCTTTAACAACTATCCATTAAATTAAATTTGAACAAAAGTGTGAAATGTTCTGATAGAAAATCGCAAGGGCTTTAGGTGGATACATGCATGGAGAGCCATTCTCCGTTCTCCTGGCGACGATATTGCACACGATCGGGGATTTGGCCGCTCTGAGCCTTGAGGAAGTCCCAACGCTGAGCGTGGAACTTGAAGGCCGTGCTGTGTAAAAACCAGAAAACCATTTAGTAATGATTTAATAAAGTTCTATGGCATAACTACTGACTAGGTGGAAGGACGCTTCAGTGGTTGTCCCGAGGCCAAATATTTGCTGAGGAACTGATTGTGCTTGGACACCAACTCGTCATAGTTCACCGGCTGGCCGCAGGGAAAGACATGATCACGTATTTGGGAGGTCAACAGCTCCTTGTCCCACCAAGCATCCAACTGCGAATCCGGCAATTCCTCGGCGGTAGCGCCAATCAAACGCACTTGCCAATAGGCCGGAATTGTGCCCTGCGATGGCAACACGACGTTGGGCAGAAAGAAGGTAATGCTGCATTTGCTATTCGCCTGAATGTTCTTGAAGTTGCGAGTGAATCGCTGGGTCACATAGATAATGCAGTCGTCGTCGCTGAGGCCGCGATACACCACACTGCGATTGAGCACACCGAACTCCTCGTCGATGGTGGCCAGATTCATCAATATGGGGCCATCGGGCGATTGCTTGCTGGTGGCATCGATAAGCTGCTTGAACAGCGCGACCGGCTCTTTGGGAGGGCACTCAATATGCGCTACTGAGGATTGTGCCATGTTTGAAAAGTAACTGCCAAACAAGAATTTAAATTAGGCGCGTTTAGGCAAGCAAGTTGGCAGGCCACAAAATGTTATCGATAATTGGGCTATCAATTTTATGATAAATATCCTGCTTGCGAAACAACAGAAGTGATGTATTGTTTGCTCTCCAAAAATACTCTTTTTTTTTTCAAAACAACAATATAATTGTTTACTGTTTCTGTTTGACACAAAGTTTACTTTGTCGGCGATAGTTTAGTATTTTGATGTGTCGCAAAATAATATTTGTTGGCAATGACAGGTGCGGTCACACTGTAGCTGTCGTTGGCAACAACAACAACACACAGCACAACAGTGCCGAACTGTTTATAAATAAATCAATCCCATATTATTTAGTTTGACAGCGAAATTTGTTGCATGGGACACGTTTGAGTTTTGTTGTTGTGCTCGCGTCGTCGTTGGTGGTGGTGACAGCGCAGCGCAGGACCTAAAGCCCCCCGCAAGATGTCCATACTGGATATGAAAACCGGTCCGCCGGATTATTGGTCGGAAATCTGCAATTTCTTTTTGCCGCTCAAATATCTGATCACAAACGACCGCTTCGATGCGCTTGTGCAGAACATTGATCTGCATTACCTGATCAATGCCGTCTTCTGGATCTTCGTCGCCTTATCCTTGGGCTTCTACGGCTTTCAACGCGTCTTCCAGGTGAGTGCGCTCTCAAGTGCGGTGTCAAGTGCGGTGCGGCGTTCGTTGCCCGTTTGTCGCTGCTGCCCATCGAATTTGGGCATTTATAAATAGTCGACAGCTATTGTTGCGCTTGAGGCGCCGCTGCCGCAGCCGCAACAGCAGCATAATGCAGATAAGACGGGCGACCGACAGACTGCCTATCATAACAATTAAGATTACAACACACGCAACAACATACAGTGCCCAATGTCGATAACGGCACAACTTGCAGTTAACTGCACTCTCAACATAATTGCCTGTCACTCGCCTTAATGTAATTCCGACATCCAAGTTACAGGCATACAAATTGCCTGTAAGCAGTTTATTTGCTTTGATTCGTTTAACCTAAATGCATTGCACATAATTGCATATTTCGGATTATTGCTAAACTTTGGACACATTCGATAGATAATTGCACACCAAATTGTCTGTAAATCAGATAATGCATTTTCTTTGCTTTAAATATTTGTTCAAATTAAATGCATTGCATATAACTGCACGTTTCGGATTACTGCAACATTTTTTAGGCGTACACATATTTTTGTGCATCAATAATAATTGCAAAAAATTAGATGTAAATCGCAACATGCAGTTTCATAGCTTTAAATAGTTCTTCAAGTTAAATGCATTGCATATTGCGATTATTGCAATATTTTGGCGGCATTAAATGGCCTAAAAATAAAATTCAACAATCGATTCGTTCTTTTAATAAAAAAAACTTCAATTGAACGCAATTTACTGGCCTCTTCAAAAATATTCCAAGATCGTTGCGACTTTCGAATATTAGTTTAAATATAAGTTAACTCAAAAATCTATTTATTTTAACTGCCGTTAGTAGCAGTAATTTTTGTGTTCAAAATATTGGGTTGCAGTTATCGACATTATACTGTATTTATTATGTATACGTGAATAATTTGCATGCGGAAATTGTTGCGTTTTTAATTAACTGTCTCTTTCTCGCTCTCTCTCCCTCTCGCTGTCCCTGTCCCTGTCCCTGTCTCTTTGCAGTTCTTTCTCAAATCATCATCGAACGTCAAGTATTTCAAGCGCAAGCAATTCGCTCGCTTAATATGGAACATCGCCTTCTATTCGGCCTGCTGTCTCTTTCTGCACTTCTACAACGAGTTCATGATTCTGCCGCAGCTAATGAAGAACCAGGGACGCTACTCGCTCTTCCATAGCTCCGATAATCTGATCTTTTATCGCTCGCATCAATATGAGAAATTTCAATTCTATTCGATATTCATGATCACATTCTATTTGCACGGCGCCATGCTCGATTTTAAGGAGGCCGATTTTGTGGAGGCCGCCTCCAAGGGACTTTACCTGCTCGCCCTCATCGCCATCGACGTCTACAGGCATGTTCCGACTTGTCATTTACTTCTTTTTTCCGTACTCTTTTAGTAATTCTTGTTTCGACCTGCACAGATATGAAAACTACTTCGTGGGCCTGAATCTCACGCTGGGTCTGTACAGCATCCTGGCGGATTGCCTGTCGCTGGTCGCCCTGCAGAACTCGAATCGCAATCGACTGATCTATCAGATGTTTATGGGCATAAGTCTGGCTGCTTGGGTGCAGGTCTTCATCAATCGTCTGCCCTTCAACTATTTCATACCCACGCTCTTCGCCAAGAACTTCAAGTTGCCGCTGAATGTGGCCATCTGGCTGTGGTATGGAATCTCCATCTGGAATTCGCCCGTGTTGCAGTACTTCTACCATCAGATCTATCATACCACGCCCTCCGACTGCTCCGGCGAGGGCTCGGCAGCCAAGTAAGCAAAGCAAAGCAAAGCTGTAAAGTCATTGGAACTTTTGATGGAACTTTTCCGCCATCTCTTGCTCCTGCAGTTATCTGCATACAAATGATTTTGTCTTTATTTTTATTTCAACTATCATTTAACAGTCGCAATCATCTTGGAATTCTTTTGTTATGTGTGTTCACTGCAGATTTTCATTAAGCAAAATAACCGAGAGCGTTTGTGGGCTTAACTGCAATATTCCCAAATATGCAATGCATTAAGATCAAAAGATTTCGGCTTATTACAAATTGTTCATACTTAACAACAAAATTAAATACCCAATAACATCTTTGTGATAATAATAGTAATAATCATACGAAATTTGCAAATATATGCAATCCATTTAAAAGAAAATCTTAAAAAAAAATGCATTTTCTGATTTTGGATTTTGACCTCAAATGTATTGCAATAATAATAATAATATGCAATGTGCTAAAGCCAAATAATTTAAATGAATTGCATTTTGGAATTATGCATTTTACTGTATTTCAATTAGCTTACAAATTTTCTCTTGCTCTATATATTTTTTGCAGATGCATTCTACTGAAGGATACGAGCGAGTACCGGCATTATAAGACTCTGAGACGTGCCTACATCGAGGTGAAGTTGGCCCACGAGAAGTCCGCAGCACACACGCTGCCCGCCAGCGAATCGGCCTCGGCCAAAACCTACCAGGCCATCAAGTGTAGGCTAACTATTATTATTGCAGTATGTTCTCAATTGTTTATACAAATTTCATGTTTCCGCAGGCGTTATGATGCTGAAGCGCAAATTGAAGCGTATTCGCGAGGGACGCGGCGCCGAGCCGGAGGATGACAACGAGGAGCTGGCTGGCGATTGTTAGGCAACCAAAGTAGCAACGAATTGAAAACAGCACGAAACAATACTTTTGATTCTCTTCTGCTAATATAAAAGACAAAGCCCTAGGCTAGGCGCTGTTTGCGCTGCTTTCCAACTACCTCCCACAGTCTAAAACAACATCACAAACAATCTCGCTTCTCTCTCGCAATATTTAGATGCTCTCTCTCTCTCTCTCTCTCTCTCATCTCTTTTGCAGCAGATATGCAAATATATAGATATATATATACATATTTAAATACTATTGTATCTCGCCCAGTTCGTTAGCAATTAATTATTTATGTACTTATGAGAAAACATAATGGCCTTAGCTCGACACAGCTCGTTGTTGTTTGTTTTTTATTTATTAATAAAACGCATAGTAAATTGAAATTAAATAAATACGAATATAGAATAAAAACATGTCCCATTGTTGTTTTTTTTTATTATTATTTTATTTTATTTTTTTTTAATATTATTCTTGCTTTATTGATATTTTGAAAAGAATTTCTATTTGAATTTTTTTCTTGTATGCCATTTTTTGGTTTTTCATTATCGTTTTCTTTTTCTTGTGTTTTCATTCACGATTCCATTAATTGTTATAAATAATTAGTTGTTGTTCTGTTTGTTGGTTTTATTTTTCTTATCAATGTCTTTGTTTGCTTTCGTTTTCTTGTAGTTCTGTTCGGTTTCTGCGGTTTCCTGCTTTCAATCGTGTTTTGTTTCATTTTGTTTCATTTTTGTTTTTTTTATAATTATCTTTTATACGTTTTCTTTGTGTTGTTATTTCTCGTGTTAAACCTCATTTTGCATTAAAAATTCTCACTAGTTGCTAAGTTTCCATTTGGTTGTTTTTTTTTTCTCATTTTTCAATTGTTTTTGGCATTGTTTACTTTTTGCAATTTGTTTAATTTTAGACGTTTTTGTGATGCCAATTTGCATTTTTAGAAAATTCTCAAACAGCTTTACGAACAAATTTACGTTATTCATTTACGTTTTTCGGTGCCACAAAAATACTTACGTGTGTGTGTGTGTGTGTGAGGGGGTTGGTTCGGGGTGTGGTTGGGGGATAGTTTCAAGGTTGTTACGGAACGGTTAGGATTGGTGCATTCTTTTTGTGAGAGGGATTTGCACAGCGAACTCGGCAATTGCTTTTTGCATTTCGTCATTCCACAATGCCCATTAAAATTTTTCATCATTTGTTGACCAACAAAAAAGTATACAAAAAAAAAATTAAATATGTTGTGGGATTTTTACAGTTAGCTTTTTAGTTTTTTTTTTTGTTTTTTTTTTCGTGTGTAAATCGTATAATTTTTAGTTAGTTGTTTCGTTCTTTTGGTTTTCTTGTAAGTATATTTAAAGTTTGTTTTTTTTTTTTTAATTTTTGGGTTTTTTCATGTTATTAATTTTGTTATGCCATTTCATTGCTTAAAAATTAATTCAATTCGTGTTTGGGGTTCTTTATTTTGGTTTCTTAAATTTTCAATGTGTTTTTTGTTAGTTTTTCATAATTTGTTTTGTTTTCACGTACGTTTTAAACAATTTTCTCTAAGGTTTTTGTTAACAATTTGCTGTGTATACCGCTTACCATTTCATTAATGTTAAATTTAATTTTACTAGTAAATTTATTTTTAAAATTAATGTTAGTTGTTCGCCTCGTTCTTGCGCCTATCCCAAACCATCATCATCATTATCTTTTACTTATTTTGTTTTTGGTTTTCGCTTAAAGTTTGTTTGTTTTTAAAGGTACGTTCTAAAAAAAAAATATTTTTCGTTTTGTTTCGTTTTGTTTTATATAATGTTTTTAATGTATATATTTAGTTGTTATTTCCCCACCCACTTTATATGCATTTTCCTTTGATAATGCATCGTACATTGTTTTTGTCGCGACTGTACCTTGAAAATGTTGCTTTCCTTTTCTCAATTTCTTTTCGTTATATTCTTTAATAATATATGTTGTGTATTTATTACGTTTTCTTTTCTATCCCGTGTTTGCGACTTTGTTAAAAGGTAGTTCATAATTTTTACACTCTGCTCTCCGCCGAAACAATTAAGTTTTTTTTTTGTTTTTTCATCTTTATGTTTAATGACTAATGATATATGGTATCTGTGAGAGCTTTTCAATTTTGACTGTTTGGTGATAAATGCGTAAGTATTGTGTGACGAATCTCTAAAAATTAATCAAAAGCAGGATTCTATTACAATATTTATAGGTATGCTTTGTTTTTGTTGTTGGTTTTTAAAGGCAGTCACATCGATAGGGTTCCATTAGTTTCTACATGTATAGCATACACTTTTTTTGATTTCTATATTATTCGATTTGAGTTCAACTAATTAACTAATTTAACAAACACTTCATTTTGTAATACTCTCGGCGCATAACAGAATTTATCACAAATTATTCAATTACATGCATATAGTACATATGTATTTTCGTTATATGTACATACATATGTATGTATGTTTGTTTAACAATCAAAACTGAAGGTGAAACCAAATTGGTAGCAGTGAGCTTTCGGTCGGCTGCTCATCGATTAGTGGACGCCATGGGACGCTTACAAAAGCTGGCTGCCATAAGCCTCAAAAGAGACCGTTAATTGAATTTAGTTGGTTGGCAAAACTTGTTTATCAAGATGATTCAATATTGGTAAAAAAGCGCTGGCAGGGCTGAGAATCAATTAAAACAAATGCAAATAGCAGCGAAAGTGAAAGTGGAAGTGGAAATGAAAACGAGAGAACTCAAATATTCAAATACTCGAGAAAAACACTCGACCATCATTCGCAGCAGCAGTTGTCGCTGAGCACAATTCAAATCAATGCGAATCAAACGGACAAACAGCCAAAAATCAACAAACAAACAAACAAACAAACAAACGCAAAACATTTCAAATGAAATTAAATTCAAATTAGCCAAAAATGTCGCAGAGCCCGAGGACGGGGACATGGGGCTGTTGACCAATGGGGGGCGTGGCATGATAATGAGTCCGCTGAAAATGAACAGCACGCGTTGTTCGTTCCCCAAGCTCAAGTAGAGCGTCAACAACAATGAAAATTCGAATATAATGAATGAAATTATGTTGAAAACATATTTTTTGTGTCCCCAGCCCCCAAGCCTGCAAAAGAGACAGAGACAGAGACAGAGACAGAGACAAAAGAGGAAAAATGTCGAAAAACTGTTTGCTTCCGCTTGGCGGCTAACAAAGTTGGTCCTTTGTCCATTTTTCGGGGGCTGTTTTCCTATTAGCAAGCAATAAATTTGTCGCTCCTATTGAGCGCCAGTCTGTGCAACAACAGCATCAGCATCAGCATAAGCGGCATCTCTAGGTAGCGCGATAGAGGCCCATTTAACGAGTCGGAGGGGGGACGTCAAAAATGTTGGCAGTAACTTTATGATTGCTTTTGTATTGCCCAGCACACACACACACACACACACGCACGCTTCTCGGGGCAATAGATAAATGCTGTAGCATACTTTTAGGCGAAAGTTATAACAAACTCGCTGATACGCATCGCGACGAACATCGAATCAAAGAGCGCAATGCATGAAACAAAGAGAGCAGCAGAGGGGCGACGGGAGAGGGGCGAGGGGAGAGGGGCGAGGGGAGTCAAGGCGATAGCCAGGCTAATGTGCTTTTTGTGCGGCCACAGTTGGTATTATTGTCGCTCTCTCCCTCCTTCTCTCCTTCTGCTGGTTGTTTTCGTTGTTGCCGCAACAATTATGATTTGCGGTCGGTTTCAATGTCCTTTCCTCCTTGCAGCATTCGCTGTGCAAAATAAACTATAAAACGCCTTGCGAGTTTGCTCGCTTGGCCCGTCATTAAAAGCGCTTTAAAAACTTTCGACATGGTCACTTTTCCTCTATATGTATAGTGTTTTTTTGTGCTTCTCTCTTTCTCACTCACTTTTCTTGCGTCCGCCCCACTCATATAATAATTATAATAAAGAAGGAAAATGAAACGAAGCAAAAGAGAAAAAAACCATAATAATTTGTTATTGGTTAATGGCTTTTGCATTTTTTTTTTGTGCTTACTCGCTTTTCATTCATCATTTAATTAAAGTGGCGCGCTCGTCGCTTTTAAAAACTGCTGCGGAATGCTTAAGCATAGCGCCCTAGCAGAGCCAAAGTGGCAGCAAAAGAGATGCCAACAATTAAGGCGAATTGCTGGCGATTGACACGGTGCCAAAATGAAGTGCAGCACCAGCAGCAGCAAATAACACGAAACAACATTATTTTCCACTTTAGCATCAATATCAAAATAATTGTCGCTGTCATTGCAATTTTTTTAAATTTGAAATTAACGATGTTAGATGGCGCAGGCTGCCTGCTATGCAGATCTGCGCAATGCAAGCTGACTGCTATGTAAATTGTCGTACGAAAGATCATATATACATATGTACATATGTATGTAACACGCGAATCGTATTTTTTTTGTTGCATAATAAAATAAAATGTAAATTAAAAATTATACATACATACGTGTTGTTCTGATCGCTTGTCATTAGCAAAAGTCGCTGCCTTGTTGTGACTGCGCCTGACAGCATGCTGTGGCATTTAACATTTTTCTGTTAGCATTTGAAATTGTTCCCTCTGGCGCGCTGCTAAAATTTCCCTTCGCATATTAAGCATCCGCATGGTGAGCGTTATTTTGCTTTTATTGCCATTTATGTGTTGTTCGCAAACGTTAAAACGTTTTTCAAGCGCTTTGCAATTTGGAAAACATTTTCGGTTGCCTAATCAACATTATTTTGATTTTTATTGCCGCGTCTGAAATGCAGATAAAACAAATAATAATGGGGGGAACAAGCGCAGCAAAATCAAACCAGGGCAAAATGCACAAAAACCCAAACACACAGAGCGCGAGACAAGAAAACTTTTTGGCGCTTGGACAGTAAATATTTTGTTGTTGCCAGAAATTGGCATTGTTGTTGGTTGGCACGTGACGCCTGAGCAGGTAGCAGGCGTAAATTGTGCGCATAAATTGCAGCACAATTGCAAATTTGCATAAATTATGAGAGTCGCAAGTGCATTAAAAAGCAAACCAACAAAAAATATGGAGTTATCTCGGCGTGCCGAACATTAAGTAGAACAGTAGAAAGCTGAATGCTTTGCGACTGCATGTTAACCCAATAAAACGTGGGCAGCGAACAATGGGAATTTTGGAAGAGAGAGGGGGGGGGGGAGGAGGGGAAATTTTACCGTTGCTGATCTGTGGCGATTTAACAGTTATGGCGCGGCTGTGGCCAATTAGGCGGGCTGACACACTGCAATTGAATTTCCATTCCGAATGCTGATTATTTACTGTTCTCGCGCACACACACGTACACGAATACACAAATATGCACGCACACACATACACACACTCACAATTTGTATGCAGAAGCCACTCGACTCGCAGCACGCACACTTGGGCATAATAACTAAAGCTTTGTGCTAACTAATTGCCGCAAGGCGAATGTGCGAGGCGCATACGCTGTTTATTTGCACTAATTTGCATGCATCATTTGCAGCTCGAAAGCTTACGCTTAGTCACCCCCACACTCCACGCTCGACAGCCACAGTCACCGCTGCCTTGCTGACTTCTGCTCACGCTTGACGGACGTTCAAAAGAAGGACATAATTAAAAATACTAATTATATGCTGTCTTGGCTTTTGCAGCGGCAATTTGTACAGCAACCGTTTATCGCTTATCGATGCGCCACCACACACAAGTCAGTGGTGCTTTCGATTGCCCAGAACCGATAACCGATCAAGCGATCGAAATTGAAACAGTTTGGCAGCCGATCATCAGTTTAACGAATTTGGCCTATCTATTTGTTTGATGAGCAATTGAATTGAATGGAATGAATTGTATTCATATTGTGAGTGGGTGAGTGATTGAGTGTGTGAATTCGATTGTAGTGGAACACTTGTGGAACAGAGCTTATTTATGTAGTATGGGAGCAAATATTGTTAGAACATCTTAAGAGGCTTTGTTTTGTGCTTGTCTTTCAATTGTTGCTATCGTTAAACAATTTTGTTATAGTTAGTTAATCGTAGCTAAGGTTCGTCGTTATCGTTATCTTTATCATTATCATGTTTTCGATTCATTTCATTTCATTGTAACAAATACATGTATCGCTTCTTTGTTAAAGTTATAGTTACTTGCTTTTTGTTGTTCTCCTCTCCATCTCCATCTCCGTCTTCATCGTCTTTTTCGTTTTTATCAACTGCTGCTTCTTCGGCTGTTACTGTCACAATACAAAAAAAAAAAAAAAAAAAATGCGTGTGGAAAAGAAATGCGAATTTCTCTTGCTGTCTCGCTTCCTCAGACTGTCCGAGTAGGCGCGTGTCTGTGTGCGTGTGTGAAGTGTAAGTGTGTTGGTGTGTGCTGATGTCGTCCTTATGGGATTTACAACACGGGCCTCGCCACATTCGGCTTGGCCGTCGTGGAGGCAATCTCCGACAGCTTGATGTCAATGGGCACGCGAGTATCGTAGAGCGTGGGCGCCTGCAGGATAATCCCGGCGGTGCCCACCACCACCGCTATTGTGAATATCCAGAGGAAGAGTCGGTCCAGCACCATGGCAACGTATTTCCAGTCCTCTTTGACCTGTTGGCGATAGACGATAGGCAGCACACACAGTGCCCGCAATGATGAGGCATAAATCAACCACACGAAACGACACAACAAATAAATACTCGTAAAATCAATATGAATGATTCACATGCGAATCATTCAAATATACTCGACCAAATACATGTCAAATAAGCCCCGCCATAAGCCACACGCGTCACTTGCAACATTTCAAGTAATTAAAACAGCGTTACGAGTTTTTAATGCTTATGTCGAGTGGCAACTCATAAATACTTGTGCCGCTTAAAGCTCCCTGACAAGCCCTTTATAGTACTATATACATTTACATATATATATATAATCTATATTGACAATTGATTAAAAGATTTTTCATTATTTGAGCTGTTTACTTAAGGTGAATAAATAAATAGTAATACTTTATCTTTTTATACGGAACATATTCCCTTAATGACCTTTTGGTCAAAGTTAATTTACCAAAAAATATTAAAAAGAAAAGCATTTTTGAAAAATAATTACTACAATTGGCATGGTAATGTGTTTAAATAATATATTAATAATTAAAGTTGAAAAATGTTCACTTGATGTTTGAGAAAAAATTAATTGAAGAAAAAACCATTGGTTTATAAAACATAACTACATTTTAAACGATATGTTACTGAACATATTAGTAATGAAAGTTGAGGAATTTTTTTCATTTAAAAATGTAGAAAAATGTTCTACAAAATTATTATTTAAGTTTAATAAAAATGAAAGCGAAAACATTTTACTCACATTTTAGCATTTTTTTTTAATTATTTAGAAAAAACAAATTAATGAGAAAACAAAAAAAAACAATAAATTTTCAATTTAATAAAAAGCTCAAAGATGAAATAAAAATTAATACGAATGAACGTGTCATTAACTGGTAACTAAACTTGAACTTAAACGTATTATTAATAGTTGTTGTAAATAGCTGTAGAATATGCTCTGACCACAAATAAATTAATTAAATCATTTCTAAATCAATCACTTTCCAAGTGTACTTCAAGCTGCAGTATTAAATAGTTGAAGCTGCTTCAAGTGAATTTGCGGCTTATGATGGCAATCTGCCATCATTATATGTTAGTATATGTATTTTGTATTCGCTTCACACATGATACCCGATATGATCGATTTGATAGTACGAGTAGTAGTATTAAGCAATTTCCAAGTTGCTTTGTCTATTTGTCAGCAGCGGGGTCGCCGTGACACGTTGTCAGTACTTATTTCTATTCAGTTGGCAGCCCCACAGTCGCCCTCTTCTCTGCGCTTCTCCCTTTTGCACGCTTTCATGCTCAATGTAAATGCCAGGACATTGGCAGGGCCAACAACTGTTCCATTATGTGCACTGTCTCGATGTTTTCCCACAGACAGCATCTCTCGCTCTCGCTCTCCCGCTCGCTCTCGGCCTGCTGTCCTTGTTCGTCTTCGTGTCCTAAGCCCAGCATGACATTCCAATAATGATTGAATGTGTGCGTAATTTTAATAAAATACTTTTATTGGCATTTGTGCCGCCACAAGACATTCATTATGCTGCCAAGGAACTACTGATACTCCGAATACAACTACAACTAGGAGTGCAAGGACTCCAAGGACTTTGCGTGTCCGAGAGCGTGTTCATAAGCCGCATGAAAAGTCATTAAAACTTTTCGATGCGGAGACACAACACATGCGTGGGGCGAGGCGAGCAGACGCAGGACACAGCACACAGGACACACTGTATGATGAAAGGTCAATAAAAGGGCAAGGCTGGGCTTCATCATCATTAGCGTCGCATCCAACTTCATCATGCGCCTTCAACTGACGGCGCGCCCGCGCTCATTGTGCCTCATTTGTCCTCGCATTGTCCCTGCCTAGGTAGCTAGGTCCTGCTCCCGCTCCCGCTCCTGCTCCGCCTTTGGCTGTCTATCGATTATTGACGTTCGCGCAAATCCGAGCTAAGACCGCTCTAATTTATTGCGCCAGCCAGCCGCTTGGCCTATTAACGTTGCACGCCCAATTCCGCACCGTTGTCCTGCGACTGCAGCCCTCTAGCCCGCTTACTCCCGCCCTGTTATCCTGCGACCCTGCAGTCGTGTATTTCTGTTTCCCTTGACCCGCTGTACAGTCCATGTGGTTCCCTAGGTTCTCGGTATTCCTTTTTGGGGCCCCCGATTCACGATTTCGGGGCTTGTTGTCTGATTCCTCGCTCCCCCGACTGTCATCAACGACGCTCTGCCTCCTGCAACCAGGAGTTGCGACTTAGGCTAAGCTGCGCCAAATACTAAGCGGCTTTCGGCTCTTGCTAGGCGACCTCACTTGCCCTCATTCGCCTTGCCGTGTTCTTTCTGTGTGTGTGTGTGTGGCTCCTGTTCTTGTTCCTGTTCCTGCCCCGTCTTGTCTGCTCCCGACCTGACTTTGTCCTTTCCCTGTCCCTGTGCTAACTTGTGCTTGTTCTTTCCCTGTACCCTATGTTCCTGTCTGGCTTCTGCCCCTGTTCCTACCTTTTCCCTGCCCAGCTCCTCATCTGCTGCAGTTCCAGGCATAAACTGATCCCGTTCCTGTCCAGTTTCCTCCCTGTGCTGTTTCTTAGCTACCTTGTTCTGTTTCCTTCCTTTCCGGCTTCTGTCACTGCCCTGCTGTTTTGAGCTTGCCCCTCAACCTGTTTACTCCTTTCCTTTGACATTCCCATTCCTGTTGTGTCTCTTCTTTTGTTTCTTCTGTGCCCTGTCCTGCTCCTGCTCAGTCCCTTCCCTCTTCAGCTGCTTTCCTCGCTCCATTCCTGCTCCTATCTCTGCCTTGCCCTCTATCTGAATACTCCCTGCTCCCTGTTCCTGCTCCTGTTTCCACTCCTCTTCCTTCCTTTGCCATACTCATCCCCTTCCCCATTCTCCGCTACTCACCCGTGTGCTCTCCTCCTCCTTGCGCGTCTGATCCGCAATGTAGTTGACACCGTCCATGGCCTTGTGCAGCTCCGGGCAGGTGTGCCAGCGCTGTCGCACACCGCTGCCGCCCGCCCGCAGCCCCGCGGCACAGCAGTGGGGTCCGCCCTCGCGCTGGCAGGCTGGCAATATATCACAGGCCGCCGGCGGTGGCGGTGGCGGCGGCGGTGGCGTCGGTGTTGCTGCCGCCGCCGCCGAGGCGGCCGCTGCTGCTGCGGCTGCCGCTGCGGCCGCCGATGTGCTGGCGCCGGCTGCTGAGGCAGCGGCGGAGGCGGCAGCGGCGGCGGCGGCTGCGGCGGCGGCCGAGGTGGTGGGTCGATGCTGATGGAGCAGCAGGAGCTCTGAGGATTGGCAGGCGGCGCCGGCGCCCATGCCCTGATGGATCTGAATGGTGCCGCTGCAGCAGGAGTCGGCGAGCGTTGACGCGGTGGCCACCGAATTCACCGTCGTTGTGGACTTTATCACATTGGGATTGTGGATGGTGCCGCCCAAGCCCAAGTCGCAGGTGGTTGTCGAGGCGTGCGCCTGATGCGCGTGCAGCGGCAATGGCGAAAAGTTTGCCGAGCAGCTCGACTGCTGCCGATACAGATGATGGCCGCCGCTCTGATGCTGCGCCAGCGTCGATGTCGAGCTGCTCTTGCCAGCGCAACAGGCGCCGCCGCCGCCCACATTGTAGTGATGATGGGCGGCCCCGTTCTGCCCCTGTCCCTGCCCTTGACCCGTCTGACTCGACGTCGACGTCATCTGGCGGAACTTGGTCGGCGTCAGCGGATGGTCGAGCAGCGAGCCGCCCGTCTGCTGATACTGATTGTGGTACTGGGCGTCGATCAGCGAGGATGTGGTCGAGGTCTGCTGGTTCACCGTCGATATGGTCGGCGGATACAGCGAGCTCAGGTGGCCGGTGATCGTCGAGGCGCCTCCCCCGCCCCCGGGCACGTTGCCGCCCATCACGCCCAGCTCGTCCATCAGGCTGAGCGTCTGCACGCGGTGCTGCAGGTGCGGCGAAGTGCTGCGCGACGTCGTCTTGGGGCTGTGGTGCATGCTGCGGAATAAGAGCAAAATTGGGAGCGCTTTAGTCGCGAGTGCTCGACTGCAAAACACCCTGTTCCCTTAAATTGACTGAAGGATTCAATTTTCTAAACTCTTGTTTGTGAAATTACAACACTAAGTAAACATTTTAAATAAAAATATTTATTTTAGGATTTGTATTTTTATTTCATTCAATCAAGTAACTTTGGTGGCGAGTGCTCGACTGCAAAACACCCTGTTCCCTGGGTCATCATTTCTGTTCTATTCGCTGCGGGATTTAATTATAAAACTCTTGTTTTACAAATATTGTTAAGTTACTCTTTGCTCTTTAAGTGCTGAAATATATAAGTAACAACGCTTTAGTCGCGACTCGCGAGTGCTCGACTGCAAAACACCCTGTTCCCTTAAATGAACTGGAGAATTCAATTTTGTGAACTCTTGTTTGTGAAATTACAACACGAAGCAAACATTTTAAATTTAAATATTTATTTTAGGATTTGTATTTTTTTTTAATTCAATCAAGTAACAACGCTTTGGTGGCGAGTGCTCGACTGCAAAACACCCTGTTCTGTCGGTCATGATTTGCATTAAACTAACTGAAGGATTCGATTTTGCAAACTCTTGTTTTAATTATTAAAAGAAACAGCAAATATTGTTACTTACTCTGCAGAACTTGTTGAATTATAATATTTATTTTAGAATTTATATATTTTCTTTAATTCAATCATTTAAGAACGCTTAAGTCGCGAGTGCTCGCCTGCAAGACACTCTTATCATGACTTGCTTCTTTAAACTATTAGATACGATACTTTTTTATCTAAGAACCTTTATTATTATCATTTTGATAGTCTATGACAACACTTGCAAATGATGTTGTTCAAAAATATAGATACTTTATGGGATCGCATGTCAAAACTTAATATATTTTTTTCCACTATTTGTGATAAAGAGAAGCTTTTATATGGACTTACCGGGACAGAGCGACGGGCGGTGGCAACGGTGGTATTTGATCCCGCAGCTCGAGTCCATTGCAGGTGCGCACCATCAGACGACGCGAGGATTTGCTAGCAGGATGAAATGAAAATGAGTAGAGTGAAAGCATATAGTATGTGGAATGGAGCTTACATCATTTCGCTGATCGGATAGAGCGGTCGACGCATCACCAGAAAACGTGGCAACTGATTGATGAAAACGGTGCGAACCCAAGGCGCCATTGTGTGCGTCTGGGGCGAGCGGAAATGGATGTTCAGCACCAGGACTGTCACACAGATGCTGCAGATGTAGGGAGAGAGAGAGAGAGAGAGAGTGGAGAGCGTGTAAGATAAAGATATTGTGGGCGGGGTGGGCGCGGTGGAGTCGTGTAAGTCTTTTAGTCGACTAATTAACTTGTGACGCCCACGTCTGTCTAATTAGCCGCCTGCCCACGACAAGTCAGTCTCGGACTGCGAGTTCGAGTCGCCGTCAAAGTCCGAGTTCGCGTCGGAGTCGGGACGGGACGGGAGAAGCCTTAATTACATCATTTGTGGTCCAAGTCCTGTTGCGTCCCGCGCTCGGTCTGAGTTCGAGTGCAACCCACGCCCCGCTTTCCATTGTGCCGCACTCGACCTGAGTTCGAGGTTGCCAGTTGGGGGTTGAGGATGGGAGGGAGGGATCCTTGCTAGACTTTTGTTTACCAACAATTAGGCGGGCATTTGTGTGGCAACTGGGCGTGGCAAATGGCTGTAAATTGCCCCGGCCATTTTTGAAGTTTGACTTGCGGCCGGCAACGAGGCAGACTCCAGTCGAGTGGGGGCGTGGCATATGGGCAGCTGGCCAAATGAGCGTTAGATATGAACGAGGCAGGCCGCAAAAAAAAACAAAAGCAAATATGAACAACGCACACACGGTCTCCACTCGACTGCCTGATACCCTCTATTTGCACTAAATGCGAGTGTTGAGTAGTCTCAACAGTATTCCCGACTAGAAGCCTCGCCTTTTGTTAAAAACTCAATTCTATGACATTTTTTTGAATGTGTAAAAATCTAATGCTATGTTCTACTTTTCTTTTCTTGGTATTCAATGGCTAAATAAATAAAACGTAATTTTAGGTATATGATATTCTGCTTAATGAATCACAACATAAAAACAAACCTAATTTAATGACAAGTGTTCAAAAATAAATTTTACGTTATATATTTTATTATTGCTTTTTAAAGTGTCAGACTGTAAATTGAATGTGGCTGCAAAAAGTACTTTTGGCTTAAGGTTGCTTTAGTGGAATTTCCTAAAATCGAACTCTACTTTCTATATATTTGTTAATTTTCCCTAGATAAAATATTTACTCTCAATATCATCTTTTGCAAAATGTACTAATTATCTATATTTAGATTGTAAAAAACACAACTTTTATTTTATGGAGGCGCTTTAAATGCGACTTTAAAATTTGAGTTTTTATAGCAACCCGTTTTAAAGCATTAAAATAAGAAACAGCAAGGAATAAGGATTGCATAGGTGAATATATTGGTTTACAAACTATCAATAGTTGACAGAAAATCTTTATGAAGAATGCATTTTTAAGACAAAGTTAATGTTGCTCTAAGGCTAATTTAAAAAGAGAGGACAGTTGTCTAGAAAACAAAGCAACTTTGCTTACAAACATTTTTGAATTGTATATTGTTAAATACCTATCTATATTTTTGTCTGAATTTTGCTAAGCTATGGAATTATTTATTTCTCCCAGTCAACTGCAGGGTATAAAAAACATAAATGTGAAAGAATACAAAAAAAAATCGCAGCGGTCGCAATTTGATTTTTTGCATCCGATGTTTCCGACTCGGCGGCAGTCGAGGCATAAACAAGAGGCAGACCAACCAGACAGACCGCGAGAGGACGGCGGGGCAGGGGAGAGGGAGGGAGTTGCCACCGGGGGAAGCTGTTATCAGTTTGGCATGCAAATCGAAGGAGTGCGTGCTCGAGCTTTGCCACACACACACAATCTCAATCGTCGCCACAATCGTTGTCCTAGTCGCAGTCGCAGTCGCAGTCGCAGTCACAGTTGGCGGCGTATTCACAATCATATTCACATTCAGCATTCCGTAGTCAGCATTCCGCATTCAACATTCACCATTCAGCATTCAGAATTCAGTATTCAGCATTCAACATTCAACATTCACATTCACTCACCTGAACGTATCCAGTATCATTGTGAAGAGCACAAATTTGCCGAGCAGCGGCACCACGAGCGATGTGGGCGGAATGATTTCCGCCAGCAGCAGGAAGAACACAGTGAGCGACAGCAGAATGGATATGCTTAATGAGACCTGCGAGAGAGAGACAGAGAGAGAGCGAGAGTGAGTGCGATGTTTTAGCCAAGTTCATTTGCAGCTTCAACGGCAACGGAACGTGGCAAGGGATTTGGGAAATTGAGTTTCAGGTTGAGCGGAAAAATGAAGGCGCCCTCATAAAGGAGCGACAATTGTGAATCGCTCAAAATGAAACTGTTCGCTAGATAAGGTTAATGCATGTGGCATGTGGCATGTGGCATGAGCACGAGTGTAAATAATATTATTCTCTGTCTTCTTTGCATGCACACACACACATGCACGAGTATATGCATATTTCTATGAGACATTAACTAAACGATTTCCATGTGTTATCTCTGCACAGCGCTTCCTAAGTTAGTTAAATACCGAACGCAAATGATCTGTTCTTAATTTGCATACAAATTGCAAATCGATTTGCATTTCAAATTCAAGTCATCAGCATTAAATTTCAAATATATTACAGCCGTTTAGTTTCATAGCAGGCAGCTTGTAATGTAGCCCTGAGGCAGGCAGCTTGTGATCGCGAGCTATCGTGTTTTCAAGCTAGCTACCAACCGAAAGCTGTCTGATAGCACACAGATTATATTCAAATTTAAAAAGTGGATAATGTTTTGAACAAAAACGCCAAAAAATTTGACTTATAAACTTATGCTAAGCACAGTAAAAATAATATAAAATTTCTACATTGACAAAATTAACTCTAATGAGTTATTACATTAATTATATTAATGTAATAAAAAGGGAAAATTTAAGAAACATGGAATGATGAATTCTTGAATTAAGAAAAGTAAACAGAAAAGCCAAAAAAAAAAAAAATAGATTTGATTAAAAGAAATATGCTAAGCACAGCAATATTTAAATAAAATAAATTATTATATATTAAAATTATCAACTTTAATGGGTTAATTCGGACAAATCAACCTTAATTGTTATTATTCGTAACTTGAAATTAAATTCTAGATTAAACATTAATATATATATATAATAACGAAACCCCTAAGAAATTAGATTTACAAATTTAATACTTAAATTACAAGAGCAAAAGGAATTAAAGTGAAATTAATACAAGTTAATTTGTTGTTCTTTCAATGCTTCGTTTGTGCGAGATAAATATTAAACAATAGCGTATTTAATTGTGATTGTGAAGGCTGTGAATTGATGCAAATATTTATGTCAGCTAAATAAATAGATGTCAAAAGCATGAGACAACGTCGCAGATACAAATACACAAACACCCATTGTGTATTTAAATAGACATTCAAATGCAGCTGCTATACACAGCAGTTTGCCTTTGAATTTTCTACTTGAGTTATTAAAATCGAAGTCGTAGGAAATGCTATTGAAGTGTGTTGCAATTTTTTTGTGTATTATTTGTTGTGCTGTGTGTGTGTGAAGCGTAACAACAATGGAAACAGCCAAAGAAAGTGGAGGGGGAGACAGCAAGGATGCCTTATAAATAACCACATGGCAAGTTGACTGACTAATCCGACTCGTTGTTCGCATTCTTCCTACTCAAAGCTTTTGCTTTATTCCTGCCAGGCACATAAAAACCATAGCATACTTTCAGACGCGCCCAATAAAGCAAACTCAATATGATTTCAATGGAGAGGCGAAAGAGAAAGAGAGTGAGTGAGAGACAGATAGAGTGGGGGAGTGGAGAGATTCGTAGTCAGCGCGCTGCCAACTTGTATTAACTGCTAAGCACAGCTGGAGGTCAGGACAGGTGTATGTGTGTGTGTCAGTGTGTGTGTGTGTGTGTGTAAGCTGCTTGTAATGAAGTGTGTGCAAAAAGTAATTAAATGTCGAAAATGAGACGGGCAATTTGAGTTCTTGGAGATTCTCACACACACACACACACACGACTCATTGTTAGTGTGTGTGTGTGTGCGGCATAAATTTGATGCCTAATGATTTTATGATAATTAGCCTTAGTTTTGCAAAGTGCTGTAAAGCGATTAGTGCGCTGCCTAATTAAGGCTGCAAGCCGCTTTTGACATGCGACATGGACAAAGTCCTCAAGCTGACAAGCCAGCAAGCAGCAAGGCCAAAGGGGCGAGGGGCATTATTTATGCAAATGTATGTGTAATTAATGTCTGCACTGTGCACATCAGCTAACTCTCTTCCTCTCTCTCTCTCTCTCTCTGTTTTGCTCTCGCCAGGGCGACACATGTGTGAGTGTAAGTGTGTGTGTGTGTGTGGGGCACATAAAATGTAATTGTTTCAACCATAATAAAAATGCAGACGGGTCGCAAAGAGTTTCGTGTGTTTTTGCCTGTGGCCAAAAATTGCACTGTCCATTGGGCTATTTTAGCATCAGCCACGAATGAATTAAATTTACGTTTCAATGCTTCAAATATTTATCATAGTGAGAAAGTACGATCAAAAGTGTGACCACACGACATGATTGAATGTTCCCGAATAATGCAGCCAGTCATAAGGTCACATTGTGCATATTAATATGGACACACTTGCAAACAGAATGAATGCATGACTGAATGAATGACTGAGTAAATGAACGACTGAATGAATGGAGTGCGTTGTGCATGTAAATTGCCAATTGCCAATTGCAATTCCAATACGAATTCGAATTCGCAATCGGCAACGCAATCGAAATCGAAATCGGAATCCGATTCTCATTTCGATTGCACATAAGCCCTCTTCCACCCCACTGTCCAGCTGTCCATCGCTAACTACTCGCAACAACAACAACAACTTCGTGATGGACATTGCCATCGAGCAATGTCGAGTGTGGCCGTAAATATTTGTGCGATCTCCTCCAGCTGTCGCTGCCTATCTCCCTTCCCCCTCCCTCTTGCTCTACCTCTTGCAGGCCATAAAAAAAGCACATAACACAACTTGACCAGGCAGTGGCGAGGCTGGCTCGTAAAATAAAAATACAATGAATTGTTTATTCGTACGAGCCGAAACTGATACTAAATATGTCCCAACTTTCAGCCTCTAGGCTCCTTATGCCAGTTGAATGACCTTTTGAACTGAACTGGACTGGACTTTAACGGTTGCTTCTGCAGCTTGTTATCGTTCATTTTATGTCGCACCTCAGCTATCATGTCTCTTCACAAATAAAAAAAAAACCAAACTTTGTGTCCCAAATAAATAGACGGCTTGTTAGCCGATTATCTATTTAGATCCAAGGCCTCATATAGCTAACATTTCTATCGGATCTCTCTTCGTATTCACATTAGGCAATTTTTTAAATTTTTAATTTTAAGAATTTTGCTTATTTACTTTAATTTGTAGTATCTTTGTTCCTTTACAATAATTTTAAGTGAATGAATCGTTTGCTACGAAGCAGCTATAATGCTTTGAAGCTAAAATTTTTAAACATTATATTAATAATGATTAGCTGCCTAACTAATTTAGTAATTTTGTAAATAAATACTATCTAACAAAATAAAAATTGATTGGGTTGAACCCAATATTGTAACGAAAAATATATGTAAATATATAAAACCGAAATTAATATAATAATATTGCAAGTCGTAATTGGTATATTACATTAATTAAATTGGCATAAACAAAAATGCGAGTGCTTGTCCCATTTTTTTTTAGCATTGGCGTAAATATAAATAAATAAATTGTCGAAACAATACCAAATTTAAATGTAGTAAGAATAATTTGAGTTTAAGTATTTAAGGTTTAATTTGTGATAACTTTTTTTTATTTTGCAAATAATATTTGATTTGAAAATGTTGGCAAAGTTGAAATTGATTTTTCAATTTGTAGCGTATATTTCTTGTTTGTTTGTCTTCCTTTGCACTGAACCAAGTCTATATGCATTTGATACTATACATTTATGATGCCAATTATTATTACGAGTATTGTAATTTGCTTGTCAACAGTGTTTGTAACAAGTTCTTGAGTTTTGTTGTTGAGCGCTTTAAATAGTTTGTGCTGCATTATCAACGAGTTGTGTTGAACACGCCATTAATCATATCAACGAGTCCTGGGCGCTAGAAGAAGAGTGAAGTTGATTTCCGGTCGCCGTTGGTTATAGCCAATTTGGCAGTCATAATTTGTGAGCTGCTTTTTGATGTGAATTCTCTGGCGAATCGTTTTATGCACCTAACCAGAAGGCAGGCGGCAGGTGGCATGTGGCATGTGGCATGTGGCAGGAGACCAGACTGCCGGCCTCGTCCATCAAATGCACTGTCAATATTTATTACACAAATTATGCATAATGGTCGCCGTCGACGTCGCGACGTCGAGAAAACCGCGCGCACATACAAATTATTTTTGCGTTTTATTTATTTTGAAAATTGGCCGTAATTTATTCATAAGTCCCCCAGAGCAGCATGTAAATATTTATATTTATGCATTATGCCGTTTTATTTTATTATTAACGTTTTTTTTTTGTGTGCTTCTTGTTATTTTTTTTGTATTATTTTGTAACCGTTTCTCGGCCGCTTTTGCACCACAAAAAGAATCGCGCTGAGAAACGCGCGGCATGAACCGCAAATCGCGCGCGTTTTTTAACGCTCGCAATTCATCTGCAGCCAAGTCTGCTGTGTGTGTGTGTGTGCACATTAAATTGAATACAACATGTAATTTTATTTATTCAAAGTTAAATGGCGGCAAATAGTAAAAAAAAAACCGAAAATGTCGAACTGCATTTTCATTTTCATTTTCATTTTCATTTGAGTGTAAAATTATTTTTTGTTTTTTCTTTTTTTTAATTAAAAGCACATTGGGAGCACACATGCTGTGTGTATGTCGCTGCAATAAATTATGGCAATTGGATGAAAGCGCATAAAAAGAAATATACCCCAACGAAAGGCAAACAAACAACCGAAGAAAGCAACAACAAAATAAAACAGCAAATAAATGTAGACTCGTTTGAGTGCACAGAGAGAAAAACGAGGTGCTAATAACAAGAATGAAATTGTTCGATTTGATAAAACTTTTTATTCTTATTATTATCTTTAACGAAGAATCCTTTTTAAGATGAAGTCGCGAATGAAAAACTGAACCATAATTCGTTACATTTTTATAAATAGGAGAAAATCATTACTACATTTGGTTAGCCTTATCTTAAGAATATAATTCTTGAAAGAAGATTTCTAGCTTGAAGAAGGTCTTGGGCTCGATCTCTACTCGATTCGGATGTAAAACGGATTAATTTGAATAGAAAGGAATATTACAAAAAAACTAACAAAATATAATTAATAATTAAGTAATACAAATTTAAAATGGAAATAAAAAAATATCGTCAAACTGAATTCCAAAATTAAAGAATTTATAATATGAGTATAAGTCCAAAATTCAGTTTTTTTTTTCTCTCAGTGTATATAAATTAATGTGGCAGCATCAGCTGCGGGTTCATTGCGGTTCAATGGAGATGCCAGACTTGATGATGATGACGATGTCGATGACGATAACGATAACAGCGATGTCGATAACAATGATAAGGGACTCACCTTTTCGCCACTGTCCGATGGCAGATAGAAGACCAGAATGGTTAGAAAACTGATGCCCATGCAGGGAATGATCAGGTTGACCGTGTAGAAGAGCGTCTTGCGTCGCATTGTGATGTTGAATGTGATGTCCAGATATGGCTCATCGCAGCACGTATAGAATTTTTCATTGCTGTCGAAGAGAGCGAGAACGGGAGCGAGAGAGATGGAGAGTGTTGGTTAGAATGTGCCACGTAGGACGTAAATATTTATTTATTATGGGGCTGTTGTTTGCAGCTTCCGCTGGCAACACATCCGCAGCGTCAATAAGCACACACACACACACACAGAGAGAGAGCGGCGCCAAGTCACATAAATCATCAGTTGTGCGATAAATATTGAAAAATGCCCGAAATTATTTGCACAGACCGCAATGCCCGTCAAACTGTGACGGCGCACCAATGCCCATCAAACTGCGGCTGCCCAAACTGTGCAAAATTCTTTCGCCTTTTGTTGTTTGGTTGTGTTGCTGTTTCTACTTTTGGGCTAATGAACTTGACACTTTGCGGCCAGCAAAACGTCCCAATGTCCTGTTTATACCGTCGTGTACATAATTTACAAGTTAATAATCTTTGACTGCCAACCGACGGCAAAAAACAAAAAAAAAAAAAAACAAAAATTGAATACGAAAATAATCATAAAAAATAAAGAAAACGAGCTGAGAGGAGAAGAGAAGCGACTGAGAAAGATGGAGAGTGCAAAAGAAAGCACGCAAATTTGGTAAATTGAGTCAAGAACTTTTTGGCGACCGCACTTGAAAAACTCTTGAGCAAAAGTGGAAAGCGACAGCGAGACGGAGACAGAAAGAGAGAGAGAGATAGAGAGAGCTAGGGAACGGATTGACAGTGGATGAGGGGGGAAGGGGATGGGAACGGGTATCGAAGCCTGGCAACAGAACTCTTCAGTGTGTGTGTGAGTGTTGTATGTTTGCCATCAATAATTCTGAGAGGCTTGCGGCTTCATTTTGAATAAGAAAATATTGTAAATAAATAATAAAGAGCGAAGGGCAGCAGCAGCAGCAACATCCAAGGCAAGCTAGGCCAACTAACTGTTTCTGACACACACACACACACACACACACACACACACACACACACACACACATACACTCAGTTGGTCGGTCGCAGATGAAGTATGTGGCAATCGCTGGATGAGCACAAGGATAATGATGAGCATGAAAAACAAGCATCGACTGACCAAAGCAATTCGACTATAAAATATGCCTAGGAAAACATTCGTAAGTGCTTTACAGACACAGCACAGGGGAGGCTCCAAGGGGCAGGGGGTGAGCAGCAGGGTCGTAGGGTCAGCAGCTGTCAGCTGGAAATAGTTACGCTTCAAAATACAAAAAAACATAAGTACGTCGAGAGGGTTCGACTACAAAATACCCTGTTCCCATTAGCTTGTAATCAAAAGACATTTACAGCTATATATTTATTTGGAAAAGCGTTTAAAAAATATATATTTTGTTCTGCATAAACAGTATAGATGGTTTACTAAATTATATACAAGCTATGCGCAATTTCCATTAAATATTATCGCATTAATCTACATCATAAATCCAGAAACTCACATACCAAATTTGGAGTCTCTAGCAATTATGGTTTCTGAGATCCACGCACTTCCACGGACAGACGGACAGACAGACGGATATCAACTCCAATGCTGAACAAGAATATTTGTATATACTTTATAGGGTCTGCACACAAAATCATAATACCCCATTGTCCATTAGCAATGGGCAGAGGGCATAAAAATACAATATATATATATAATTCGAAAAGCAAACGGAAAACTGTCAGTCAAATCCTTCGAGAGAAACAAAACCCGGACAGCGACAGCGAAAAGGTCCGAGGACGAAAGGGGAAGTGGAGACGCGAAGGCAACGAGGAGACCTAAGGTGGAGCAAAAGGAGTAAGTCGCAGACGTGACTCAATTGACTGATGATGATCGGGATAAGGAAGAGCCCCTAATGCCAAATACTATATAACTACTCTGCTATTAAGCCCGGACTACAATTTATGGCTGTGCCAAAGAGGAAGGCGCAAACACAGAGAGAGAGAGAGAGAGAGCGAGAAAGAAGTGTGTGAAGTGCTGAAAATAAGAATGAAAAATCAGGAGCGAGTGTCGTGGAGAGACTCATTACAACTTAGACGCCTAACAAATACTCTGCACAAGGAGAGGGAGCCAAAAAGCAACGAATGCGAATGCAAAAATAATCACAATGAATTACATTGAATTCAAGTGAAGAAAGCAAAATGAAACAGTAAAGAAAATACAGCACAAAACCCAACCGAGAACAGCATGCAATGAAAAATAATTCCTATGAGTTTCAAAAAGGAAGAGAGAAAAGCCCAAAGGGTTGATGGATGATAAGAACGTAACGAATGGACAAAAAAAAAGACGCAGAAGTACTTCCGACACAAATTAAAGTTTCAAAACAAAAGTCTCTGAATAACGAGAACTCCTTGAAATAATTATAAAGCAACGCAAAGCAGGTGGCCGAATCGATGGCAATTTACAAACTATTTCTAAATCTTGAACAAAACTACATTATTTCATTGTGATTTATAAAAATATTTTATATAATTTATAAAAATAAATATATAAAGCAAATTATTAAATTTAAATTATTTCAAGACGAATGAAATCTGGCTTTTTGGATTCATTTTTATATACAAAAAAAAATGTTTCTCAATAGAACAGTTGATGTTATGTATGCTCTCTTGCCTGACCACGCCCACCGAGCACCGCCTCTTAGACACACACACACACACGAATCGATTACCAGTTGATTACCAAGCGATTACTCAACGGCTTTATTTTTGATGCCAAAATCATGCTACAGCTTTTACTTATCGCAATTGCATCGTGTGAAACTGTCAAGTATTTATTTATTTTATTTACGAAATTATATATTTAACAGGAAAACAGCCTTCAGTTTAATAATTTCTATTTCTGAATCACTACAAAAATAAGTTTAATTCAGTTTCGTGTTGTTTTTTCCTTCCAAAATATATAAATTTCGTTTTTGAATCATTAAAGGAAACGTAAAATTCAGTTTCGTTTAGTTTTTTCCACCAAAAATTGTTGTTCAATAAATAAGAACGACATATTTTTAAGCTAACTAATAATAATGTAATTTAATATTATAATTTGCATTTAAAATAGAAATTCCTGGCACAAACATAATGATTGTACAAAAATCGGCTCAAACGGCGACAAAGTTTCTAGCGACACAAATCTGCTGACAACATATTGAAGTTTATTTGATTTGGTAAATTGAACTCTGGCCCAAAGCTGATGGCCATCAGCGAAAGGCACTTTGCATGCCTTGGGGGCAAAGTGCGCAAATTAATAAGGGCAGGTATTAAGCTTAAGTCTTAGATGGGGCTTTGGTCAATGAGCTGGACACTTTGGTTCAATTGAGCTGCTGCTGCGTGCTCAACTATTTGCTCCCAGCTCCTTCACCGCTGGCTACCTGCCATAAGCGTCTAGTTTCGAGTCGCCATTTCTGTTGTGTGCGTGTGTGTGTGTGTGTGTGTGGGTGTGAGGGAGCAAAGGTCAGTGTAATAAGCTCAGTGATGCTCTGCTTAGCTGGTTAGTTGTAAGCGGAGCCCGAGAAAAACATACAATAAATCATAAAATAGGCAAAGCCTGAGCACACGCCAGCAACAAAACAAAAGCAAAACCAGAGAAGGAGAAGCAAAAGTATATATTAAGAAAGAGCCAGCGATGGAGAGAGTGAGAGAGAGAGAGAGCGAATTGTAGCCAATGGGTTGGCTGAAGAGGCTGGAGAGTGGTGAAAGGGGGCGTGGGGAGGCACACATGAGGGCGGTTGCGAGCGCGTGTCTGTGCACGTCTGGACACGTCGTCGCCGTTGCTGGAGACGACGGTGGCGCCACGTAGGCACAACAGCAACAATGACAGTTGATTTGACTAGCGGCATGCGGCAGCAAAAAAAAAAAAAAAAAGAAAAAAAGGGCCATGCCAACAATTCATCAATGCCCCTGGCGCAAACGGCGTATGCGTAATGAAAACAGAAGCCGCGCTGTCGAAATGTTGCCGCACAAACTGCCAACTGGCAAAAAATCTAAAACTAGTAGCGAAATTGCAGTGGAATTGGTTTTCGGGAATGGTTTGTTGAAGAAAGCTGCAAACTAGAGAAGAGAATCTAAATTGACAATAAGTTATCTTTTCATTTCAAAATCTAAAGTCGCAGCAAACACAGCTAAAAAAAAACAAATTAGTAGCGAAATTGCAGTGGAATATGTTTTCGGGAATGGTTTGTTGAAGAAAGCTGCAGATTAGAGCAGAGAATTTAAATTGACAGTAAGTTATCTTTTCATTTCAAAATCTAAAGTCGCAGCAAACACAGCTAAAAAAAAACAAAATAGTAGCAAAATTGCAGTGGAATATGTTTTAGGGAATGGAATTTAAAAAATCCTAAGTCGAAGCAACACTGCAAAAAAACAAAATAGTAGCGAAATTGCAGGTAAAACTGATTTCCGGAATGGTTTGCAGAAGAAATTAGAGAAGAGAAGCCACAGTAAGTGTGGAACAGTGGCAACTTATGGACAGCGTGGATTTTTCTTTTGATTACAAATCTAAAAATCACACAAAAAAAGGGAAATTGCAGATGAAATTGATTTCGGGAATGGTTTACAGAGGAAAGCTGTGGACAATGCGAGTATATTATAGTATGTCTCTGTCAATAGGTTGCCACTATTCAATGCAAAATCTGGAGTCGCAGCAAAAATGCAGCGAAATTGCAGTTGAAATGGATTTCTGGAATGGTTGCTGAACTTCTTCTGAAAGCGTCGACTGTGAATGCTCTCTCTGCTGATTGGCAGCACACAAGCACCACAGTCGGAGAAGGAAACGCATAAATACTAAATGATTGGCAACATAAAAAACCGAAGCGGAAGAGCGAGAGGGCGAGGGCAAAAAAGGGAGACAAAGGAATGCCACATAAAATGGCCGCAAAACGCCGAAGGATGCCAAAGGCAGCGGCGGCATTTTCAAAGGCGACCCCAAGGCGGCCATTGCCACCTACTAAGCCACCAAGGGGTGCAAGGGGGAGGGTGGGGGATGAGAGAAGAGGGGAACTCGCCTTTGGTCGTCTGAGCCTAACGCTTGATTGATTTCCACAAGTTTATGCCAAGTTCTCGTTGCTGTTTTTTGCTTTCGAGTGTTTTTCCTTTGTATTTCGCTTCATCTTTTTTTCATTTCATTTCGCTTTTTTTCTGTTCGCCCTTTCTTGTGTCGTTTTGTTTCGATTTCGTCAGAAATCAGTGCAAAGAGCGAGGGGAGCGAGGGGAGCGACGAGAATTGGGGGATTGAACAAGCATTTGACGCAAGTAATAGAATTTTAATAACTTTACTGCTCGAGGACTGAGGAACTTAAGGCGTTGTCAAACTCATCGAATGGAAATTACAAGGATCCTGAAGAGTGAATAAGATTTCTCTGTGCGTGTGTGTGTGAGTTTTGGGCTCACTTCAAAGTTTGCTAATTATGGTTTTAATCGATCAGGCGCATCGATGGCAAAGTCCTGTAATCAAGCCATCAAACAAAAGTGAAACTCGATGGGTTGAGTGAAAGGGAAAGTGAAAGTGAAAGTGAAAGCGAAAGTGTCTGTCGATAAGTTCGTCGATAAGACAGTGGAGAAGAGGGATGGGGTGGCAAGTTTGGGCTGCTGTGGCACGTGTGCATGTGCTCGGCATGTTGATTTTGTGCGACGTAACGCAACGCAACGCAACGCATGCCGCACTGCGGCAATTAGACAAAAACAGCCGCCAGGGGAGCAGAGAGAATTGGGAAGAGAAAACGAGTGAGCGAAAGGGGAGACAGAGACAACTGAATAGCTGTTGAGGCATTGGCATTCACAGTTCGCATTCGCAACCAAACTTTTTAAGACCGCACAGCGATGAGCGATGTGACAGTTGAAAGCCTGTTATCGATAGTCGCGATAGGCAATTAATCGTTATCAGTTAACAGCATGCGTTCATTTGATCGATTTGGATGATTTCATTGATTGGCCTTAGCACTCGGCCAAAAGTGTTGATAGGCAATCATGTTGCGCAGACACTTGGCAAAATGTCAATACTATCGATATGTCGATGCTCACCACACATTTTTGGCAGCATGATTCAAACTAGTTGCATTCAAGACGTTATTGCATTATTTTCGTATTATTCATGTGCTTCGCTACTAGTTGCATTCGTGACATTATTAAAACATTGAACGTTTGCATATTATTTATGTTTCGCCACAAATCCTGCGTTTGTTATTGCCTGTTACTATCGTAGAGACTATCGCTAAAATGTAAACTTATTTCTCCATTACTTCTAATGTATTACAAATTATTTGTTCGCACTTGAAGTTGAATTTATATTTTATGCATCGAAAAAGTAAATTGCGAAAGTAGAATAATTACGTTTAAGCTAATTAAGTAATAAAAAAATATATAATAAGTTGGATTACAATAATTTCAATAATTTCAATAATGTTCATAAAAATAATAACTATATAATATATTTTAATAGCGATAAATTGGTTATTTCATCAATAAAATAAATGATAAACAGACGTAGTATAATTATAATAATCGTACTAATTTAAAATAAACTACTTTGTATTTTTTGCGAATTTACTATTTAAATTAATGTATTATATTTATTTAAATAGCAATTTGTAATGCGTAGAATACTTGTATTAATTTTCAATGAAGTATATTTTTATAAAGAGTAAATTACTTAATATAAAAAAAATAAATAAATAGCAATATATATTTCGCATGGGAATTGTAAATATTAATAATTATAATGCTCATTCTTATTTAAAAAAAAATTAAATAAAAATGGCAATTAAAAATAGATTATTTATAATGCTGGTATTAATTTAAAATAAAATAATATATTTGAATAGAGATAAAATGAATTCAACGAACAATTAATGTCAATTTCCAATTGATGAATATTGAGTAAACCAATAATTTATAAACGGAAAATTGAAAGTTGAAAGTTAAACAGTTTTTGCATTAATATTTAGTAGAATATTAATTTAAATAAGATATTAAGTTTACAATTCAAAAAAAAGAGGAATACTTAAAACTAAAATAATAACACTAATATTTGGGTTTGTCGATGCTCTCGCTAATAATTTGAGAGTCCTGTTTTGTGTCCTTACTGCCCTTTTGTGGTTGGTTTCTTAAAACAGTTTCGTTCGTTATTTATACTATCGCTGATACAGTTACTTTATGCCATCGCTGATTTGAAGCTTAATGCTATCCTTAATTGCCAGCAGGACAAATGAAGAACGGAAGTCGAAGTCGATGTTGAAGTCGAAGTCAATCCCCAAAGCCAGAGGCAGAGAGACAACGTTTGACTTGTGGAATTGTTTGCTATTATTGTTGCTGTTGTCGGTTGTTACGTAGTTGTTGTTGTCGGTTGTTGGTTGTTGGTTGTTGGCTGGCAACCAATTGGATGCTTAACTGTTCATAACGACTAACCCCATGACAAGGCCAAAAAACACACACAGAACGAATACATTTGTGGCATTACTTGAAGCATGCCACATGCCCTCAAGCGGCACACACCCACACACACACACATATGAGGCGAGTGGAAGGACAAGAAAACAACAAAAATGCTTAAGCAGGCCAAAAGCAGCGCAAAGGGGCTCAAGTCATTGACAGGAATTAAAAAGTTGACAGCCGTTGCCACGTGTATCTCTGTGTGTGTGTGCCCTAGTGTGTGTGTGTGTGTGTGTGTGTGTGTGTGTGTGTGCCGCAGTCTTCAGTAAATTATGCCACAAGTGCGTGACACAAACCAGAGGCGGACGTTACTGCGGCTTTTTCCCTTTATGCGTGCTACAACTGCAGAAGATGGAGGAGGTGGGGCAGGGGGAGGGGAAGGCGTCGCGTCCTTTCATTGTCTGCAGCTGTTGGCGGAGGAGGTTGCGCCTAAAATGCTGCAACACAATTCACAGCACGTAGCGCAATTTTGCCATGAAGCTGTGGCAATCGCAGCGACTTCTTCGCCCCTCGCTTCCCCCTTCTTCCACACACTCACTTTAATGCGCATCAACATCGACAGTTAAATTAACTGAGTCGCCCACGTGTAGCTGAGCATGGGGGCGTGGCAGCACAGCGTCACAGAGGGAGAGAGGGAGAGGGAGAGAGGGAGAGCGAGTGGTGCAATCAGACGCTGATTGACAGACAGTCAGCGAGACAGATCGTCGTTGTCACTCAAAACACGCAAGAAGAGCAAAACAGACACGAGACACACATACCCTGTAAACACACACGCAGCATGCGGCATTGAACAATTCCAACTATTTTCTAACTATTCAGCAATCAATATTCGAAATAAATTTCAATATATTTTCGTTATTAGTATATTTGCTTATATAAATATGAATATTTTATTTATTTATATTTAAATATAAATATATTGGGCCAGTTTGTTGTTAATATACTTATTAATTTATTATTTATAAATATAAATATGTATATTTCTGTAAATGCATTGCGCTGTTTTATTATTAATATATTTTTTAATTTATTACCCTCATATGGCCTACAAAAAAAATACATCTTGATATTTATATATTAAATAATACGTTAATAATAAACTATCTCAATATATTTATATTTAAACATGAATATTTGTTAATATACCACTTTTGTATACTTTACATAACAATATTTCAAATGTCGGCTAATTTATTATATTTATTTTGTGCAATTTTTGTTGGTTTTTAATATTTTCCCACTCAAGTCGCAAACGAAATACGAAATGCATTTCATATTTTAATTGTTTTTATATTGAATTAAATCTTTCTAATCAATATTGTTTTACATTTTTTCCTTCTTCCTATTTATTTAAAGATTAACTAGATTGCTGAACGTTTGATTTTCAATGAGATATAAATGTGGTCTGTTATTATTTATAAATAATAGATTTAATTATTTGCATTTGCAATTGTTTCCTCATAGTTCACACAAAGGTTGCATTTCTCATAAGATCCAATTGGATTTGATGTACATTTAGATATATTTGAGTTGCAATTTTAATTGAAAAAGTTTGTTCAATTAACACATTAAATCTGCCTATCGCCAGCCATAGTTAATATTTATGTATAATTAATAAATAATACAGTGCATACGTTGTTTATTACAGGGCGTCAGCTAGTCACACTGCTGTCGAGCAAACTGTCACCTTTCACCTCATTGAGATGCGTTAGAACTGCTCAGAGAGGACACCTGAGCAGAGGTCGACAACGAGACAACGAGACAACGAGACAACGAGACAACGAGACAACGAGACAACGAGACAACAATTGGAATCACAAAGCCATAAAATTAACGCATAGGTTTGTCCTCCTTTTTACCCCAAATAAAAGGGGACATCAAATTGGATGGAGCAAGTGCAGAAATTACTTCACGAATTTTTGTGTTCGCTAGTAAATAGGCGACTCTATCTCTTTATCTTTCTCTCTCTCTCTCTCTCTGTCTCTCTGTATCTCTATCTCTCTCTCTTTTGCTTTCTCTCTATCTGTGGCGGAAGATGTTAGTTTGGCCAAAGTTACGGCACTGATTTATTGTCTCCAACTCTAAAATAGTTCAAGGCAAGTGCGTTGCTATTTGGCACTCCATGTGGTTCTGATTCCATCCTAGAGATGGCCACAAACCACAAACATGTGCTAGAGATGACACATCGAAACTAAAATCTTTTTCCTTCCAAGTTGTGGCAAACAATGCTTTTAAGTTGAAGCGAGGCCAATAAATAATCAAGTGCGTGTTGTACACAAAAAAGTAATTCAAAAATATGGCAAACAAATATATTTATAATAAACAAATAATTTCATAAATAAAGAAAAGAAACAACAATATATAAAACAATTAAGTATGTTAATAAACAGATAAAAAATGCAAAATGTATAAGGAACAAATATAATATAATATAATATTAGAAAAAAACAATTAAATTAATAGATGATGTAAACCTAAATAATAAAAATAAAACAAATTATAGATAAAAATGTACAAAAACAAAATACTTAAATTAATATGTAGATAAATAAATATATTAATAGACAAATAATTAAGGAAAGCAACACTACGCAATTAGAACGTATACTTATTGCAAACTAACTCAGATTATCGAAAAGTAATATAGAAATAAACTATGAAATAAATAAATATATAAATAGAATGAGAAACAAATAATTTATAAATAACCGGCAGAGAAACGAATTAGCGAACGAATCGAAATCAAGCGCATTAAGTAAACTAAAACGTATACTTGATAATTGCAATACTTAAACTGATTGTGCATATCGAAGAGTAATGTATAAATAAATGTATAAATAAGGAAAATAAGTTAATGAAATATCAAAATAAATAATAATAAACAATTAAATAATAAAATATGTACATCACGTATACATACATATGTGTACAGCCAAAAGTGCATACTTGATAAATGCTAACGACACGTATTCTAATAAAAAACTGATTCAGCATAACGAAATTATAAATATTACATTAACGCTAAAGATATACTTCATAAAATTTGTGTATACCTAATGCATCTACATAATCAAATTTGCAGTTTATATAAATAAAACTAGACAAATATTAAAAAAAGGTTCATAAAGTCAAGCACAAATTTGCTTAAAAATATCAGTTTGGTTTTTTTTTTTACTCTCAATTCGCTGCTGTCAACTGTGTGTATACGTAATACGTATACTTAATACGTATACTTCATACGTATACTTAATACGTATACTTTATACGTATACTTAATACGTATACGTAATATGCAGGCGATCAACGTCACAAAATAGTATTGATATTGATATTTTGCACACTGTGCGCTGTACTGAATAAAATGTGAAAAATACTTTAGTCATAAACATAGGCAAATTTATGCAGTATTTTATTTGGGATTTTATGGTAGATTTTATGCGCTCGCCTGTAGGTGATTTATTGATCTGGTTGTTGGGCTCATCTTTAGCTTGCTCGGTGGCAAGTGGCAAGTAGTAAGTGGCAAGTGGCAAGTGGCACAAATGCCTGCACTTTTGCACTCCACACGCAGCAGGTGAGCGCTTTTTGCTTGAGTTTTGTTATGGCCACAAATGTGTGTGTGTGTGTGTGTGTGTGTGTGTGCGTGTGTGTGTGTGTGTGCCGCGTCCTTTGTGCTCCTGGGGCATAAACAACACTTTCACGGACACCCGAAACGGCGACGTGCGTCGCGACATGTTTGTGGCTGGCGCGCGTGCCAACGACAACGGCAACAACCATTGGCAACAACCAGTGGTAACAACAACAACAACAACAACAACAATCGTTAGCTGAGCTGGCAATGTTTTTTTTTGTTGGTGGCGCGCGTTTTGTCGCCAATTTCTGCTCTCCTCTTTTTTTTTTTATAGCAGTTTGAGCTGGAACTTTTGTTTTGCTCTTAAATTTCATTTCAGTTGCGTTGCCCGCGGCCCAAACGGCGAACGCAAATCTTAAAAAGTTGCGCACATAAAAGACGCACGAAGGTGGAGGGGCAGAGGGGGCGGGGCGTGGGCGGGGGCCGCAGGACTAAATCAAGGTGTTCAACTGGATAAATGGCGAGGTAACAACGACAACAACAACAACAACGACGAAGAGGAAAATATTGTAAAAACGTCGCAAATGTAATCAAATTTCTGTATGGGCCATGGTCATAAGCACACACACACACACACACACGTATATAGGGGATTTAATGACTGAGTGAACGAGAGAGTGAGAGAGTGAGAGAGAGAGCAACAACTGGAGCAGGTAATCTGCAAATTGTCTGCAATTTTTCAGCGTCGCTGCTGTTTTGCGGCCTCCTGCTTTCCACATGAAAATGCCGGGAAACCCTTCAAACGAATTGCATACAAAACTTTGTCTGTCTCCCTCAGCATTTTGCATCATTTCCATTTGGCTTAATTTTATAAAGTATTTGTAATTAAATTGCACAGGTTGTTCACAATTCTTTTCCACTGGCTTCCCATTCGCATCATCCAATATGCAATTCAAAGTGTGCAACTGATTTATCAGAGGCACATATAGCATACATTTATCTCTTGGCTTAACATTAAGTTACAACTCTGTTACACTGATGTTAAGTCTAACATAATGTTATCGACTGAATAAAATAAATGTTAACGATTTGAGCTAAGTTTTGGAAACCTAATTCGATGCAGATAATTCCATTTAACATAACTAAAATTAAACTTTTTAAATATTTTTACCCAAGTGACTAAGTTAAATAGAAGCATAGTATTTGGACCCCATTCCCATTTATTCTATAAATAGCAAGTAGAAAATAAGAAAAACTTTTAAGAAACACACAAAGTAAAAGTGCGGAAAAAAAACATACATATTTTTTAAGCACAAATTTAGACTTTTGAATTTTCCTATGAAGTTCAATTATTTCATTTTTATACCCGCTACCCATAGGGTAGAAGGGTATTATGACTTAGTGCCAACAGAAAATGTATGTAACAGGCAGAAGGAGGCATCTCCGACCCCATAAAGTATATATATTCTTGATCAGCGTCAACAGCCGAGATGATATAGCCATGTCCGTCTGTCCGTCTGTCCGTCTGTCTGTCCGTATGAACACCTGGATCTCAGAGACTATAAGACATAGAGACACCAAATTTGGCAAAAAGTTTCCTTCATACCCTACGCAGATCAAGTTTATTTCAAAAGTTGGATGCCACGCCCCCTTCGCCCACAATAAGCATTAATCTAGAAAAAGTCAAGTTTTTTTTTTAGTAAATCGCGTATAACTCTAAAAGTTCTTTGTGTAATGATGTGTAATTTGGTAACCCATTTGCGCTTGACACTCTTAATATACCCTGTAATTTTGGTACAAATCGGATAAGTGGAACAAAAGTTATTCGTGAAACTATTTATCAAAATTTTTGTGCCCAGTGCATATGGACGTATTAAGTGTGTGAATGACCTAGAGAATACAAATTTGGTGACAGTATTCGTGTAGGTCTTACGCAGATCAAGATTGTTTTAGATTTTTGCCACGCCCCTTTCCGCCCCCAAAAACTGTAAAAGCCGTAATAATAGACCTAGAGCATTGAATTGGTATGCATAATAATAATTATATTCTCAATGATTCCTGTGAATTTGGTTGAGATCGAATGAAAAACAAGGAAGTTATTAAAGAATCAATTTTATATGCAAAATTCACTTGCAGCTGCTCGCGCTTTGTTTGTTTAGTTGACAGTGTGACCATGTCGGTGTTGTGGATTTTTAACCGTTATTTTCAAATATTTACAAACAAAACACAAATTTCCGTATATTTTTGGTATATTTGTTGTTAAAATACCATTAAAATTTTTTTTTCTATCGAAATGGGTTGCGGGTATCATACGGTCGAGCACTCTCGACTGTAGCTTTCTCACTTGTTTTAAAATAATTAAATTATTTTTCTTTCCAAGTTACTGCAATAAATCTTTGAATTGGCATTGTATTTTTTACGCTCATATACCTGTTTTCAATTATAATCGAAAACAAAAATTGCTGTACAAATATAATAATATTGTTATAATCAAAAAAAAAAATACCTTTGCCTGATCTGATTTATATTTTGATCGTTTTCAAATGTATAGTATAACTTATTGGTTATTATTTTTACAAAATTGATGAATCATAAAGCGTCGCAATAATTGGTGTCTCTTTTAAAATCCCACAGAATGGGGATTTCTTTTCTTTTGTCTATGTCTATTGAATTTGTTTTTAAATTTTTTTATAGTGCGCTACTCAATGGTCATTTAATTCTACGCAGCCTGAAGACCTAGGTCGAGTAGAGTAATAGAGTAATTTAATTTAATTTACAACAATCCAATAAATCAATCACAATAAATAACTTGAATTGAAGTTTCTAAGCACACACACAGTTTGCGGAGGCATTAATTGAAAGGTCTTGACCTTGGCAATTTGAGGTGCACGAAGGCGAAGCCTTAAAGTTAATAGTTAACAGACTTTGCACTTGTATTGAATCTAATCAGGCTGTGTGTGTATGTGTGTGTGTGTGTGTGTGTGCTTTGCTTATTAAGTTGCCATCGCACTCTGCCGCTCGCTTCAAAGGCAGCCAACTTTTTTGGCACCCCAGCCGAGGCAGAGGGGAAAACTCTTTGAAAATTTTGCTTTTGTCTTGAGCTAAACGCATTAGAGTCACTGTGCGAGTGTGTGTGTGTGTGTGAGAGGGTGTGTGTGTGTGTGAGGGTGTAAGATGTGCTAATGTGTGCACACAAGCGTGTGCAACATCGTGTCGAGTCGAGTCGCGTCGAATCGTGCAGGTAGCGGCAACGAGAGGCGTGGCAATTAAACAACAGCCTCTTTAGTCTGAGCTGATGTTGATGTTGTTTTCGCAATACACACACACACAGACACACACACACACAGACACACACACACACACACACATTGGAGGCTCCTCCTTTGGCAGCCGGCGCCAAAGTTTTTTAATTTAAAAACTTTTCGCCGACTCGAAAGACTTGCGATTTGCGACTGCAGAGGCTCTAAAAAAATAAGAGAGAGAGAGGGAGGGAGTGAAGGAGATAGAGAGAGAGAGAGAGGAAGCGACGTCGCCGCATGTACAAGTGTAAATATTGGCGGTAAACTAAGAGCGCCACGCCTACGCGCCGCCCACACCGCTCTAACCCAGTTGCAGCAGCGGCAGCTCATCATCAGCCTGCCTCCTGCTCCCCCTTGCCCCCTCCCCCGCCCCCGCTCCTTGCCCCCTTTGTGTGTGTGTGTTGTGTTGATGTCCTGTTGTTGGCATCCTTGACCTGTGCAAAATGCTCTGACATTCGAAAGATTTGTGTTTGTGTTTTGTGACAGCGGCCAAAAGTTGCCAAAGCAGCTGCCAAACTGTGCTGCTTCTTCTGCATGTTGTTGCAAGTTGTTGTTGTTGTTGTTTTGTGTGTGTTGCAATGAGAGGCGAACTTACCGCACTGCAGGAACTTCAAGTATATCCCATTCAACGGACGTGTAGAACTCGGACAGATCCACGCCCACTTCGACCACATTGGTGCCGTTCAGTTCATCGATGTGACGCAGATCCACCTGCAAAACATAGAGAGAGAGAGAGAGAGCGTGAGAGAGAGAGAGGTAGCAAGTGAGTGATTAGACAATTACACAAGACTACACGAACGCTGACAGCGCACATAATTGAGCTGCAAAAAGGAGTGCACAAAAGGGGCGTGTCTCCGCCCCATCGACGAAGAAGAAGAAGAAGCTAAGCCAGCCAAGTTAGCACTTCAATTTGCAGTTTGCAGCTCGACACGACGCCAACTGCAGCTGACAGTGTCGAGGATGTGCTGCCAGGATGTGGCACAGGACAACGCTGCAATTGGCATGCCAGGCATCGACACACACACACACACACCCAAGCAGCTGGCCCATGTTACTGTCAGTTGCCCTGCCAGCGAGTGGCAGCTGCCACTTTGCCAGACAACTTGCAACACAATTATTTACTTTACGCTCCAGCTAAGACTATAAACGTTAACAGCCAAATCGACTCGTCTGCATAAAATAATCATTGCGATGCGCACAAAATGTTTAGCAATTAAATAATATATATGAAAACAACTCTTTATTTATGCATGGCCAAAAAAAACAACGAAAAAAACCAAGAAGAAAATTAAATTAAATGTTTGCGAGTTCTTGGCAAACTCGTTACCCTTTAAAATAGTTATTGCGTTATTAAACAAAAAACATATTTTGATGCAATATCTTTGAACTAATGTTTTTATACTATTTAAAAAAAATATTCTGAATTTATTTTTTATTTATTTTAAGTTCGGTTGAAAATTTAAAAAAAAAGACAATTCGAAATTCAAGCTGTTGAAAATAAATATGCATTTTGTCATTTATTGGTTATAAACTGAATAAAAATACATTATTTAATCCATTATGGTTTTGTTTCTTCTTTTTAAAATTTAGGCTGATATTTACTACTTATTGTCAAACTTATTTGAACAAAAAGTTAATAAAAACTTGTCTTAAATTCTGCAAATATTGATTAAGTATTGCCATTTTAAAATCATTATTAGTCGAACTTTATTTGCTTGTAGCTTGCAGTGATCAAGATGATATTGCCCATGAAAATAGAAGCGACTTTTTGCTATTTATGTCTCATTTCATAATCGCTTCTTGAAAATGGAAGTGAACATAAAAGTATGCTACATTTATTCTCAATTTATTGATGGCATGTGACATGTTGTCGTTTTAAGACCTGTTCACTATTCAAAAATGTGCAACCAGGTCTATTAAGTAAGAGAAGGTGACAACTACGAAGACATTAAGTACAATATATATTTATAATCCAATCTAAACATATTTCTCTATCAGCTCATTCGACCGTATGAAAACTAGATCTCAGCAACTACAACCAATAGAGAGACAGCATTTGTTTCTCCCTTTTTGTAGAGTACAAATTTTCTCTTGTTCAGCTAAAATATAGAAACCGAAAATTTGTAGTCTGGTTTTTATAATTTTTAAAACCATTAATTTGGTCTAATTTTATATATTTATTACTTTTCTTGTAATTTAAGACTTTAGTTAAGTTTTCAATATTTTTGTCCACCCCCCTTTTTACTAATGGTTTTTAATCTTAATGTCGTTTTCTGTTTTCCCTTTTTGCAATTGCTCAATTCACTTGAATTGCGTTTGATAGCGAAAGTGAAACGCGGAATAACCTGCGATGAGTGTTCGTAATTCGTTATCAATGAGGCAAATATGATGTTGTAATTGCTGCACGTGCGGAAAGTCGAAAATATATATACATATATGTATATATGTATGTATATACATATGTGTGTGTATTACAGTGAAGCAAAGATAGCATCGAGGAAAGCTCGTCAAAGCGGGAGAAACGAATTGGAACAAATGAAATTGTTGTTGGCTGTGCAAATTTGTTATTGATTATTGTGGGTTATTTTTATAAGACACGTTTTACTTCAATTTTATTTAACGGCCTCACTGTACTTTGCCTAATGGTTACACTTAAAAAAAACAGAGTAATTAGATTAGCTCACTTCAAAAACTTCAAGTTAAGTCTGAGTTTTTTTGAAACCGATTCTCAAATATTACAGTCTAGTAGTGCATGTTAACATTTAAAAATCACTATAGCAATATCTAAAGTTTACACCAATTCGTGACTCATTATCTTCGAAACCTCCTAAAATATAAATATTATCAAATATTACCAATAAATAAAATATGTATATAAAAATTATGAATTAGTGTTCTGTAAGCATTGTGGTTATAGAACACTAATCAAATTATTTCTTAAACCAAAGTAATAATATAATATTAAAAATTCTAAACACTAATAAAACAAAATATTAATTAAATTTAATTTCGTTCAAATAATAGTGTAAAATGGAAGAATAAAAGTTGATATTTAACTTTTGCAGCCACAAATTGAGCGACAGATAATTCTATATAAAATATAAATATTATCAAATATTACCAATAAGTTAAAAATTATGAATTAGTGTTCTATAAGCATTGTGTTATAGAACACTAATCAAATTATTTCTTAAACCAAAATAATATTATAATATTAAAAATTCTAAACACTAATAAAACAAAACATTAATTAAATTAAATTTCGTTCAAATAATAGTTTAAAATGGAAGAGTAAAAGTTGATATTTAACTTTTGCAGCCACAAATTGAGCGACAGATAATTCTATATAAAAGTTTGGTCTGCTGGGATGCAATATGTTGGCTTAGTTAACGTCCGCGCGTTTGTGTGTGTGTGTGTGTGTGAGTGTGTGTGTGTGTGTGTGTGTGTGTGTGTGTGTGTGTGTGAGTGTGTGTGTGTGTGCAAGTGATGCTGCCTGAGAACGGCGGCAACTGCATGATAATTTTTCCCCGTTTGGTTTTTGATACGATTTTCGTTTGGGGATTTTTGCTGCCGTCGCCGTCGACGACGACGTCGTCTGTCTGGTGTTTACGCCTCAATGAGCTTGCATAGAGTAAGCCAAAGAGTGAGAGAGCGAGAGCGAGAGCGGGAGATTGGGAAGCAGTTTTTTTTTGTTGTAGCGTGCAAAAGGTGTGCGATGAGAAGAGCGTGAAATTTGAAAAGTGACGTTAATTCGATTTTGTGAGTTGCGATGTTGGGAGTGCGAATTGGGTCGAGTCGAGTCGAGTCAACTTGAGTGGCGTTTGAATGAGAGCTCAGCTGAGCAGAGCAGTGAGAGAGCGGGGGAGGAACTAAGAGAGAGAGAACAGTAGAAGAAAGAAGAGGTGGAGAGAGGTGGCCGCAATGACGCCGTTTTGTGCAAAATCAAGTGTGAAAATTGAGCCTATGAACTTGAACGCAACAAGAGAGAGAGGGAGAAGACGAACGGTGAGGCAGAGAGTGGAAGCGAAAGCGAGTGAGCGAAGGAGAGAGCGAGACGTGAAATTAGGCAATCGACGCTCGTTGCCTTTCAACATGAGCGGGCAGCAGCAACAACAACAACAAGAGCAGCAGGCAGCATAAGCAGACAGGATGTGGCTGAGTTTTGCCAGGTGCAAGCATTGCAGCATAACTGTAAATGTAAATGTAACTGTAACTGTAGCTGTAGCTGTAACTGAAACTGCTGAAGCGGAAATTGTTATTTTAAGTGGTAGCGGAAATTTCACTATAAGGAAGTTACGATTTACTGCAATATTTCCGACATTGAAGGCAGCCAAGACGCAACGCAGGTGAGAGAGAGAGAGAAAGAGCGAGAGCGCGACGGAGACAATTGCAAGCGCTTTTGAGCTCGCACAATTGCAACGCACACGAAACATTTCAACAGAGACTCGAGCTTAAGCTGCGACTTCCTCTCCCCTCTTTCTCCCTGTCTCTCTCACACACTCATTTGTGTGTCCTGGAGATTTTATAAATATTTGATGATATGGCGCTGTTGATATCGCTTATTGCGGCTGATTTATGCACACCACAAAAGCTTTGCCTCCGTCTCTGTCTCTGTCTCCGTTTCTGTCTCTGCTGAAGGCGACGACAACAACATTTACAGCCAGTGTTGTTGGCTTAGCTTATTTCAGGCTAGATCTAGCTTGTAAAACTATAGTCATAAATCTAGCATATTTTGAAAAAGGTATTTGTGACATTGAAATATTTTGTATGTTTAAAATGTTTTACAGCAGCAAAATATAGGAGCTTTTTTATTTTTTGGTTGAAAAATTTGCAAAAAATGCACGAATTGAAATAAAAATATGTTTGCCTCATTCAAAAACAATATAAAAAATTTAATAATAATCTTGTTAAGAATTTTACATTCTTCCATTTGGATTTGGGTGTCATTTGTATTCTTTATTTTTATTTTAGTTTTTTTTCGTTCATCACTGTTTACAACAAACAATTGCTGCCAATGACAATTACACACACACACACACAGACAGACACACACACAAAGTAGCCACGTGCTTGTCTTGTCGTGTCGTATCGTGTCGTTGCATGTCGTGGCGTGTCAAATGTTGTTAGCGCCTCTCGCCTTTTAATACTAAATGAGCCTTGGCTTTTTAGCAAATTAGTGCCAGCTGCCAACTGTATATATGCTATACCTACTATATACTATATATATCTTACTTTCGCAATCACTTCATTACTCTTGCAGCTTCAGTCTTCAGTCTTTCTGCTCGCACTTCAATTAACAGTGTTTTATTGCAGCAGCAGCGGAAGCTTTAGCGAATGATTGAGATTGAAATACTGCGGCTGCCTGATTGATTACATCAACTGTATTGATCAGATACTTATAATATAGTTACCCTGCTGCAATTTACTCTTACTTAGACAACTAATCTTCTTGTATTTTGAAGTATTCTTAAGCCACAAACCTCATTAGCATATTCAACTTTCTAATTGTACACTTAAAAGTTTTTTTTGTTAATATATAATATACATATATTAAACTTTTTTACTCTATACTAAAAAGATGTTTTTTCTTTAAATAAATACGAGTATGTTAAATTTTAATGCTCTATTCAAAAAAGTTTTTTTTGTAAGTTAAAGTTGTTTTATAAATTTTTTTTTTATAAATATATATATATATTTTATATTTATTATAAACGAATGCCGTATTTTTTTTGTAAATAAATACGAGAATGTTAAATTTTAATGCTCTATACAAAAAAGTTTTTTTTTGTAAGTTAAAGTTGTTTTATATTGTTATTCAATTTTTTAGCTCGAAAATTAAGCGTGTTTTTTTTTTAATATGTATATATATTTTAAATTTAATATAAACGAATGCCGATTTTCTAAATTAATAAAATCAGTTCGAGTATATTCAACACTTTAGTTCTATACTAGCAACTATTTTATTAAACGAAACTATTTTAATATTCGACACTATACAAAATAGTCAAGACTTATTGTTACAAATATATTTAAATTTTTAGCTGTAGACTTTAAAGTTTTTTTTTTTAAATACACGCTATTCTTGTAGTTTTTTTTTTTAATAATTTATGTTATTTGTGGTTAAAAATACGAGTATAATCATTTTTGTAGCTTTCAATAAAATAGCTCTAAAAAGTTTATTCCAAATGAATAATTATGACTCTATGCTAAATAGTTTCCTTTGTTTATAAAAATGTTTAGTTTTTGCTTTATTTATTAAATTCGAGTAAGCTAAATGAGCGCTACACTAAATAGTTTTCTCTCAAATGAAAGAGTACAATTGTAAATAATTGTTTTGAATAGTTGTGAAATGCTGTTGTTAAGCAGCGACTATTAAATTGTTGTTTGTGCTAAATAATGAATGTGGCAGAAAGTTAGTTTCTTGCTTTTATGAACTGTCAACTATGCAGCAATAAATTGCAGGTCGGGCTGTATAAATAATCTGGGGCCTGATGCTCTCAGAGACTTCGAAGCCCCCGCAAAGGATCAACAGCTGGGCCGCATTGAGGTTGTGCTCTTTACAGCTCTTGAGGGGTTTGACCTTTGCTACCCAATTTATTGCGGGGACGTCGAAGAATCCTTTGGCCCTTTTGCGGCTGGCCCAACTTATTAGAAGAGACTTTCTCTATCACTCTCTCTCTCTCTGTGTGTGTGTGTGAGCTATGCAAATGACAAGCAATGTTGCATTACTCGGCATCAGCTTTGTGCAATTTGCTTGGCTGGGGGAATTGCATAACAGAGCAGACACAAGACGAGTTGCAGCTACAATGTGGCAAACAAGATTTCGATTAAAGCCGCGCCAACATTACGACGACAACGACAACGACAACGACACCTGCTGAATGCTGAATGGCTTTTTTCATTTCTCTCTTTTTGTGGCATGCCGCAAGTGAGAGTGGAAGCCATTTGTCGGCTCATTTGCGCTGAGCTGCAAAGTAGCAGGCTGCAGCTGAAGTGTTGCAAGCAGCAGAAGCAGCAGCAGCAGCAGCAGCAGCGGAAGAGTGTGCTAATGCCGCTTCATTAGCTGCCAAGTCGCTGCATGCCGCATGCCACATGCCACATGCCACATGCCACAAGCCAGCTGCAGTTGTTGTTGTTGCCAAAAGTTTACGAGGCCTGCTTCGGCTGCCGTTGCCGTTGTCTTTGTTTGCCATTTGCCGGCAGGTGTCAAGCAACCTTATTGTCCTTGGGGTGCCTATATCCTGTGTGTATCCTGTGTATCCTGTGTGTGCGTCAAATCGCCAGAGACAGTTTTATGTGTGTGTGTGGCGGCCGTAAAATGCGAGCATTTCTATGCGAGCACAGCGAATTATGAGCAAATTTCGGTTTATGGCCACTAAAGCAGCCGCAGGACCTTCTGCTCCTGCTCCTGCTGCTGCTTCGGCTCCTGTCTGTTTTGTTGGCCCACACGGCAAGAACACAATTTGTCCAAGTGCAAATAACAACGACAACAATCAGCTCGGCGCTGCAGCTCGCATAGAACATAATAAACAATCCGTTAATACGCTGATTTCTATGCCAAACACACAACTCTCTCTCTCTCTCTCTTTCTCTGCCTCTCGCTCTCTTTCTCTGTGCTTTTTATGGCCAAATGACTTGATGGCATTTCCGACCTTATCAAATAGCTATAGACGTTTGATTAGCTGCAGCCGCCAAGTTCGTTTCTTTCATTGAAAAATCAAGCATCAAAATTCAAGCAAGCTACAAAATGTGAAATTTAACATATTTCCGAACATTTTTTTATATGAAAATAAATCAAGACAATTGACGACTGTTTAGAAAAATGGATTTGGGGCTTAGAAATATTTTATTATTTCAATAATTCCTAGTTCACGCATTTGCATTTTGTCGTTTTACAACTTTAATTTTTAAGCTATTTACTTTAGGTTTAATTCTACAAAGTTTTCTCACAATTTGTGCATGAAACAAACAATGCTCTATAAATTTAACAATATTAAATGTGATTTTTTTTTTATTATTTTAATAATCGTAATTTAATATTCGTAATTAATATCGTATTCTTTGGCGATCTATATTATTAGTTGCACTCCAAGTTGCATTATTTAATTGGCTTTGTGGCGCCATCTAGCGCCCGTTGGCTGCCCACTGAAGTGCATTCATATTTATTTGCCGGTAAACAATTGAATAATGAAGCAGAAGTGCCAAATAAACGACAAACATGATGCGCAATTAAAACGGCGACAAATCATGAAATTAATTTGTGAAACTTCAAGATGGAATTGAGAGGGAAATGCGATCGAGTAACGAGTGAATAAATGGGGCCAAGCAAAAATAAAGAGAGAGAATGCGAGAAGCGTTGGCCAAATCAAAAATCAATTGATGTGTCGCTTGACATTGGAGCCGTGGCAGGAATGTGGCAGGGAAAGCGGCAACTTTTGCCAGTGCCAATTTGTTGTCGATTTCGTGCATCATTTGGTGAAAGTACAATCAAGTGAGCGCAACTGAATGGAACGCAGCCAAGAGTGGCCGAGAGCGTAAGAATGAATGCCAGCACGACTTGAACTTGAAGTCCAAGTTTGGCGCCCAAACACTGGCGATTGTGTCAAGTGAACTGAACTCAACTCAACGGAAGTGAAGTGAAGTGAAGGTACGTACCTGGAATCCATCGTATGTCCAGCTGCCGAACTTCATGACGCATGTTTGCTCGTCAAACGGAAAGTATTCGACATCAATTTCGCAGGAGCTCTTGTAGATGGCCGGCGGTCGCCACTCGACGCGTCCTGTGTAGTTGAGGGTCGCCTTTGTGGCCAGCGTCACCTCAAAGTTGCCATCGGCGCTGCAATCAATTTGAATTTGAATGCCACATTTAAATATATACATTCAATACAATAAAGGCACTTCCGCTACGATCCAAAAAATAAATTCAATTTTATATGGACGCATATTTTGATTATACATATATGGTAATGTATATGGCCAAAAACTACAGTAACAAAATTCAAATAAAACTATTGGCGTTAGAAATACTGCAGGGCAAAAGCTTTATCGCTTTTTTTATGCCAAAAGTTTCGTGAGTCCGTATTGTTTTAGATTGTTTTTTGTTATGTCAAATACTTTTGCTTTTTACTAGCCAATATAACAAATCTGCGCAATAAAATACAAATTTGTTGCTACGTATGATTGTATATTTTTAATTAAACATAATGTGAATAAATGAATCAAACTGTGTGAAATTCTTGTCAGGTTGCAATACAAATGAGCAAAATTAATTGTAGTTTACTTTTTTGTATATTAAATAATTGTTGCTGTTAAATGAATACTAGAAAATGACAACTTTAAAGTGTCGTAATATTAAAGATTTTAATGCAGGATTTCACATTAAAAGCAATTATAAATTAGATTAGATAAATCAATTATTTTTGTTTTGTGAATTTTTTAATAAATGGAAAGCTACTTTATCTTTTGAGTGTTTGGTTTTTATTTGAGCTGCAAAAATGTGTTGTCAAAGAACTATTTTTAATTCTATGGATGCTCAATATAAATATATGTATAATATAATAATATTAATGATATTAAGTAGTGATAAAAATACTCTTTTATATACTAAGTTAGTATATAATTCATTTCCCTTTTATTTGCAAATATTTGCCTATAAATTTGGCAGCTTACGAAACGAAGTCAAAATAGTGCTGATAAAATGAAATTTATAATTTTGTTCTTTCTATTTTTTGTTTGCAATAAATTGAAGATTTTGAAATATTATTTGGCTGATCAACTCACTTGTTGTAGAGGACGATGTCGGGACGCCAGATGTGGTCGGAGGGGACGTGGAGCATTTCGACGCCGCCATACTCCTTGGGCTCCCATTTGAGTTTGTAGTCGTACCAGGACTGCTCCACCCACAGGTTGGTGGTCATTATTTGGTTCTTCAGATTGACATCAATCAGTTGGGAGAGCTTCAGCTTGATGCGCACCGTCAGCGCGTCCGTCACATTGACCACCGGACGCACCAATTTGTTGTAGTTGCTCAGCAGATCGTCGTAGAGTCGCTTCGCATCCGGATTCGCTGTGCTGCCTGCAAAAAGGATAACGATGGAAGCCATGTTATAATATTATGTTGCTCATTAATATTGCTGTTATCTGCAACGACAACGACAACGACAACGCTGCGTATGCGCAATGCGGCAATTAATGTGCGACGCATTAAATTAATGATACGCTGATAATGGCATCACAATATGCTTGACCAGCCACGCCCCCCGTCCTGCTGCCCACTGGCAGCTTAGCCTTTGCTTTTGCTAATTAGCTTCGCCTGCGCAAATCTTTTAATTGATTTATTTTTACTGCTGCCATTTGTTGTGCACTAAATCTTTTGTGGTCCCAACTATCTTCGCTCTCTGTCTAATGCGCTTACAAGCATTTTTATTGCTCTGCCACGGCCATTGTAATAATGATAAGCTGATTAGTGCGCGCTGCTCGGCGGCATAATGACATTGGCGACAACATCTGTTACTCGGCCTCAACTACAAGTTGTCGCCGCAACTGGACGTCTGGCAGTCAGCAAGGCAGTCAGCAAGGCAGGACGCGCCAGGACACGCTCAACGGGGCGCGCATTAACTCATTTCCTGCATCATTAAGGTGCCCACCTGCCACATGTTGCCATGGCTGCCTCTCTCTCTCTCTCTCTCACTCTCTCTCACTCACTCTCAGGCTATTCGCAATTAGCGCCACAGGGCGTATAATCAATTTAGCTGCTGATATGTCGCTCGCATTGCATTGCGATTTGAGGTCGTTGCTGCAACTCTGCTGCTTGCCCCCAAAATTGCCAGTTACTTTCGCCTCCCACACACACACACACACACACACACACACGCACACTTTATGCCTCTCTGGGGCAACATTAATTCATGGAGGCAACTTTAACCCTCTAGTTGCGAATTTCGTCTATTTATTTTGTGCATACTTTATTTATTGTAGGAGACATTGTTTCTATGTTACTGTGATTAATAACTTTCATAGAGTAGATAAGTATAGTATTTACATATTTAAACCTAAGCTGGAGCAAGTAATATATTTCAACGAATCTACGTAATAATCCTCATACTAGCTTATGAGGTTTGGTCCACTTTAACTTTCCATCCATGTGTTGTCAAGATACAGTTTATCTTTGTACAGCTTCTACACTTAATAAATAAATAATAATATATATAAAAAACATATCTACGAGGCAGATCTGCAGACTTGGCTCTTTGAAGTTTTCTACTTTGTGCGGCTAATTTTTATTTGATTTATATAATTTTTTATTTTATTATTTGTGTTATTTACAGTGCGAGTTCAAGTCAATTGCGGCTATCTTGAATTTTTGTTTTTTAATTTTTGTAAAATTCATTTTATGCCACATTCCACTTTCGGCGGTTTTTTAATAATAATTTTAATTTCGACACCCTTTTGCATAGCCAAAGTGAAGCACAAAAATAAAGCGAATAAATAAACTAATTTACTCTGCTATAATCTAAGCTAATTGGGTTAAGCAAATGTTGGGTTCAATTTAATGTTGACTAAATAAACTATGAGATTTTAATGCTTTAATAAACTTTATAATTTCAACTAAATAATTTATTCTTAACTGAATATTCTTCGCCTTTAAAGTGAATAATATAAATAAATTAAAGAAAATAATGAGAAAATTTGTAACCAGTGGGTTAAGAACGCTCGGCCGCAGCTTAGAGCGCTTTTAGACGCCCAAAAACTTGCCTTTGGCCTGTATTTTTCTCGCACATTCACTTGCTTATTCACTTGCTCATTCACTCACTCAGTCACTCACTCATCGCATTCATTTGCCAGGTGTGTGTGCGACACTCTCACTCACCGTCCGTCCGTCTGTCCGTCTGTCTGTCCGTCTGTCTGTTTGTTGCTCGCGTGGGAAACGTTAAGTTAAACGGACCTTTGCGTTGGCCGCTTTTGTCGCAACACACGGCGTATACTTTATGTGGCCTTTATGTGTCTCTCTCTCTCTCTGTGTGTGTGTGTGTCTGGTGTTAATCGACTGCTTTCATTGCTTACATGTGGCCTGACAATCACATTAAGGTAACCCAAAAAGCACATTTTATGATTGCTTTGCGTGTTCTCGCTTCTCGCTTCTCGGCCGTCGTATGACAAATTATGATGCTTGTATTTATGCTTTGGCCACCTTTTATTAACATGCCTTGTCTTGTAATTTCATTTGCTCACAAATCCGATTACAACTTTGATCTCAATTTCTAATTAGTTTTCTCTCCCTCTCTCTCTAGGGACACAGAGACAGACACAGAGACAGAGACAGAGAGAGGGAGAAAGTAGAAGAGCGCTTTTTAGCTCTGCTTACGGCCTAAATGCAATTTCGTTGTTTATGCCACAGATGACAGCTACATGCCACATGCCTCGCCCTCTGACCATTAGCAATTTATGCGTGTCTTGTGCTGCTGTTGTAATGAATACACATTGCGTATACGCAACGTGTGTCGCCAAGATTACTTTTGTGGCCGCACATCGATTCTAATTGGGCCAAAGAAGTCGCACCTTCTGCGACTCGTTGTTGCAACATAATCGCGTTGCAAGCTTCTTCAGCAGCGCAATCGCTTCAAGTTGAAGCTGCAACTATTTCTATCTCAAAATGCAGTCATTTCAATTTGACTTGCCAAATTGTTTTTGTGCGCTTTCGTTTCGTTTCGTTTCGTTTCCTTTGCTTTCCTTTCGCTGTCGCCGCCTTCTGCTATTTTCTATTTTCTATTTTCTTTTTTGCCAAGTCGTGTGTTTACTCAACTGCAAGGCGAATGCAGTTTTTGTGTAAACAACGCCATAAATTCCAATGGCTTAACAACAAAACGTTAGCACACAGCGCAGACAAGGCCAACTCGCAGAGTCAACTTTGCGGCAAAGACAGACGGACAGACGGACAGACGGACGGACAGACGGACGGACGGACAGGTGGCAGCGCCGTTAACGAGTTGTATTTTTAAATCCTTCGTGAATGTCGGCAGCAACTTTAAATTTGCCTTGCAGATTGCTTTCAATTATTTCTTTATTTTATTTTATTTTATTTCAACATACATACTTCGGTCTTTCTTTTTATGCTCTCAGCGCACTCATAAATATTTAGCTGTATTCGCTGAGCTGTTTGCCGTACGCATAACAAATTGGTAAGCATGTCGGGCTGCAGAATTGCACAAGGATACATTCATACACGAGAATATTTCTACTTCAAACTTCTTGCATTTTCCTTGCTCGCCGTCTTGCAATTAATGCAAAAAAAAAAGGAAAAAAACATAGGAAGAAACTTGCATTCGCTGCCTCAATCTCAAGAGCGTTGAGCATCGCTTGCATCACAAAATGAATAGCCAAATATAGAAATATAAATACATAAATATATTATATACTGTTTCAAATATTCTATATACCATACTCTTTATTCTATCAACAATTTCAGCCGTCAACATCATTTTCATAATTCCAGGTGCATTCGTAGTCTGAATTTGAAATTCGTTCATTGAATTTAGACGTTCCTTTTTTAATAGAATTGTATAAAAATTTTATTGTGGATTAAACAACACTAGCTGAATAATATAATTAAATAACTATTATTATTATATTTGTTTGTTAATATTGTATTGCAAAGCATACTTTTTATTTTACCTCATTTTATAAATAAATAAAACTAGTCCTTATTAAGATGTTGAGACTAGATTGTATTGAAGTCACATATTTATCATCAACTAAAATATTATTTATACATTATGATGGTTGAATATTACTGTACACATTGCAATTAGGATCAATAAAAACAATTTATAATTTGGAAAAACAAGAAAATTGTGCAAATTGTCGTGTTTTTAGTAAATGAATTAAATTAATAAATTATTATTTATGGCAACAGTAGGCCTCAAAAACTATAATAAAACATTAGATGTCTTTATGTCTCCTGCAGATCCGCCCACTGCTATTTTAATGACCATTCCTCCTAGACACACACACACACACACAGACACACTTTTGTCGAGCACTTTTCTCAGTCGAATACGATTACCAGTCGATTACTTCGTCAATGCCTTTTTTTGTTTAATTCTTTGCACTGACCTAAATAAGCCACAATTTGCACAGTGAAATTTTGCAACTAAAATCGGGTTATTTGAGTTTAATTTAGAGGCAGCTTCATCGGTCGTCCATCAAGTAGCCTTAATTTGTGGCAACTGAACTGCACTCGTATCCATCCAAGTTAATGGCATGACAAAGTTGCAATTTAAATAATAAATGTCCAGCGTTTTTTTCGCTGCTTGTTCATAAAAAGTCAAAGCCAAAATCGACCAAAAAATGCAAATAAAATAGTAGATACAAAAACGATTTTGTTGATACTATGTCGAGTGCAATTGAATCGCACGAATTGCGATTGCATTATAAATTACGAAATATGGACATATTTTATTTGCAATGACTTAATTCGATAAATGGATGGATGCATTGCACAAAATACTTTTCACAAAGTCCCCGTCAAATTGCCAAACTGGTTGGCAAATGGGTCATTTGATGCACACATGGGAATATATATAAATATATATACGTACATATATGGTACAGTTGGCAGTTAGCACATAAATCATAATTTAATTAATTGTGGTTTTTATCCGACAGTTCAGCGTGCGCTGGCGAGTGCCGCATTCAGCGCTTGTTGATTAACGTTTTCAAATTAAGAATGCCATTTTTTTAATTGCAAATAAAATTAGTTTGGCCCCATTATCAAATCAGACTGTTAACTGCAGGCACAAGGTCGAAGGTATTCAAATGATTCGCCAATCTTGTGTAATCTATTATAAATTACTTATATAATTACTTTTTTATTCTTAGTTTTATTCTGTGAATTTCATAATAATATTTATATTTTATTCCTATTATTATTCTGTGGATATTTTAAAATTTATTATTCTGTTTGTTATTCTTTGAATATTTTACGTTTGATTGCTATTAATATATGATTATTATAATTATAACTATTTTGTATTCTCTGAATTTCATAATAGTATTTATATTTTTTTCTTATTATTATTCTAAGAATATTTTAGAGTAAATTGATTCCATTATTCCGTATATTATAATGATAGCTATTTTGTATTCTCATTTTTATTCTGTGAGTTTTAAAATAATATTTATAATTATTATAATTGATATTTTTTAATCTTATTATTATTTTGTGAATATTTTAATTATTTTTATTATTCTGTGAGTATTATAAATATTATTATTCTTTTCTTTCTTATTATTATCCTGAGAATGTTGAACATTATTCTGTGAATATTTTAATCATCATTATTCTTATTCGGTGAGTATTATAAATATTTGTATTCTTCTTCTTATTAGCATTCTGTGATTTTGTAATATTATTAATATTATTCTGTGAATATTTTTAATGTTATTGCTATTAATATTCCGTGAATAGTATAAGTATTATTATTTTTTATTGTCTTTGTTATTCTGTGAATTTTGAAATAAAATAAAACTATTATTATTGATTTTATTGTATCATTATTTTAATTCTGTGAGTATTATAAATAATATTATTCTTGTTTTATTGTTATTATTATTCTGTGAATATTTTGAATGCTATTGCTATTATTTTTCCAGAATATTATAAGTATTATTATGTTGAGTTCTCATAGTTATTCTGTGAGTTTTATTACTACTGCTATTATTGTTTTTGAATAATCGACCAGCTGCAGCTTCGCTTGTGTTAAACATTTAAACTGCAATTGGTTGAATTGGTTTTCATTTAACTAAAATGCTGCGTTCAGTTTGTTTATTGTTTAGCTCGCAACCCAATTGGGAATCTTTCGGTCTAGCACTCTCGATAGCGCTGCCTTTTTTTGTTTTTATTGTTGCTGACTTTTTAAACGCTTGAAATTTGCACGCAATTATTGTGAATGCATGTGAATGATAACTGGCAAAAAAGAAACGGAATTTGCAACTGCAACTGCAACTGCAACCGAATGCGAATGTGAGTGCGAGGGCGAGTGTGAGTGCGAGTGTGAGTGCATTTGGCTGTGCCGCAAACGGGGCGTATGAATAATAAAAGACTGCGACGAACAATGCGAAATGCGAAAAATGGACGAGTGGAAGGAGGCAACGTGGCTGCGAATCTGGGTGACAAACTGGCCGCGTTCACTTCATTGTTGCAGCGTTGCATGCCACATATCTTTGCGTACCTCCCCCCCCCCCTGAATTCGGCATCGGCATCGGCATCTCGTTGCGACCGCAAGGTGCAGAGTTAAAGTGCTCGCTGGCCATTTGGTCAGTCGGCATTGCCACATGCCACATGCCCCCGTTCGCATGCGAAGCAACAACAAATTGCAAATGAAACGCGACGAGCGTAAAGCGTAAAGCGTGAATGCTGCACACACCAAAAAAAAACAAAAAAAATAAAATAAATAAATACAAAAAATATGAATAATTTGAGCGTGGCTTGTGCTGGTGGCAAGGAGGCAAGGAGGCAGCGAGGAAGTAGGTTGTTGCGACAACTGTTAACCAGTCGAATGCCACCACAATCGGGGGCAGGAGGCAATCGAATGCTGACCAAGCTGATTTCCGTCTCATTGCGTTGATGGACACACTGAACAGAACAGAACTGAACTGAACTGAGAACTGAAGAGAACACCGCACTGAAAGGGAACAAAATGTGGCACGTTGTGGGGCACGGGGGCAGGGGGCAGGGGAAGGAAGTTGTGTCGAGTGTCGAGAGCTTGCGGTGTCCTTTGTGGCCAGTCAAAGCAGCTGTCTCGAGTTATTTGCCGCAATGAATGTCAAGTAACCGAGTTCTTCTCGCCCCCCTCTCAGCAGGTGTGACAACAATGTATTCATGAGTGCATTCAAAGTTGCTTAGATTGTTGCAAACTGTTGTTGGCAGTGTAAATTACATTGTTAGACAGCGTATTTTGCATTTGCTAATGCATATATTCATATTATTCATGAGTGTGCTCGCAATTCGCAATTTATTCAGCCAATTTGCTCAACTTGCGTAATTACGAATGTTGAATAAAAAAAAAACTTGTTCGTTTATTTATGTTCACAATTTGTTTATGCTTTCTGCTATTATATTTTTATTCATTTTATATTTTGTTCGTAGTTTTTTGTATTAAATTGTTATTTATTTCATATTTTGACCTATTTTATTTATCATCATTATTTGTTCGTTGTGTATTATCATATTTTTTAATTGTTTCATGATGCTTATTTATTGTTCCCATTTAATTGGTTTTTGTTATTATAATTTTATTAATTATATATTTTGCTCATATATGATTATATTTTTTATGTTTATTTATTATTATATTGTTGTTTATTTCATATTGTGGCCGTATTTTATTTATTATGTTTTTGTTCGTATGTCATTTTTATTTTTTTTTATGTTTGTTTATTATTCAATTTTTATTTATTATCATTAATTGTTTCAACACTCCCAGATAATTCATATTTTAATTTTAATTGAATCATTTTTTTTCTATTTTAAACTATATAAATATTTTTAATCATAATTTTACTCTTTTAGTCATAATTTAATTAATTTTTTCAATGTCGACTGTTCATAGTCGACTTTAAATAAAATAAAATAAAAAAAAAAATAATAAAAAATGTTTATTATTATATTTATTTTATTGTTACTTGATAATTATTTATTATTAGCAGTTAATAGATTTATATTATTTATGTTTATTTGGGTATCTTGTATTTTGTTCGTATAATATAACTATTTATTTGTTATTAATTATTAAATTTATTTCTACTTATATATTTTTGTTCGTGCTATATTTATTTTATTGATTTGTTTTATATTATTTATTTTGTATTGTGTTTGATTATATTCAAAATATGAATTTCATAAGTATTTTTTATTATATTTATTTGTTACATTCAATTATTATTTATTTTGATCATATTTAATATTTAATCAAATTGAAGTTAAAGCACTTATTAAATAGTACTACAAGTTTATGCAGTTTAAACATTTGTCCATTCAAATATCTAGAAAAGTGCAATAAATATGTGAGCATTTAACTAACGGTTATTGGCGAACATAGTTGTGAATAAATTGAGTTATATTCAGAGCAACTAAGCAGCTTACTTTAATGTGCATCTAATTTGCAAAACACACTTTAAATGATTCATGTTTGACAGTTTGCATTATTATGTTGCACAACTGAAGACAGAGACAGAGAGACAGAGAGAGAGAGAGAGAGAGAAAGGGGGGGGAACGATTTAGTTACACGTCTGAATTGGTCAGCTATTCATTGTGAGTGCAGTGTGAGTAATCGTGGCATTCACATGCTCTGACAGCAGGTCGCCATCGACTCGCATGCAAATCCATAACAGCTGCAATTATTTGCTATCAAATGCAATCGAATGCAATCATTCATTCATTCACTCACTCACGCTCCTTCCGTTGCTCAAGCAACGTGTCGCTGTCTTCTCTCTTCCCCTCTTCCCCTCTCTCTCTTCTCTTCTCTCTCTTCCCTTCGCTCTCCTCTCTCCTCTCTCCTTGTTGGCATCGTTGCCTCGCTGGTTTGTGCACCTGTCAGCCGTAAATGCGTCCGGAGCTTAAATGCCAATATTTTTGCAGAGTGTCAGTGACGCCCATCAACTATGTCCTGTCTCTGCCTCTCTCGCTCTCTCCCTCTCGCCCTCTCTGTCCCTCGTCAGCATGCATCGCTCTATGTCCTGCTTGTCTTGATGCTTCATTCTCTCACTTTCACCATCTTTCTATCTCGTTCTTTATGTCGCTTGCCGTTGTCCTCTTTACACAGACAGAAATCAAGACTAAAATTCTACAATTTACCACATTCTTGAAATTATTATTGAAAAATTATTATTATTGAATAAATTTAAATTATACCAAAAAACTGTTGTATATTTTATTTCACAAATTCTGATGCTCTTGCAAAAATATTTATTTAAAAAATGTATTTACTATCCATAAGACAGATGTTAAATAATAAAATTGCATGAAGTTTTTTAAATTATCCATTTTATAATACCGACATTTCTGCATAAAATTAAAGAGAAATAGAATGACAACATTTGTTTTATCTATTTTAAGATTCATATTTTTAAAGTTTTTGCATCTATTTTATTTCATTTTAATTTGTTTCTTCTCTGCCATCTAGCATAATATTTTGAAAGGTCTTTTTTATGCGATACAACTATTTATAAAATTTCAATATTATCTAAAGCATTTATTTGTAATGCACTAAAATGTTTAGCATTTTTCTTACTGAACGTTACAAAAAGTTGTAAGAATGAAAACTACATTTTAAGAACTTTTTTTGTAATGAACTAAAATTTCCAGAATTATGTGTTTGTTTTTGGGACGCAATTTTTCTCTCTGTGTAATCGCACGCCATCTCTCTCGCTCTTTATTTGGTCTGTTGTCGCTGTCGTTGTGTCGTAGGTGTTGCGTCCTGCCTGATGAATTGAGCGTGAGCACGTGCATGATCCCCATCATCATTTTTTATGGCCATGCGTCAAAAACAAGACAAGCTTGCAACGTTCCCCCCCTCACCCCCTTTGCTCTGCCATCGTCTAGCAGGTCTGGCAATGTGTCAAAATGTTGGCCCCAGCGTCAAATCGACACGCAGCAAAAGTTTCTAATGACACTGCGATGCTGGGGGGTGGAGAATGGAGAATGGAGGGGTTTTAGGGGTTTTAGGGGTGTGTGATAGGGCATTCTAGCTGTATCCGGAACTTCTGGCTGGATTCCGTTGGCAGCGACGCGCTAATGTGCGTCATTGGGCGGGCGAAGAACTCGCAACGGAAGTGAAAAAAGCAACGAAAAAACGTCGGAAACACGCACAACAGAGTGAGAGAGAGTGAGAGAGAGAGAGAGAGAGGGGAGATCAATTCCATCGCTCACATAGTTAAAGCATCTCTAACGAGTCGAGCGCGCATATTGAACTTCTGTTTGCCTCGCACTTTCCTTCAATACCTAAAAGTTTCACCCACGCTTATCTGCGAGAGTGTGTGTGTGTGTGTGTGTGTGTGTGTGTGTGTGCTGGCATCATTGACACGCAAAAAACATGAAACACTTTTAGCATTTATGCGCTGCAGCAGCAGCTGGCTGCCATTTCGAGTAACATATGAATGAAGACAAGACAGAGACAGCGACAGAGAAAGCGAAAGAGAAAGAGAAAGAGAAGCAGCAGCAACCGAAACTATCGAACAGCATTTTGCTTTCGCGTCCTTGATTATGTGACACGATAATACCCTGTAGCAGCATACCCGATAGACGCAGCGGGTGGCAGGGTATAATCACTTTGTGACAAACACAATTTGCGTCTTTGAAATTTACTTTATTATTTATTTCTCAGCTGCCGCATCAAGCAAAAGTTTTTTCAATTCGTTTCACTTTATTCAACCATTTTCAAAACTCATAATTCTCTACACAAATAACTGCTTTTTATTTGCGCATAAATATTTATAGTTTCCACAAAATTTTCAAACTCTTAAATGTTTTAATGCTATTTTAAAAAGTTCATTAATTATTAGCAATGAAGCTATAATTCTAAATAACTTATAAATGTAATGAGTTTTAACAAACATCATTTGAGTAATTTTCTTCTTTACTTCTGTTTATTTATGTTAGTTAATAATTAACAAAGAGTCATTTAGTTCCCAAAATCCTTAATTTTACCATATTTGTAATCATTGCAATGCAGCGAAACATTTGTTGCAAATTTCAGTGAGTTTCGTGACGCTAATGAACAAAATGTTTAAACATTTGTTTCACAGTGGAAACCGAACTTTAGACTGCTCCTATAACCATCGATAATGCTTTACCTCATGGCGGTATTAATGAAATCAAATATTTTTAATTATAAATAATCGAAATACAGGACCGAAAAGCTTTCTCACTAAAATGTTTTAATTCATAAAGAAAATCGCCTGAAAACCTTGGTTGATCAATTTAGAATGTAACAAGCAACGAAATAATTAATAAAATAAAACTGTTGAGCTTAGCTATTATGTTCTGATAAAATAATCAAAAATGTCGAATTTTTATAAATTTTTCGTTATTGCAATTTGACATTGTTTAATAAATTTATCGATATACAAGAGAAGCCTAATTATTAAATAGCAGATTTGGCCTAAAAAGCTCGGTTTAAAGTTCAAAGCTAAGTTACATATAATTTAAAAAAAAATGTATATCGAATTCTTTCTCAATGTTGCCTTTATACAATTCAGAACTTTTATGCATAACTACTCTGATTATTCAGCAGTAGGATTTATGGCGCTTTTTAATGCGATTTGAGGCAACATTGTTGGCGATTAATAAAGCAAACAATGTCTTTTGTAAGCGCTGTAAAAGTTTGAAGTGGGCGTGGCATTAACATTGGACAAGCTTAATTGACAGCCGGAAGACTGAAGAGCTGCAGGATACGCATGTGTGTGTGTGAGTGTGTGTGTGTGTGTGTGTGTGTGTGTGGGTGTGTGTGTGTGTGTGTGTGTGTCTGGAGGCCAACGTGACATTTTGTGGCGTTGATGGCGACGTTTGTGGCCAAGGGTTTAGTTGGCTGGCAATGACAACGTAATCAAGCTGCCGCGTTGTCTGACAAGATAACGCACACACGCGTTGACTGCGCGAGGGAATTGCCAGCAGAAGGGGGAGGGGAGGGGTGGGGGAGGGGCGCAAGTGCAGCCAGAGAGAGAGAGCGAGAGGGAGCGAAATGTGTGCCATAAATCTAATATCGCTTAATGTTAAAAAACTGCGCACTGCACTGCAAACCAGCAACGCACATGTCAATGTCAATGAAAACAGAGAGAGAGAGAGAGAGAGAGAGAGAGAGTGAAAGGGAGAGGGAGAGCATGCCGGCACGCTCGATTGGCAATAAATTGAAATACGCGACCATAAAATCACTTAATTGCGAATTCGTGTCGGGAAGCGGCCAATTCGCTGCGCCAAAGATACCACTCCATATGAGTGTGTGTGTGCGAGTGTGTGTGGGTGTGGGTGTGTATGTGTGTGTGGGTGAGTGCGTGTAATTGCACTGAGTGTGCACGCAGGCAGCTTCTCTGACCGAGCTGCCGAGCTGTCACTCAATTGGAAGCCAAAAGACTCGAAGCGCCAAGGCAGCGACTATGTGTCTGTGTGTGTGTGTGTAGCGACTGCAAGACAAGCAACAAGGCACCATGGGAAATTTTAACAGTTTTGTTTTGGGCATAAATTCATAATTCGCTTGTGTGGCAAGATATTTTAATGCGTTTCTTTGCTGTCAAAAAAATACATGCACACAATATTATTAATATAAATAATATGAAATAACAGCAAGGCACTCAAATTGATAAACACTTGTACTAATTATGTTAACTAACATTACTGCACAATACGATTCCCTGCCACTTCAACACCTCATTTGAATACATTGCAAATTTTAATGTTGACGTTTTTTTTTTGTTAAACAATTTTGCAATTTGAATTTGCACTGCAAAATGCAGCTTAATTAATTCAACTCCAACACTTCAACACTTCATTTAAATACATTGCAAATTGGAATGTTTTATGTTTTTTTTGAACAATTTTCAATTTGCATTTGTACTGCAAAATGAAGCTAATTTAATGCATACGGAATTTGTTCGCTTGCAAGAGCTGACTGCTATAACAGCTGGTATTTAAATACCGCACTGTTAACTTAACATTGGCGCTATGTAAACTAACAGACTGATCAATGCTTTTGGTCGTTGGACTGACGTTTGTCTTTCTTTTTATACCCGCTACCCATAGGGTAGAAGGGTATTATGACTTAGTGCCAACAGAAAATGTATGTAACAGGCAGAAGGAGGCATCTCCGACCACATAAACTATATATATTATTCAGTGATCAGTGTCAACAGCCGAGACGATATAGCCATGTCCGTCTGTCCGTCTGTATGAACACCTAGATCTCAGAGATTATAAGAGCTAGAGCTACCAAATTTGGGGACAGTACTCCTGTAGGTCCTACGTTTGAAGTTTGAAATTCATCTGAAAGTGCCAGGCATAACACAAAAATTAATTGGATAACATTGAAATTTCTCGAACTTGTAAAAATGCATTTGTGGCAAAGAAACACTTAAAAGTGCCCACAGTGCGCGGCATCAGAGCATTTCATTGATGTGTGTAGTCGATTGTACTTTGTCACTCGACTCGTTTATGGCAAATTGATTTGTTTGCCTAGCATTAGACACGACGCGCGCACTTTGCGGCTTTTAAATGCCGCCACACGATGCCGATGTCAATGCCTCCTGCCTCCAGTCTGCTTCCTCAGTCTCCGCCTCATCCTCATCCTCTTCTCCTGCTCTGGCGGAAGACAAATGAGGCATGAGGCGGTTGTCAAAGGTAAATGCGTTGAGTGCGAGGGCCGCTTTTCTGGTTCGAGAAGTTTATGGCCCGTTATCGACAATTACTAGAGCAAAAGCAAAAGCAAAAGCAAATCGAATGGCTCATTAAGAGCTTCACTTGCACTTGCCTAGTGGCAACTGGCAACTGGCAACTGGCAGCTGACAGCTCTCGACAATTGACAGTGGAATATGCAGGTCAAGGAACTGGAACTCGCCATTAGCACGTGAGTCCATCAATTAGTTGTACTTGAGTCCATTAGGGCGCAGCACAGCCACAAGTACAGAGAGATTGAGCGACAGAAAGAGAGGCAGACAGACAAAGAGAGAGAGAGAGAGAGTGAGCGAAAGAGACTATAAAATGCTTGTCTATTTTTTCTCGATCCATTTAGATTAAACATTGCTCGCGGACCATAATGGATTTTAATTATATAATATGTATGTTATTTATAAACATATATTTCATATGTGTTTATTTTTATATTTAATATATTCAATAATTATTTATAAATTTTTTATTATTTTATTCCATTTTATATTTCATTTAAAAGCATATGTAAAAATGTGATTCATTCACATTATTTTATTGAATTAATTATCTTCAATGATATATTTAATTTAATTTATTCGAAAATTAAAAAAATTCTATATATAATATTCAATAAAATATTTAAATTAGCAATGTATTTTAATTATTGGCAAATTAAAATTAATCAAATTTACTAGAGATATTTAATTTCATTTAATTATATATTTCAAAATATATTCTATTTATTTTGCATAAACTATTCAATTTACCTTATATTATTAGTGATATATTTAATTTAATTTATTCGAAAATTAAAAATTTTCTATATATAATATTCAATAAAATATTTAAATTAGCAATGTATTTTAATTATTGGCAAATTAAAATTAATCAAATTTACTTGAGACATTTAATTTCATTTAATTATATATTTCAAAATATATTCTATTTATTTTGCATAAACTATTTAATTTACCTTATATTATTAGTTTTCATATATTTTAAAAGTTTTTAAATTACAATATTCAATAATATATTTTTCTAATTTTGTATATTCAATTCAAAGATTTAATCAATTGAAAAAAAGTAAATATACAATATGAATTTATATATTTTTGAAAAGGTTTGAATTTACTATATTGTATTAATATATTTATTTTAATAATATATCTCTAATCGTTGATGTATTTTATTAAAATCAGCATAATTCTATTGCAATGTCATATATTTTTGAAATGTTTTTTATTTACTATTACATTAATATATTTATTTCAATAATATATCTACAATCATTGAATGAGCATTATTTTATAATGCTGCCGGGTTAAAGTTAAGACTTCATGCTGATTAACTCTCTAGTTAACAAGCATATTTATGCGCTCGCAGCATATCGTGCAGTCGAGCACGCTCGCTTGCAGCTTACTTAATTGTTGAATTTGAATTTGTGCTTCTGTTGAGCTCAGCACAATTCATGTGAATTCTTCTGCTCTTCTCTGTTTCTCGCTGGCTGCATTACAATATAAATATATGCAAAGCGCGAGAGGGAGACAGCGAGAGGCGCAGAGAGAGAGAGAGAGAGAGGGAGGAGAGTCATTGAGGAACTGCAACAAAGTTGCGATGGGTCTCTGTGCAAATTTTGCTGACATGGACAAACAAGCAAGTTGTAAATGCATTGCACAAGATATGAAGTAGTAAATACACTCACATACACTCACATACACTCACTCACACACAGTCAGACAGACAGACAGACAGACAGAGAAAAACACGCACTGTGCTCAAGTGCAGCTGCAGCTGGTAACAAATTTGTAGAGCAACTCGGAGAAAAGTTCGCGCTTTGATAAACAAATACAAATAGTCGCCCCCCTTGGCTGCTGTCCTTGCCGCGTGCACCTTTGGCAGCACTTTGTGGCATGCAGGCACACAGATACTTGTCGCACACATAAGAACGCAATGCAAAATGAGTTGCAGCATATCAGGCGTAAAGTATCTGAGTATCTCTCGCTCGCATCATGCCAGATAACTGCCAACTGTGGCACGTCACCTTGCAACGCTGCAACGCTGCAACTGTCACTTTATGTGCAGCCAGTGAAGCGTGCTTGCCTGTGTATTATGCGAAAATTGTGGCAAATCGATGTGCGTAATTGTTTGGTCCATAGACAGCGTCAGCCTCTAACATTTAAGTTCTTATCAATATTATCCTCTCACGGCCACCACAAACATCGCAGACAACAGCCACGCAGCGCCTCGAGTCTCGTGCCCCGAGACAAGCAACCAACAGGCAACAGTCAACAGCCAACAGCCAACAGCCAACAGCCAGGGGCTCATTGAGTCAGGTTGGCCAACACCCAAACACCCAAACAACCAAAGAGCCAGTATCCAACACCTTCGTGTGGTCCACTCAGCTGGGTACTTATTATACCCTGGAGGCATGAAATGAGTGCAGCGGGTATGCTCGATATCCACTTTTATATTCTTCATTCGGATGTTCTTTTTTAACAGTTCAATTTAATGTTGTAGCAAATAATTTGTTAATATTTAACGCCTACTTAAACCATTTAACTTCATCTCTATACCAAGTTAATTGCATATATTCACAAAATAAATATGATATATTAAATATATAGTATTTAAGCTATTTTATTTAATTTGAGACTAAGTAGTTTGTTAATATTTAATAGATATTGCATTATTAATAACGATTTAACTCCATTTGCATACTAATTAATTTAAATATTTATGTATACGTATTTATCATCATTTAAAATACATTAATATTATGTTGTTTAATTTAATTGTAGACTAAATAAATTGTTAATATTCAATAGCTATAGTATTTCATTTCATACCGAATATATTGTTAATATTAAGTAACGATTCAATTTAATTTTACACTGACTAATTTGCAAATATTTAATAAAGATTTTATTTGATTTGTATATTTTGAATAACTATTTTATTCAATTTTGAACGAATAAGTAATAATAAATACATAATAAATAATAATAATAGATTTGTAAGTAATTAAGTATTTGGTAACGATTTAAATTAATTTCGAAATACTCAATAACGATCTAACATATTATAATTTTATTTAATAACTCATTTTATTTAATTTTTGACTAACCAATTTGTGAATATACAATAAGATTCGAAATTCATAATTTACCAACTTTAATTTACTTTACTTTTAAATATTTAATTTAAATTGTATATTTTGAATAACTATTTTATTCAAAATTGAACAAATATTTATTTCTTACTCGTTCAAATTTGAATAAAAATACATAATAAATAATAATAATAGGGTTGTAAGTAATTAAGTATTTGGTAATGATTTAAATGAATTTCGAAATACTCAATAACGATCTAACATATTATAATTTTATTTAATAACTCATTTCATTCGATCTAAAATATTATAATTTCACTTAATAACTCATTTCATTCAATTTTTGACTAACCAATTTGTGAATATACAATAAGATTCGAAATTCATAATTTACCAACTTACTTTTATTTTTACATAATAAATAATAATAATAGATTTGTAAGTAATTAAGTATTTGGTAACGATTTAAATTAATTTTGAAATACTCCATAACGATCTAACATATTATAATTTTATATAATAACTCATTTCATTCAATTTTTGACTAACCAATTTGTGAATATACAATAATATTCGAAATAAATAATTTACCAACTTACTTTTAAATATATAAAAATGATGTTAATCTAATTTAATTGTTTGTTAGACTAAGTATATTATTTGCTGCTAGTTGTGAATAGCAGGAAATGAATGAATTCATAGTCGGTTATTTTTAGAGGGTAGCTCGCCGTCGAGCATTGCGAGGTGGGCAAGCGGACTTGTTGTGCTCGCCGCTGCGGTGTGAGAGTGCAGGCGGTGCTTATGAGTTCATGAAATGCTCTTTGAATATGCATGAGGCCCTAAGGAGCGGCGAGTGCAGCATCAGCTTCAGCATCGCCAGCAGCAACTTTGCAACACTATATATATACTTTATATACTATATATACTTTTGTATGTGTGTGTGACGCTGATTTTGGGGAGCTGCAGCTTGGGCACGAAGTGAGTTAAATTAAATTAAATTATAGAAACGGCAACGGTCAATGACAGTGCGGCAAGACGGCGCAGTTGCTGTTGCAAGCGTGTTTGGGAAAACTTTGGTGCTTCAGTCATAATTTAGGTGGGGCGCTGCTTGGCCGTGGGGAGTCCTGTCATCAAATTATGCAAAGGTTAAAGCGGCAAAAAGCGACATGCAGTTGCATGCAACGCCGCAGACAGACACTTGACAAACATCTGGAGAGGGCGCACTTCGTTCTATTCTTTGGCGCATGCAAAATGCATGGGGCAAGCTGGGCTCGTTGTGCCACTTGTAAATGGCGACACTTGCCACACAGTGCTTAAAGGAAAATGGCATAAAATCAGCCTAAAAGTAGGCAACAAATTTGTGTGGCAAGTAAATAAATAAGCAGAGAGAGAGAAAGAGAGAGAGGAAACCCGACTGGCAAGATAAATGCAAATTTTTTGCAGCTGCAGCCAAGAGCTTTGTTGCCAGCTGTGGCAGTTGCAGCTGCCGTTGTCGCCGTCGCGGTCGCAACTCGTTTTTGTCATTTCCGCCAAAGTCACAACGCCACTGCCACTTGCCTCTTGCCTCTTGCCTCGTCTAGTTGTTTGCAGCTTTTTGCTTTCTTTTATTTTGTTTTTGTAGTTTATTTCTGCCATGATTCGTCTTCCTTTGCGGTTTGTCATACTTCCGTGCTCCGTGGCATGGCAATTCTTTAGCGCCCGAGGTCTTGCAATTTTCAAGTGCTGGCATTTTGGGGCGTGGCGCAACAATCCGTGCAACCCTTGGGGCTCATTTGGCCAGTGTGGCCCACGCGATGCCAGCCACAAACAGGCAGACAAACAGGACGACACAACACAACTTCATTTATCAAAACGCATTGGCCGCGTCGAGCAGTGTCCTGAATTATCTGGCAACCTAATTCCATGGCAGGACATCAGCCAAACTGATGGCAGCTGAGAGTTGCCTGCCACGCCCTTAAAGCGGCGTGTTGCAACAACAGTTTCACAACTGCAACTGCAACTGCAACGCGGCAGCGTTAAAGCCACAAAGTCAAATTCCAAAAATTACACGAACGAAAACGCATTGAAAATGCAACTCCAAATGTAATTTGGCCAGGCCAAAATAACAAAACTAATGTTATGTGTTTGGTACACAGATTGCGATAGCAAACACTCTAATATCGAGCTCTAACGAGAGTCTCTTAGCTAGACGACTAGTTTTATATATTTCATTTCACAACTTATTTCAGCAGTTCAAAAGCGAGAGCAATTAATACATTGAAAAATATTAAGCATACGACTAGTTTAATATTTATTTTGATATGTCATTTCATACAAATAAATATTTAGTTTTATATAAATAAATATCTAAAGCACGCCGTCAATCAAAGTAAAAATATGAATTAATTTCATGAAATATGAAATCAATCAATCAAAGTAATAAAATCAAAATTAATTGAGAGTCATCAATGAATTGACAGATATTAAGCCGACGATCAGCTTAATATTTAGTTTGATGTTGATGTTATTTCATAAAAATAAATACTTAGTAAACATTTCAATTAATTTCACATTTAATTTCAGCTGTCAATCAAAGTAATAAAATCAAAATTAATTGAGAGTAATGAATAAATTAGAAGATGTCAAGCAGACGACTAGTTAAATATTTTTGATAGTAATAAATATGTAATGTCATAAAAAATAATAATTTAATTTCACTTTTAACTTTCACCGTCAATCACAGTAATAAAATCAATTAATTTCATGTTTCATTTTAACTGTCAATCAAAGTAACAGTATCAAAATAAATTGAGAGAGTAATTAACGAATTGACGGATATTAAGCATACGACTAGTTAAATATTTCACTTCATAGAAGTAAATATTTAATTTCGCATTAATAAAAATTAAATGTCGCAATTATTTACAGCTGTCAATCAAAGTAAGAAAATCAAAATCAATTATGAGAGTAATGAACGAATTGAGAGATATTAAGCATACGACTAGTTAAATATTTTAGTTCATCCTTATTTAGAGAATTTTTATGCAAATTGATTATTTTTGATTTTAAATACAAAAATCACAAACTGAAATAGTTTTGATTGTATGATTTTCCCTTATCTTTTCAATAAAATAATACATTATTTTTGAGTATCAACAATTACATAACTGCAAATGATGAGTAATTTTGATGATTCAAATAATAAAAAACATTCGCGACATAGACTGCGATCAAAATAAATTATATAATCTAATTAAATGTTGTTCTTCAACAATAAGAATTAATTTCAAGTGAAAATTTACGTTTAAAAAAAAGATTATTTATGATCAAATGTAAGTAAATTATAAACTGACTCAAGTCTGTCAAGCTTATTACTGTTTAACAATGAATTTAGTCTCAAGCAACATTAGATTACTAATTTGCCATGAGCCCAATTAGAGTTCACAATTAGTTGTTGCTACAATTTGAACGAAGCAACAATATTCAGTGGCATTTAATTTAAATTCAAAACTCGATTATCACGGAGTTGAGCAACAATGGATTTAACATATTTAATTACATTTTCATTAGAGCTTCAGGTGAGCAACGCACAGAAACCTTCTACATGGAAAATAAATCCACTTCTAATTGCCAATGCATTGATTATCGGTCTAATTGACTCGAGGATACGAATTCGAAAATGCTTCAGCTACAATAAACTGATGAGGTTGTCTAAGCAGCGAGTTGATTCACTTCGGCATTCAAAGAGCATTCGTGCATTCGTGCACTCAGTGGCGGACTCGCAACGAGGCCGCATAACAACAGTAAACAACATTCAAATCGAATGGCCCTTGCCCCAATGCCCATTGCCCCAATGCCCCATTCTGTGGCACGCAGTCGGCGCTCGATGCGTTTTCATTTGTGTAATTACATTGGCGCATTTTCAAACAACAATTAGCGCGTGTTGGCAACTCTGGTTCCCAAATGGAACAGCCTGCGCGGGGGGCGTGGCAGGTCAGCGGTTGCAGCCTGCTCCGGCTGCAGGTGGTGACAACGACGGCTGCTTTTGAGCCACATCATCAATCATGCATTCGAAAAGTTTATTAAAGCGCGAGAGCGAGATGGCCACAGGCAGAGATTAGGGCAGAAAGAGGGGGAGAGAGAGAGAGACTGAGAGACTGAGAGTGCAGTGTTGCCAGTTTAGCTTATTTCAGGCTAGCATAAAGTTTACAGCCATAAATCTGGCATTACATTATACTATGTACATGTAGAACGTATTTAAATAAACTTCCCAAAAATGTATTTGCGATAAAATCGAAACATTTTGTAGATTTAAAATGTTTTAGAGCACAAACATTTTGGCGAACGTGTTTTATTCTCAGTGATATGAAAAACCAAACAAAAAAATCGATAAATATTGAAGTGGTCAAGAAAATAATGAAATCGATTATTTGTTAAAAAATGTAATTAAAAACCTAATGATTGTGTTCTTTCAGCGTATTTTGTATTTTTAGCATGTATTAAAAAAAGTCAATATTTAAATAAGCCAGAAAATTATGAAATTGATGACTTGTTAATAAATTTAATTTTGTTTTTTTTTTTGCATATTTTGTAATTTTAGCATGTATTCAAAAAAAGTTAATATTTAAATGAGGAAGAAAATTATGAAATCGCTGACTTGTAAATAATGTTCATTTAAAAAATAACTTGATACATTTGATAATGATTTTGTTTATTGTTCGTAATTTTTTTTATTTTTAGCTTGTATTACAAAAAAAAGAAAAATATAAATTAAATATTGAAGCGCGCAAGAAAATTTAAATTTCATTTAAAATAAATTAATGAAACTTCAGAAACCTATTGATTTTGTTTGACAATTTTATGTGTATTGTTATTTACTATTTCACTATTAGTTTTTCATAAATAATAACTTCAGAAACCTATTGATTTTGCTTGACATTTTTATTTGTATTCTTTGTCATTTTTTATTTTATTTTTAGCTTGTTTTAGCCTTTTTTTTGCTCAGAATATAGCTGGCGTTGAACACTGAGAGAGTGGGAGAATGAGAGAGAGCGAAGTGTACTTAGGCGCTAAAAGTTTTCAATGGCTTTTGCGCTTGCCTGCTAACAAACTAAGTCAGCCAAATGCTGGAGCAAAGTTTATGCAACTGCACGCACACTTGTGCACACTCACACACACACACACACACGCATACATGCAGAGCGACCATCAATTCAAATTTGGCCGTGAAAAGTCAGCACCGACAACGACAACGACAACGACAACGGCGTTGATCGCATTTCAATGAAAAAAGTAGGCCGGCAGTTTTGGAGCATGTGCAAATGCAGGCTGAATGTGTGTGCGTGTGCGTGTGTGTGTGCGTGTGCGTGTGTGTGTGTGTGCAAGAAAGGACTGTGTTGAAAGGACTTTTCGATTGGGCTTCTGCTGTTGCTGGCAAAGTTTTTGCATTGCTTTTGTCGACTATTTTCACTTTCGCTTTATCAACTGCCGGGCTGCAATAATTTAGCACACACACACACACACACACACACACACACACACACACACACACAGAAACTCTCTGTCGACTATCTTTTCATCGGTTTTCAATAACAATGCCCGACAATGCTCAATTTATGATGCACAATTCACTCAGGAAATTTCAACGAATTGCCCCAAGACGAGCAGCGGATGGCGGCAACTTCAACTCCGATTACAAAAATGGCTGTGCGACATGCATCACAAAGTTTCTAAAACGAGTGCCATAAACGATGGCTCTAAATATTATATAAATGAACTGAATTATGTACGCATAATTGCGGCTCAATTGATAAATCATTTTGAGCATATCAATCATGCGACGTGTGGAACGTTCAGCAGCTAAATATTGAATGCAAATTGATCCTTTAATTTGAATACAATGAACCGACGTGGTTCAGTAAGTGCAACTTTATATACAGCGCCTTTCAATAATCAGAAAAGTTTTGTGATTCATTCTTATTTATTTATTTAATATTAATAATTATACTCCGAGTATTAATTCATTTATTTTGTATTTAATTATTTATTTATTCATTTAATTTTTGATTTATTGATTGTTTTATATATATTATGAAAATTGATTTAAAGATTTTTTTATCTATATATATTATCTATATTTATTTGGTCTAATTATAAAAATTATACTCGGAGTATAAATTCATTTATTTTGTATTTAATTATTTACTTATTCATTTAATTTTTGATTTATTGATTGATTTAAATATATTATGAAAATGTATTTATAGATTTTTTTATCTATATATATTATCTATATTTATTTGGTCTAATTTTAATAATTATACTCGGAGTATTAATTCATTTATTTTGTATTTAATTATTTATTTATTCATTTAATTTTTGATTTATTGATTGATTTATATATATTATGAAAATTGATTTAAAGTTTTTTTATCTATATATATTATCTATATTTATTTGGTCTAATAATAAAAATTATACTCGGAGTAGCAATATTGTATTTCATTATTTATTTATTCATTTAATTTATGATTTGTTGATTGATTTATTTATTTATTCGTATGAATTTATTTATTTAGTAGATTTTAATATTCTGTGTTTTTTGATTTTTTTTAAAATATAATGATTAATTATCACTTTGATTATTTACTAATCTATTTGATTTTTTTCAATTTATGATTTATTTATAAATTCTTGTATTCATTGATTTGTTTATCTATCTATTTAATTACTTTAACTATTTAATTTATTAAAGTAATAATCCTAATCACAAATTTGTATTAAAACTAAACTTACAATTATGTTGAATATATTTTCAAAAATATGATTACTCGCAAGTTGAAATTGTTTCGCTCGCAAATAATCATGACATTCAATTTATACTAATAAAATCAAATAATTGAGGACTGTGTGAGAATAATTGTAACGGTATTGTTTGCATATCCCGATTGAAAATCCGATACAAATATTCATTGTTTACGGTGCCTGCCTGCGATGATACTTATTTGAATTTATTATAAATGGCGATGTTGTAGATGAAAGCGAGATAGATAATGTTTATTATGCTGCTGACCCAGTTTCAGGGTATTTAATCTTCGGCTACAGCTGCTCTGTTGCTGTGTTTGTGTGTGTGTGTGCAGCAAGTGCTTCGATTGTTGCCCAATGTGGCATGAATGCTGTGGCTGTCGGCTGCTGGTCACAAAGCTAAGTTGCATGTGCGTTGCTGCCTATTCATCTCTCCATCTATATACATATCTCTCTGGGTCGTTCTCTCTCTCTGTCTGTCTGTCTGTCTGTCTGTCTCTTTCCTGCACACACACTCTTTTCGCCTGTTTGTGTTTGTTAAGTTGCGCGTAGACGACGTCGACGCTGCTGCTGCTGCTGCTGCTGCGGTCATGAATCATGCCAAAAATTGCGACGTCGACGTCGCCCCAAATTCTGAAGCAGGCAGCGACGATGCTGGCCATGAAGACGACGCTGCAGACATTGCAGAGTGCGACTGCAATGAATTTGTCGCATTTGCCACTGCTCCACACAGTGGGCGTTCAGCAGCTGCAGCTGCAACTGCAACCGAGCCACACGCCCCATTTTCGCCAAGTGGCGTCGTCGTCGTCGTCGTCGTCGTCGTCGTCGTCGTTGTCGCACTTCACTTTTCTATATTAGCGCCACGTAAGTGCAGCCGCAGGGGCGTGGCGATTGCATTACAAATGCTTTGCAGGGAGAGCTGAGTGCGCAATTCCATTGCTGCCTCCCCCCATCGTAATCCATTCAAGCATCCGCCGGAGCAGTAGATAAAGCAGTCGGACAGCCAAGTTGCGAGATAAGTTCACAATAAAATGCAGTCCGAAGTTGACACACTCTGCGACAATGCAATAAAACAATAATAAAACTTGGCCAAGTGATAAGGGATCGTTTAGGACACGACGATGGCAAAAACACTTCCCTTCACAACTATGTGAAATGCAAATTCCTATTTCAATTCAACTTGTATATTGCAAAAGCTAAATGTACATAACATATGTAAATATGTATAAATAACAATTATGTTACTTGCCTATACTATTTTTAAATATAAATAATATATAATTAAAATATGCATATGTATCAATTAATTTACCTGTATATTCTCATTTTAAAATATTACATTACAAATATAAGTAAATAATTAATATAAGTAAATAAACATAAATGTAAATAAATATAAATTAATTTACTCGTCTACACTATTATTAAATATAAATAACAAATGATTAAAAAATAATTATTTTCAATTAATTTATATACTAATTTTAAAAATATTACATTCCATAACAAAATTAAAATTTAAATAGAAATAAATAGATAAAGAAAACTAAAATCTATACTCAGAAAATGAAAAAAAATAAAATAAAAAAGTAAATAATATTTAAATATATTTTAAAATACAAATAAAACAAATATTAAAATTTCAATTAAAATATAAAAATATAAACAAATTAATATCTTGGATTTTACAATTGAATTAATAAAATAATGTAAAATAAATATTTACATTAAAATATAATTATCTAAATAGAAATATAAAAATAAATAAATAAATACTATTTATATATACAAAAATTGGAAAAATAAAAACCAAATACTAATTTCAATATGTTAACATGTAGATAGAAATAAATTAATGCAAATAGATAAAATGTAATAAGTGAAAAAAAATAAATAAATATATAGACGTAAATAAATATAAATACATAAATATTATTTATGCATCTGCATTGGAAACACAATTAATATATGTATATTTAATATTTATACTTCATAGTAATATGATTATTTATAAAAATAAAATAATTGCAAATATGCTATTTTCATTTATGAAATGAAATAACATAAATTCAATAAAATGCTTAAATCAGAAATTAATATAAATTTAATTCAAATAAATTGAATGCAAAATAAAATGGCATAAACCTGTTTCATTAAAATATGCATGGAAATTTAAGAAACAAATAAATAAATATATACATGAAATATATTTTATTTTATTTTTATTGAATGAAAAAAGTACAAAATGAATAAATGATTTCCAAATATGTATTTCAAATAAATTGTGTATTTGATGCCTTCAGCAAGAGCAGCCAATTGACTTTAGACGCTGTCTGTTAGCTACCAAAGCAAAGGCGTTTCTCAGCTGTGCAGTGCAGTGTTGTGTGTTGTGTTGTGTTGTGTTGTGCAGTGTAATGGAAAAGCACGAAAGAAAGAAAGAAAAAATGAGAAGTCGCCGTTGGCGGTGGGAAAGTGCTCAGAGTTGTCGTCTGTCTGCTGGCTGTGTGAGGGGCGTAACTTGCACTCAGACCCCAAGAAAACACACACACACACACACAGACAGACTCTGTGTGTGTGTGTGTGTGTGTGTGGCTCGTTTAATGGCCACAAAGCGGAAACTGGAGCGTGGCAACTGACGGCAACGCTGTAAAAATTGCTGCAGTTGTTGCTGCTGCATTAGCAGCCATTTGCAGCAGCTATTGATGCGCTCTCCTCTATACTCTCTATATCTATGCCTCTGTGTGTGTGTGCGTGTGTGTGTGTGTGTGTGTGTGTGTGTGTGCGTGCTTTAGTGCTATTTATTTATGTTTACTGCGTTGTCTGCTGGGCAGCCAAAATGATGACATGAAAAATTGTGTTGCCCGCTTTTGGGCGCTGCTGTGATTCTCATTGCTCGCCCAAAGGCAACTCAAGATAGAGAACCAAAAACTGAGAACCGAGAGCTTTTCATGCTACGAGAATTTATGGGTTTTTAAATCGAAAGAAATTCGATGCTTGTTTAAGGCGCACCCAAAATGCGAGCGGTAAATACGCGTGTGAATGCCAACAACAGCAACAAATATTTCGGCAACATTGAAGACTCAAGATTTATGTAGAGTTTTTTCTTTTTTTTTGTTGTATTTACGAGCTGAGAACAACACAGCACACATAACATACTATATATACAAATAAATAACATATAAATCGAAGTCGAAGCCCAAGGCTGCGATTGCCTCTAATTGCAGTTCAGTTTCTGTTTCTGTTTCTGTTTGAGTTTGGGTTTGAGTTTGGGTTTGAGCCAAGAGCAACCGCAAATGTTGCCGCGCCATTAAACGCAATGTTGGACGTTAACGGCGACGTCGACTGCGACTGCGACTGCGGCAGCGGCAGCGGCAGCGGCAGCGATGTCAACTGCGTTGTCGGCCTTGGAGACGCGACGCGCATAAAAAATGAAAATCAAATCGACGACACGCACAGAAAAGGCGTTGGCGTTGGCGTTGGCGTTGAGGTTGAGGAGGAGGGTCAGCTAAAGGCCAGACTTTGGCCAGGCAACTGGGCGTGGGCGTGGGGCGATGGGCGTGGCTGTGGCTGCCTTGTGCTACTTTTGCGTCTGTGCAGCAGACAAAACGTTTTGCTTGCCACACAGCTGCGGCCTCATTTTGCGGATGCCGCTTAAACTGAAACCGAAACTGAAACAGCGACGGCGACTGAAGCATAGACAAAAGTGCGACTCTGCTTGGACCACGTCCGAGTTCGCTCTCTCTCTCTCTCTCTCTCTCACTCATTGTCTCTCTCTCTCACTCATTGTCTCTGCCCTTCGCGCTGTCAGCTGTTTGCTGTTTGTGTCCACGTCCAATGTCCCAACTCGATTTCATTTGCACTTTCCATTTCGAATGCGTCCAGACAACATGTCTCCCAATCTGCTAATACTATCTTGCTGCCCCCCCCTCGCCCCCTGATTTCTCTGTGGGGGCGTGGCATATGAAATTGCAGGTCCCAAACGTGCCAAGCATTTTAAAAGCGCAAAACACACGCCGCATACGCAATACACAGAACTGCATGATTAGCCCTTCAAAATGAGATACAAAATCGCCATCGAACCGAACTTAATCAAGACTTTAAAGCGCATTTATCGTATTATATGATGCTTTCATAATTTATGCATGCAACAATGCTAATTTATCGCTTGCAATTTATCGAAGCACATTCATTGTCTTCGAAATTCGTAAAGGCGTGAAATAAAGGCGAAATTCGAGCTTATTACGTATACGACCTGAAGATCCTGCAACTTATTACGCATACGCTCGCAAGTTTCATTATTATTATTGCGCCAAATTAAATGTAATTATTTCTAGCTTATTTTGAGCTGTGTTCTCAATAATTAATGTCATAATCTCTGTTATTCAGTTTAATTTCATTGCACGACACCAAAAATGGGAATAATAATATTTTTACGATATTTCTTAGAGCAAAGAAAGTTTTTTTTTATAATCAACTTTAAAATTACAATATAAGTTTGGCAAATTTTTATTTTTCAACAAGTGATAAAGCTACAGTCGAGAGTGCTCGACCGTATGATACCCGCAACCCATTTCGAGAGAAAAAAAAAATTTTAATGGTATTTTAACAACAAATATACCAAAAATATACTGAATTTTGTGTTTTGTTTGTATATATTTGAAAATAGCGAATAAAAATCCACAACACCGTTATGGTCACACTGTCAACTAAACAAACAAAGCGCGGGCAGCTGCAAGTGAATTTTGCATATAAAATTGATTCATTAATAACTTCCTTGTTTTTCACTCGATCTCAACCAAATTCACAGGAATTATTGAGAATATAATTGTTATTATGCATACCAAAATTAAATGCTCTAGGTCTATTATTACGGCTTTTACAGTTTCTGGGGGCGGAAAGGGGCGTGGCAAAAATCTAAAACAAACTTGATCTGCGTAAGACCTACACGAATACTGTCACCAAATTTGATATCTCTAGGTCATTCACACACTTAATACGTCCATATGCACTGGGCACTAAAATTTTGATAAATAATTTAACGAATAACTTTTGTTCTACTTATCCGATTTGTACCAAAATTACAGGGTATATTAAGAGTGTCAAGCGCAGATGGGCTACCAAATTACACATCATTACACCAAGAACTTTTGGAGTTATACGCGATTTACTAAAAAAAAAACTTGACTTTTTCTAGATTAATGCTTATTGTGGGCGAAGGGGGCGTGGCATCCAACTTTTGAAATAAACTTGATCTGCGTAGGGTATGAAGGAAACTTTTTGCCAAATTTGGTGTCTCTATGTCTTATAGTCTCTGAGATCCAGGTGTTCATACGGACAGACAGACGGACAGACGGACAGACGGACATGGCTATATCATCTCGGCTGTTGACGCTGATCAAGAATATATATACTTTATGGGGTCGGAGATGCCTCCTTCTGCCTGTTACATACATTTTCTGTTGGCACTAAGTCATAATACCCTTCTACCCTATGGGTAGCGGGTATAAAAATTGTATTCTTCTCGCTAATTTAATTAATATTATTGCGCCAAATCAAATGTATTTATTTGAGAATATTTTTAGGCATTCTTAAAACTCATTTCATTGCAGAAATTTGACGATACCAATTGCAATCTGCATTCTCATCAAAAAGGGAATAATAATGAATTTATGATAATTCTTAGACTTTGGACTTTAAAATTACAATCTAAATTTGATAAGCATTAATTAACAATACTATATTCTTCAAAAATGTTTTTTAATACTGAATTTTTAAATGAAATTTGAAAATGTATATTCATTTACAATTTTTATTTAGTAGTGTGTTTTTTACTTAAAAATTCAAATATAAATTTAGTGAGTTGCTCATCAATCAAAAAAGAGTAGCAAAACATTGTATTTATGATTTTAGTTGTATTTTTTATAAATTTAGCTCATTTATTTGCTGTAGTTATTTAATGCAAAAATATGACACTTCAAAAAAAATGCATAGTTAATAATGGTTTATTTTAATCACAAAATAAGAGTTACTCTTCCATTTAAAAAGATTAACACAAAACTCCTATTAATGATTTTAATTTCATTTTTACCGATGTAATTAATTTATTTGCTTAAGTTATTTTTTTATAGGAATTACACTTGTACAACAATTGTTTATTATAATCAAAAAATAGGAGTTGCTCTTCAATTAAAAAAGTTTAGCTAAAACTTCTATTTATGATTTGAATTTTATTTTTATCGATGTAATTAATTTATTTGCATCAGTTTTTGTTTATATGCATTGCGCTTGAAAACTGAATTGTACATTTAACATATATATTATTTATTGTAATCAAAATATATGAGTTGCTTTTGCATTAAAGAAAAAATCAGCAAAAACTCATACTTAGTATTTTGATTTTATTTTATATTTGTATCGATGTAATTTTGTATTTTTTAGTTATATATTAAATTTATTAATCGTTAGTGTCGCTGCTTTCAATAGGACTATAAGAAAGGGCATCTGGCAGTCGTTGCGACTGCTGTGTTATTGGGTGCTGTCGGAATCGCTGAGATCCCCAAATTAAGCTGGTGCAATAAAAGCGTGGCAAGCCCACGTCCTGCAGCTCTGTTGCCCACTCCCGACTGACTCAATGACTCAATGACTGACTGACTGACTGACTGACTGACTGACTGACGGACGGACGGACCGACGGACTGGCATCTGGAGCTGGTGACTCGAAGCACTCGAGAGTGGGCTGAATGGACAGCCAAGACAGCAGAGAGATGCCAAGAGGAGGGCGAATGTCGAGCAATGTCAGGCGATTGTTTTGTGTTTCAAGTCCTTTGCGTGGCTTTGTTTGAGTAAGCACTTGAATGGGATGGGTCTTTGCATTAGATTGGGTCGAGGACACTGCCCGACAACACTGTGTGTGGGCTAATAAATATATATATATTGTATATATATGTTGTATAGTGAGGGGGATTGTACTTACTTGATATAAATGAAAGCACAAGAATCATATCTATGGTCACTTGAAACCACTTCATCTCATTTCCCTCTGCGCGCTTGTCTCTAGCGTTGTGGGCGTGGCAGCGACGTTGTTGTGGCTCTTACAGATGTACAGTGGCTGCTAAATGTTAATTATCAATGTTGTGACAGTTCAAGTTGTTGCTGTGCGTTCTTGTTGTTGTTGTTATTGTTGTTGTTGTGCTTGTTGCAACACGAAGACAAAGTTGCAAGTCACAATTGTTGTTAAAATTAGTTGTAGTTTTACAGTTACAGTTGTTGTTGTGCGTTATATGCATTTCAGTTGTTGTTGTTGTTGTTGTTGTTGTTTGGATTTTGGCAGCATTTATTTACATTTTATATCGTTAGAAATGTTTCGTTTGTTCGTTTGTGTTGTTTTCTTTTTTTTGTTTTTGTTTTGCAACTATTTCACATTCGATTCGATTTGCATTCTTGTTGTTGTTTGAATTAAATGGAGTTTCGGTTGTTGCATATTATGTTGTCTGCGAGTTGTAGTCGGTATATATATATATGTTTTCTATATAATAAATATTATTAATGCATATATATGTATATATATTTATCCGTGTATATTCAATAAATACAAATATTTGTTTCTTGGCAGTATTCGATTAAAATTCTTTAAATATTTTTCGCTTTTGGTGACTTTCGTGTTTTTGCTCCTTGTTGTGTTGATCCTTCTGCTGTTGCTTCTCGTCTTCCTGCTCCTGCATTTCCTCCGCTTCTAGTCGGTTTCCTGTTTCTTCGCTTCCGGGTGTTGTCGCCTGCAAGTATATAAAACATTTGCCGCACATTTAATTAGACTTTCGCTTATTGCCAATGCTTTTGTTTTTCTGTTTTTTCTTATTAAAAATATTCCACTGATTGTTGTCCGGCATAATACCATAAGCACAACAACAACACAATTTGGCCAAGAATTAACAAGATTTTGGCCACAAAAGGTCGCCTACAAGTTTGCGGCTAGTCGCGACTGATTAATACCCTGCACTTTTTCAACAGCAACACGAATTACTCGACAGCTGAATGCTCTACTTTGTGCTGGGCTTGTATTCAAATGCATTTATAATTTATTAATTTATTTATCTGTTTATTTTATTAATTAGTTTTGTATTTATTTACATAGGTATTTATTGTATGAGTTTTTTATTTACTTATTTAGTTTTGTTTATTTTACTTTTTTGTATTTAATAAATATTTTTTGTAATTGTTTTTTATTTATTACGTTGCTTTAGTTGTACTACTGCTTAAAGTATAATACTTTTAAATTGCTATAGTTATATTGATAAAAAATCAATTGAATTTATATTTTGTAAATTTAAAAGAAAACTGTTTCATTTGATGAAGTTTGATTTTAGCATGACAATATTATTCTTGCGCTGAGTGGAAATAAAATTAGTTAAATTATTGATCATTTTGTTTAAAAGAGGCTCAATACCCTAGATTATTTTTATTGTACGTTTTTTTTTTCCTTCTTCCATAATAAATATAAATGCTACTTCTCTTTGCACCTTGAACTATTATTTTTTCGAGAGTGAGAAATTATTTGTTTCACTCCAAACTATCGGTTTCACTTCCTTGTCACTTCTGCAGCGCATTCGCTGCGTCGTTTATGCCCTGCCGAATTATCCATTTTCATATTTTTTGGGAGGGGGGGGGAGGTCAAAAGTTTGCTTAAATCGCAAGTGAGCTGAGCTGCTTTTGGGCATCAGTTCGCTTGGTTTTTGTTTCGTCGTCTAGTTCTTCTTATTTTCGTATGCAAATTCATTTTAATTATCATTTGCGTTTTGGGCATCTTTGCAGGCAAATTGAATTGTAAGAGACACAGTGAGAAAGCGACAGCAAAAACACACACACACACACACAGCGAAAATAATAATAAAATAATAATAAAGATATTAAAATGAAAAATTGTTCGAGGCGCATAAACATTTTCTGAATTTCAATTTGTTTACGTGGCTCAAAGGCGCTTTGAGGTTTATGTAAAGTGCGAGTTTTTGTTTTTCGTTTTTTGTTTTCTGTATTTTTTTTGTGTTTCTGGTTTTTTGCGCCCCTATTTTGGAGTGGGTCGCGTACAGACCGCGCTCACTGTGTTCCGCTTAATTCAATTACGGCTGCCAGAGTTGTCCTTGAATAACCTAGGCGAAGGCGAGTTGAGTGGCCACCGCAACGGCAACAGCAACAGCAACAGCAACAGCAACAGACCTGAAGACAGGTGAAAACGAATACTATTCAAATGTTCATTGAATGCAAGTGAATGTGAATGTGAATGTGAATGCCTAGTTGGCGCATCGAACAGCTAATTGGGAATTAGGCTCAAAGCACAGAGTGCAAAGCAGCGCAATAAATTTGCAGTCGTAAGTCTTGTTAGCCGCTTCAACCGCCTGCGAATCACAAACTCGAGTTAAGACCTTAAGAGCTGCAGCTTATATGCAGCTTAAAAAGCGCTCTTCCTCTCGCTTTTACGACCATGTGTGTGCATAACAATTTAATTACAACTTTAGTGCCGAAAATGTTGAAAAAGTGCTACAAAGTACAGCCAGCCCTGAGACCAGGGATGGCAGCAAAATTATACAATGTGATTCAATGAGGCGACAAATAAAAATATAATATGTTTGTAACCAAATGATTTGCTGGTTCAATAACTTTTAATATATGTTTAAGCAAATTAAGATCCAAGAAAAAAAATGAAATTATTTTTGTATTTTTATCGTACAGAAATTATTATTATAGTTGAATGTTAGTCAAATGATTTTATTGTATTCATGTCATATATATATTTAATGTCAATTAAGATCGATACAAATTAGAATAGTCGATAAATTGAATGAGTTTCTTGTTTTGCTATCATTCAGCAATTTATGAAACAGTAGATTTTGGAAAAAAACGGACGGGACGCTATAAACAGAACCGTTATAACCGGTTTCTACCGTATTTTTAAACGTATATTAAGATCAAAGAAAAAGATGTAGAAACTATTAATTATATGAACATTTTGTTATATTTTTAATTGTCACGCTTTTTTATCGTAAAGCAATTTTTGTTATTTGCCAATGTTCATTAAGAATGATGCAAAATATTCAATAATATATACTATTTATTGTTTCTTAAGATCGAGTAAAAATAAAAATAATACATAAATTTAAATTTGCTGATTTTTATGTACACAACATTTTTGGAATATTTTTAATTATGAATGTAACTCAAGTGTTAGCAAACAATAATTTACAAATACATAATAGACTGAAAATTTATAATTTTTTAACTCAATTGAAACTGAATTCAGCAATAAAAGTTTGAACAGCTGCGAGGTTTCTGGGTCTTAAAGTGGACAAGAGATGATTGGCAAGTGGGTTCAGTTTGCTAGACAGTCAATCAGTCAGTCAGTCAGTCAGTCAGTCAGTCAGGCAGTCAGTCAGTCAGTCGGCGAAAGCATTGCGGAAACAATTTGGTAGAATGTCATGTGTGCTGGCTGGAAAATCGCGAGCTGCCCCAAACGCCCCCATCTGTCTCTCTCTCTCTCTTGCGCTCTCTCATGTTATCTCGCTTGCTCACTGAGCTCAGCTCAAGCTGTCAAATATTTAAAGGACATCCGACAGTGGCCAACTGAGTTGGCAGGTGGCAAAAGGGAAGCTCGAGGACGACGACACGTTTTTGATGCAACAAAAGATGCCAAGTGTCAATTTAAACAGACGCCGCACACTTGGCGCTACCCAAAAAGCCAGAACAATTTAAAAAAACATAGTGCGAGTTGAGAAAGATGGGGAGCGAGGAAAGGGAGGCAAGAGTGTGTGCCAGGGGCACTGTAAGCTTGCCTTACCTTCTGTCTTCTATCCAGTTTCATTCCCATTTCCCAGTCGCATGTTCACGTGCTCGTTGCTCTGGCTGAGACAGAGGCTGAGGCTGAGATGGGAGGCTGCTCATGCTCAACGTGCTTGGCTGGCACTTGAAGCAAAAAGCCAACGTTGACAGCGTTTAAGACGCTCGCTTGGGCATTGTCCTTGCCAGCCTGCTGCCTGCCTGCCTGACTGCCTGGCTTGGCTGACAGCGCAAGGCTTCGCTTGTCCTGTCCCTGTCTCTGTCGCTGTCGCTGCCTCTGTCCCTGTCCTCGCCTGTTGTCTTTTCATATTAAATGCATTGCAAGATGTGCAGAGAACAAAAAAAATAGAGAGGAAAATTCGATTTTTCGTCAACGGCGGCTGACAACTTCCGTTAGCAGAGCAACAATGAAAGCTTTGCCTTGTCTTCCTCTCTATCTCTGCCCACATTTTGCCTCTAGCCATTCACCAGTCATGACAGTTCTCTCTCTCTCTCTCTCCCTCTCGCTGTCTCTCTGTCAATTCCCCAACCCTTAACCTTTAGCCCTGCAACCTCATCTTGCCCCCTCGTTTGACGTCGCCGCTCATTATGAGCGCTCATTAGGCGGCGCTCGCGGCATGTCAGTCAAAGAGGCACGACCCCAACAGCAACAATGCTGTTGCCCCGCTTATTGTTATTGTTGCCAGCTGCCAGAGTGTGTGTGTGTGTGTGTGTGTGTGTGTGTGTGTGTGTGGCACGCTGTCGGGGCACATCAGCTTAAGCAAACAACTTGCCACATCTCCAATTAAATCACTTTAATGCTCAAACATTACTTTAACAGCGGCTGCTGTTAACTAACAGCAGTCTGTTATTAATTAATAATACTTCTAGGGTTAACAGTCGCCGCTGCTGTTAACCAACAGCAGTCTGTTCTCACTTTAACAGGGCTGCACTTTAATATTTTCAGTTAACAGTCGCCGCTGCTGTTAACTAACAGCAGTCCGTTGCTGGTTAATGCGAATGTGTGTGTGTGTAAGGTTACGATATTACTTATGCACACTTAATAGTGTTGGTTAGCGTCGTAAAGTGAGGCATCGCTTTTACCGCTTCATAAACGCTGAAAGCACACTTCCAAAATGCTGTTAAATTTGATGTGCTTGGCTGCAAAACTTGCACAAATTGTGTATCTAACAAAATGATGTTTAATAAAAAGTCTGGTTAAATTGAAACCATCGTAACTGGCTAAATGATTAATATTCTATATGGCATTCTTCTAAGCAGTGTTTGAACCCTTGCAAATGTAGAGTATAATTTAACATTGTTGCGGCTTAATAGAAATTTAATGGTTTCTGCAATTTCCTGCTTTGTAACGAAATTGTTCATTCGATAGCAAACAAAATGCTAACAATTTATTCTAATATTGTCCATAAATCTTAAAATTACAGTAAAGAGAAACGTTGTTTTAGTCAAAGATATTCTTTGCATAGTTTCACATTTTAAGTTTATTATTTATAGAAATTTTAAGCAGTTTAGTACTATTTATTTAATTATTGAGATGATACCAAAAAAGGGAATTCTTTATAAAAAGAAACTTCGATGATTAGGAATTAATATTAAATATATATTCTTTATGTTTTAATATTATTAACTTAATAGCTCAAACTTTATTTTTGTTTTAGAGAAACTTTTTAGATGTTTACTACCATTTATTTAAGACAACTCCAAAATTAGAAATTCTGTGCAAAATACGTTGACTAATTTATTTATGGAAATTCTTGTTATTTAATTGTGAATAAACCTTAAAAAAATATGAAATTCTTTAAAACAAAGCCTATTTATTTTATCGCATTGAAATCATATCTTTGCAATTTTGTAGTTAAAATGAATAAATAGAAATTTTGTGTTTAGTTGTTGAAATGAGAAAAGTTGTCAATAAATAACAAAGAATGCAACAAATTGAGAAAAAGTTGTATTTTAAAGCATTGGCTTTCTTGGTTCTTGATTTGATTAAACAGAACTCGCCTTAATTTGCAGCAAATTGTATAATATTTTCATAAGAATGGGCAGGTTGTGTATTTTATAAATGTGTATTTTGAGTGCTGGCCAAACTCGCATGCAAGATAATTAAATTGCAGAATATGTGAAATGTGAATTTATGAAAAATGCAAAAGGAAAGCGTATTTCGCACTCAGTTCTCATGGCTGCTGCTGCTCTATTGTTTGCCACAGTTGAGTTGAGTTTAGTTTAGTTTATTTCAGTTCAGTTCATAGTTTAGTTTGAGAGAGAGAGAGAGAGTGGGAGAGAAATGTATGAGTTATAGTATGTGTGTAGTATGTGTGGCAGCTGCGAGGCAACTTCTCGTATCTCGTATCTCATTCGCATGCTCGGCAGGCAGCTGCTGTTGACTTTGTTGCTGTTGCTGATTTTGCTATTATTACATGCATATTTCGTGTAATGAGTGCGATTAGCATTCCCAATGAAGTGGGGTTAACAATGTGCTCTGCATTTCTAGTTTGCCGAGTCCCCAAGCAGAGACGACCTCAAGTGGCTGCTGCTGCTGTGTCATCAGCATAATCATCGACATCAACATTTCAAATTGAGCAACATTATTAGCTTTTTGCCAAGCGAGTGAGAGCGACACACAGAGAGAGAGAGAGAGAGAGAGAGAGAGATGGCTGATCAATTGCCACACGCTTATTTATGAACTAGCTTCGATTTCTCTCACTCACTCTCTCTCTCTCTGCCAAAGCCATGGCCACGCCCACAGCCCCCAGTGCGCTGTCCTTGCCTGCCACTTGCCGCGTTTTTAATGTTGCCTACTTTTTTGCAGCCTTTCGCTTTTCCTTTTGCCTTGGCTCGTTTCGGTTTCGCTTTTGGTTGCCATTTTGGCCCATTGTCTAGTTATTCTGCAGGCTGCTGCTTCGATTGCCGTTGCATTGGCCTCGCCTTCCACAGCCACTTCCACTTCCACTTCCATTTCCACTTCCACTTCGTGCTCGTCCTCGTTCATGTCCTCGGCCTCACCTTCACCTCCGCTCCCACTCGCACTTTGCTTGCTGTCTCTGTCTCTGTCTCTGTCTCTGTCTCTGTCATTTATGCGTGCCACGTTGTCCTTGTCAGCAGTTCACAGTTCACAGTTCGCAGCATCGTCTTCTGCATTTTTGTGGCCTGCACACCCCGAATTTCCTCCACATGCAAACATGCAGGTGACACACGAACCCATCGCTCCAGTCTCAGTCTCAGCCTCAGTCTCTATATCCTTCTCGGCCGACTTTGAACATCGCCTTGGCAGTTGATTTCTGTCACAGCTGCTGCTGTGATTTGTGCTGTTTATTTTCTGTGACTTTCGGTTTTTGCCTCTGCTGCCTCTCTGCAAATTTATTGCTCATACGCACGGTGTGTGTCAGGCTCGGTTTCTGTCAGAGACTCATCGCATTTGGCCCCTCCGTAATGTCTGTGCATTTATATGATGATGCTAAGCCGTTAGCTCGTCGCCATAATACAACCATATATCATGCGCACTGACTCAGAACTGCCTGCCAAAAAAAAAAACACACAAAACCAAACTGAAACTGAAACTGAAACCGAAAGCGAAACCGAAACCCAAAAAACGTTGCTTAAATTCCCCGCAGAGCGCGAGAGAGCTGAAAGTTTTTCGTTTTCTTTGCGCCAGTTCGATTTCCATCTTTGGTTTGACCTCCAAGAACGAAACAAAAAAAAAACACACACACATGCGTACGGTCACACTGCACACACACACAGCTGAGCACCATATATCACACTCTCGGTTAAGGCAGCAGGCAAATTCGACGCATATTGAAATTGATGGGTCGAGCGTCTGAGTCTGCGACCAAAAGTATCTTTCGCCCATATTTGCCCCATAACTTGAGCTGTCTCTAAGCCGCTTGCCTCCTCGTGTGCTGCACTTTATGGCCGGTTGTTGCAAGTGCACTGCCTTCTCCACTTGCCTGCCTCTCGAGTCAATTATACTTTCTTGATATCTGTCTACTTTGCTGATTTTTCTTTGTTTAATTTTGTATTTATAATTGATTGCTATTTTTCAAAAAAATACTAAATATTTTTATGTTGCTATGTTTGTTTATATCTACCTTCGTTTTACGTATATTTATTACTTTTTAATTATTATTTGGTATGAATAATATTTTGAATTTTTTCTATATTTAATTTTCAATTTTTAATACTTCTTGAAATTCTGTTCTTCCATTTCAATCACTGCCTTAATTGCTGATTTTAAATATTTTCATATATTTTTATTTTGCGTTCATAGTTTATTATATCAAATTTGATTACAGATTTTGTATTTTGATTATATTCCGTCCTTTCCCAATTATTATTTTATATGGCCTAACTGGTTTGCTCTTTTCTTGCTGACTGCTTGTTTTTCTTATTTTTTCGATATCTGAGTATTTCTTCATATTTTGCTTAAAATAGATATTGTATATTCGAATTTTCTACTTTCTACCCGACACATTTTTAGTTTATTTTACAGATTTTCTGGCTTGCTTTTTTGCCTGCTTCTTTTATTTTATAGAAATTTGTTTTGTTTTTATATACAATTTTAAATTTCAAATATTGTTTATTTTGTATTTTCATTTTTTTCCAAAATTTATTTGTATATTTTCTTCCGATCGTATTACCTTTTGTTTTGTTTTATTTTTTTTTTGTTTTCTAACTATTTCTTTTTGGAATTCTATTTGTCTCTCTGCTTTTCTTGCTTCATAAGAAGTATTTTTTGTATACATATATATTCTATATGAAATTTATTCATTCTTGAATTTTGATGACCTAAAAGATTTGTTCTCTTGTCGATTTTGTCTTATTTTTTTAAGTTATAGATTCTATTAATTTCTCTCATTGTGATTTTCGACAACAGAACTTTGTCTGCCTTCAATGCAATCTCCTTAACTTCGCAGTTCCTTCCTTTAGTTATTTATCTATTATTATTATTATTGTGGATACTAGTGACGACATTTTGTATACATTTATTTGAAATGAATTTTCTGAATTTTTCGTACCTGCTTCTTCTAAAAAAATTCTAGTATTTTCCGCCAACAAAACTCTGTTTTCTCACGAATTTTTGCCCCTCAATTCAATCTGATTAAAGTCGCACTTCCTTCTCTTGGTTATTTAGCCTACGTGCTGCTGCACTTCAATCGGATCTATATATTATTATTATTATTATTATTATTGCGAATACTGCTGACGCCATGACAACCTGTGTCACGCTGATTTCCCCGCTACTCCCTCATTTCCTGTCCGCTTTAATCACTACTCCAACTTTGTTGTTATGCACAAATATATTTCTGGTAATGCGTCTCGCTTTATTTCATAACCCGCTGTGCGGGTGATGAGCGGATTTCATTTCACTTGCTGCCTTCCCTTCTCGCCATCCCCGATCCCCTTAACTTGTAGTTTTTGTCGCTTCCGCTTGGACAGCGCTCGTCCGCGCGTAACTTGTTAGCGTCTCTTCATCATCTCGGCATCCGTCGTCGTCCTTTTTCATATTCGCATATTGACAGAGTGGCACTTGACTGTCCCTGGTCGTCATTTTGTTTGCTTCATAAACAAAATGAGGCACTTGACCAATGTCATAATGTTGTTGCAGCTGCACTCGAGAGACGACGACGACGACGACGGCGACGACGACGTTGCTTTTGTCATTGGAGCAACTGCTGCTGCTGCTGCCAGGTGAAGTGGATGTTGCTCTAATTAAATTGCGGCTCGCTTCATTATGCCATTGCCCAGGCACTTGAATTGCCACCAGCCACGCCCACTATCCCCTTAACCGCCCACACTCGGCTAGCTGACTGACGTAAATAAATCAAGTTAAATAATTGCCGCTTGCATTGTCATCTCGTGCCGGGTTATAAAACTTGTACAACATGCGCTGCACTGGCCACGCCTCCCCGCCTCCCCTTCCACACACACACACACACACACACACACACACACACACACACACACACACACACACACGCACACATAGATAAATAGTCAGACACAATGGCACGCGTCCATTCGATGGTCTGTTGCTCTCTCTCTCTCTGTCTCTCTTTCAGCACCGGAAGCGAAACAAAAAACTTTTTGTTTTACATTAACTTGCCACGTTGTTGCGCCCTCCGCCCCCGCCCCCGCCTCCGCCTGGCCACGCCTACTGTCGCCTCCGCCCCCTCCGGCCAGCTGGCAAACCCAAAACAAACTACATACCTTGAAAATGAAAATTGCTGTGCACATTTTCAACATAATTAAAACATTTTGCAAAGCACACACACACTCACACACTCACACACACACACACACACACACACACTCACACATGTAATGGGGGTCACTTCCTGTCGGCGCGCAACTTCCGCCCATGGCCGCTGTTTGATGTTTGGCGCCAGTTGACTAAGTTAACTAAGCCCCCAAAAAAGCGACAGAGAATGGAGTGAATTTTGAATATAGCTATTTAGTGTGGCATGCAGCATGCAGCATGCAACATGCAGTTAACTGTGAATGCCGTCGCGTCGCGTCGCGTCACTCACAAATAATTGAGGCCGTTTTTTGCCGAGTGTCGATGGGCGATTATTCACAATTGTTGTGCACATCAGATTCATGCATACGTGAGTGCTGAATGAATGCTTAAATACTCGCGATCAAAACAAACACAACTTGCTTGTGCACTGTATGGCAGAAGCGATTTATTTAATAACTTTCTACAAAATCTAGCGCTATTTTGTAATTTTAATTTTATTCATTGAAAGTTAACTATGAAAAGTTAACATAAAAACAAGTAAGAAAGCTACAGTCGAAAATGCTCGACCGTATGATACCCGCAACCCATTTCGAGAGAAAACAAAAAACTGAAATGATATTTTAACAAAAAATATACCAAAGAAATATACTGAAATCTGTGTACGTATAATTAAGAACAATACTTGATTTTGTTACTCTACTATTTGCTTTACTTGATTTTGTATGTATTTTATTTTCTCTTTACCAATTTTCATAGCTTTGCTTTGCTAATTATTATGTAAAATATATATTTTAATACAGTGACAGAAGCGCTTTACTTCTGCGAATATGTAAATGTTTTTGTATGATTTATTTGATTATTGAAATAAATGGATTATACAAAATTAATAAAGAAATAATTCTTTGTTGTAAACTCATATACAAAACTAATAACATTTTGTAGTTTCGATTTCTAGAGATTGGAAGGATTATTAATAATAGTACAAAAAAATATATATGAGCATTTCCCATTTTCCTGAAATTCAGTTGGACAACGAAATATCGCTGCAAATGCATTGAAATTTTGAATTTTGGATTGCGCCTTTTGCCTTTATCTTGTTTTACATTTTTTAATTATTATCCATTATTTTATTTCATTAATATGTATATACAACTTAACAAAATTTGATTACAAATTCTGCTGCTTGCAGCAATGTATTTGAAACTCGCTTTTTGCTGCGCCTCCCACATTAATTGTCGCTGTCGCCGCTGGCCGTTGGATGGCGCCACAATTAATGCCCCCAATTTGGCCCGCAAGTCAAATGCAATTTTGTTGCGCCACCTTTTTTTTATAAGTGTATGTGTGTGTGAGAGTGTGTGTGTGTGCGTGTGTTGAAATGAAAGCGAATTTGTCGCATTAAGTAAGCCATAATTGAATGACGTTTCATGTACAAACACACACACACACACACACATACATTTTGGAGTGTGCCTGGGGAGCAGGTGATGGGCGTGGCCCCATGATGAGTTTTGTGCCTATTGTGCGAGTGTGTGAGTGCGTGCGTGTGTGAGTGCGTGCGTGTGTGTGTGTGTGTGCTTGTAATCAATTATGCTTTTTATGTCAGAATGCGATGAGAGATGGCGGCTGTTTGAAGCTGATTCAGCTGCTGTCGCGTCGCGTAATAAATTGCAAATACTAATATACAAAAAAATACAAAAAAAAAAAACAGAAACAGAAACAACAAAAATCATTTGCAGAGCGTTTTCAATTTTGTTTCCAGCAAATGTGGCAAAAATGCTTGCCAAAAATGTAGCATTTTCGATTTAATTTGATTTGAAGTTAAGTAACTTTTATTGGGGTCATTTGCATATTTCGCCATCAATTTTGTGCACTATTTGGCATCCAAAGGATCATCATCGCCATCGCCATCATCATCATCATCATCATTTTTTTATCCTCTTATTAATTCCTCAACGCGTTCATCTTCATCTTCATTTTATGGCTTCTAAGCTTTCGCCTTTGTCCGAACAGCCTCTCTCACTATGTGTGTTGAACCTTTCATCACTTAAAATTTGAGCAAACATTTTGTGAGTCCTTGCAGCGTGGCATGGCGTCCTTGTCTGGCGTGGCATGAAAATCTCATTTAGCCCGTTAGACAAACGCCCTGTCATGTGACATGCCCAACGGCCCCGTCATCGCCTTGCCCCCAACTATTAGCCCCGTTAACAAAATTAGCACAAACAGAGCGACAGAGAGAGCGAGCAGGAGAGCGAGAAGGAGAGCGACTGAGGTTGACAGGACTTGTGCACTTTTTATTTTTCATTTTTGGGGAATCGTTTCAGAATTTACTCCTTCGGCAAACAGAGAGAGAGAGAGAGAGACACAGACACGTCAGGACTTAAAGCAGCTTCCCGCTGACATTGGCTGTCAATTGGCTGTGGTTGAGGTACGCCAGGCACAGTGGGTCAACAGTCACTCAAATAAGTCAGTGTGCACAGAAAAGTGAAGTGTTGGGCAACATCAATTTATCGACTGTCGACTTTGCTAATTTCGCATTAATATTTAATCATTATTGCCACACTGTGCACACACTGTGCACACACTGTGCACACTGTGTGTGTGTGTGTGTGTGTGTATGTGTGTGTGTGTGTGTGTGTGTGCAAAAGCTGAAAGAAAAACGAACTTTAAAGCTGTCGACGAAGACGGAGACGGAGGCAGCTTCTAGTATGACAAGGACGACGTGGCCAACGACTAGAAAAAAAGTTGACGCTCAAATGTTTTTGTCATTAAGATTTTGCCACGTTGCCTGCTGCCTTCAGCCCCTGCCCCGCCCCCTTTTTGGCTGGCATTTCCACTCGACTGGGAGCCCGCTCTGTCATTCTACGCTTTGTGCTAACGGATTTGTCAAAGGCATTAAGACGAAATCTCGCGCAAACTGGGCATCAATCATGGGAGCACACACACACACACACACATACACACACACACACACGAAGCGAGAAGAAGCAGAGAAGAACAAGGAGAGCGAGAGAGAGAGCGAGAGCCAGCATACAATGGCTGGTATCGCAAAGGACTCGCCGTCCAAAGTATCCATCTTCGCAGCAAGGCAATTTTTTCTATTCTACTCTCTTCGTCTCGCTCTCACTCTCCTTCGCTGTCTCGCTCTCTTTCTGTCGCTGCCACATGCTTGAGTCCAAGGTGAACAAAAACTTAGCTTTTAAGCAATCCAATGGATTTGCCCCGAAAACAATCAACTTTTGTGTAAGCTCTTCAAGCAAATACTATTCAACTTACAAGCCATTTTTGCCATAGAATTTAATTCACAAACATCGGCTTCAATCATTATGAATTCGTTGAAATCAAATTGTGAATTGTTATTCAACATTAATGTCGGCAACAAATCCATTCACATTAACTCAGAACGACCAGGTATGATGATGATGATGAGTGATGATGAATCTAACGGACTTTGTCATTTAATTCTGATTAACAGAACCGCTAAGCAAACGCCCAGTGAACAGTGATTAAATATATATATTTCATTGAGGCGATAAAGTGCGGCAGAGCAATTAATAAACCCGAATTTAAGCGAGGAGCATTCCAAGAGATTTATCGCTCAACAATAAATGAACAAATCGCATAATCGTGATTTGATTTGCGAAACAATTATTTTGTAGCGACTCAAAATTGCGCAAATAATTTTTGATTTCTTAATGACTTCAAGATCATCCACAGCGGACATTCAAAAAAGTGTAAATTAAGATCAAAAATAGGTTCGTTTATAATGGGATATAGTTACAAAAATATCATATTATGTTGGAATAAATTTAATATTGAAATGATAAATACTAGTGACTAGTAATTAATAGATACTTAAATAAATAAATAATGCAATTAATAAATAATGAATAATACAAAAATAATAAAAATAATAATTAATATACACAACATTGCTTTAAAAATATTCGTAAATTTGCGCTGTATTCTAATATATTTAAAATAATTTAAAAATGTATAAATAAATAGCCTAAATAAGTAGTAAAATGCGTTGAATAAATAAATAAAAAAAATTGCATTGAAGTTCTATCTACAATTAAATAAAAACTGCTTAAATAAATAGTAAATTGCATTGAATTTCAATATTTAAAATAAAAAAAAAACTGCTTAGATCAATTATAAATTCTGTTGAATTTCTTTCTGTAAATAAATAAATAAAAAAACTGCTTAAATAAATAATACATTGCATTCAATTTCTAAATATAAATAAATAAATAGCTGCTTTAGTAACTAATAAATTACGTTGAATTTAAATCTTTAAATAAATAAAAAGCTGCTTAAATAAATAATAAATTGCGTGGAGTTTCAATCCATTTCAATCCCAAGTCAATTTCTAATTAGTGTTCATTTTGCGAGTAATTTCGATTCAGGTAAACTATTTAAATTTAATCACACAGAACTCTCAAATTGTGTAGAGCGAATATTCTGTATTTGGCTGCACAGTTTGGCTTTATTAAATTATTATGCTCTGCGCCTTTTACAAAGTCGGCACACATTCTAATTTGATTATGAATTTGCGAAAGTTGAGTTGAGTTGAGTTGACGAATTTGTGCTCGGCGGATTGCGGCCGTAAATCGTTTGAGGACCCAAATACTCATTTGATGCTTTGAAACAACTAAACTCCTAAAGCGATTATCATGCAACATAATTGACAAGCTGAAAGCGGCGCTTTGTGCGATGCGGATGATGGGCACTGAGGTCAATCAGATTGAGAGCTTTATTTTTGATTGACACGCAACTTGACACAGTTATCATCGTTTCGGTTTTGCTTGGCTCAATTGTTGTTGTAATGTGTTGTGTTGTGTTGTGTTGTGTTGTGTTGTGTTCTGTTGACGGTGATATTATGGGCTGCGGTTTTGTTGTGCGGTCATTGCGGTCGCCTCTGGGTCGGATTTTGCAGATTTGCAGCGCTTAAATGGAAATTTTCAATTCACTTTGACACTTTATGACAAACTTTGGTTTCCACAAAAAAACAACAGCAACAACATCTGACCAAAGAGAGAGAGCAGAGAAAAAAAACAACAACAAACGCCAAACGACAAACAAAAAACAAAAAACAACACCTATGAACTGACAGCGGACAGTGGCTTTATTGGCGCATCGATGTGAGCTTTATGGCAGCTTTAATGCCACCACGCCTGTCAGACGCACAGCCTTCCTTCGTCCTGCCATCGTCCTGCCTGCCTTCGTGCCCCGTCACCGCAGTCTCCTGCCTCCTGCCTCCTGCTCCTCTGCTTCGTCGTCAGCTGTACCTTTGGCCATCTCCTGCCCATTTCAGCAGCCCAATTTCGCAAATGCTGTCAGCACTTTTTGGCCAGCATGTTTTCCTCTGTATAAACATCTACACAATTTTTACTTATACCGCATACACTGCGAGAAAATCAATGCACAGAATTGCGACTTTAATTTCAATCATTACTGAAAATTCAATATATCTTTGATGTAGAATTTCATTCAAAATTCAAAACGTTGAGATATTATTTTGGGCAACCTGCATTTTTTAAAACAATTAATAAATATTTACAAATGATAATACAATAATAATAAATACTAATAAAAAATAATAATTACTTATAAATGATAATGATAATTATAATAAATAATTATAAATACATAAGAAATAATGACGAGTAATAATAACAGATTATAATAATAAATAGAATACTCAATTAATTCGAAACGAAGTAATATAAATATATAAGTTATAAGTTAGCTCATCTCTAAATAAGAATTATTTACGTAAGAATGAATAAATTAAGCAATTAATAAAGAAGAATATAATTATAGTATTTATTTTGTTTATTTTCATATTTTACTTACAATTTATCTCTCGATAACAAGAAATATATACAGTAAAAAAATAAAAGCAGTACAATTATAATCAATAAATATCTGAAAATGCAACTAAAAATACATAACTGTAAAATGCCTAAATAATTATATTCAACTTCTTCAGTAATTTCATTGTGGCATCCGTATATTTGTAACTTCACTCCCCAATCTAAATGTCAATAATATTTGTTGGTTGTAAGATATTAATTTGAAAATAGTTGTAAATATTTACGCAGTCTTTAGACTCAATTTGAATGTAACCATAAACTATATGATGAAATCTAAGCTTGGCAAAACTTTCAACAATAAATAATTATTAATGTATTTGCGGGCTGAAGGCTTTAGCTGTTCTGTCTATCATTGTAGGTAATTCATAGTTACGTATATTAATTACTAATCAATATATTTATTAATACTATTATTTATGTGTGTGCACAATATTTGGTTTTTAGCTATCCATCTGCATATTTAGCTAATTATTACTATAATCGTAGAATTGATGTTTCATATTTTATGTAGAGCTCATATTTTAAGCACACTATGTTAAAATGCTTTCAGCTGGAGTTAATTTTGATTCATGGATGGCAACTCTGCTTTTCGCTTAGTGCATTGCCAGAGTTTATCTACGAGCAATATATATGTATGTGTGTATATATATTTTTGGGTTTTGTCAGCTGCCAGGAGCACTTAAAGCCCAACAAAAAGCAGAGAGCATTGCCTAGTGTAGCAAAGGTGTTAAGCTGCCAGAAACTGGCCCAAAGTCGTCGCAGCATTCGCTCGCAAAAATCTGTATCGTCCGTCTGTCTGTCTGTCTGTCTGTCTGTCCGTCCGTCTGTCCGTCCGTATGTCAGCTTGCTGCCTGCTGTTGCTGCCACCCCAGTCTGCCTCAATTTTGTTGTTATTCTTTTTTTCTGCACCCCGCTGCTGCTGCTGGCCTCATCATTTTGCGAATAAAGTCACGTTTTGCTTATTTAACATTTCGTTGATTTCGCGACAGCGAAAAACTGCCCGACAGCAACTGACGCTCTCTCTGTCACTCTATCTCTCCCTCTCCCTCTCCCTCTTCCCTTGCCCCTCCCATCGGTTCACATTTAAAGCCATATGGCTCTCTAATAAATCTGTTTTGATGATTGCTCACACCTATTTGCACAGCAATTCATTTATGCGTTTGTGTGTGTGTGTGTGTGCACTCATTTTGCATTTTGACTGCCATTCATGAATAAACGGCCATTGAACAGACCAGAAATTGCCTATGAATATTACAAACTGTAAATAATAGGCAGCAAAATGTTGTCAATTCATGAGCTAAATTCGCTTTTTTTGTTTACACAAAACTATTCGCCAACGTTATTACTGTCTGATGCCACAAAATGTATTCATGAGTACAGTGCGTAGTATTCATTCACAAAATGTATTCGCAAATTGAGCAGCACGTTTAATAACAAATGCTCAGAAGGGTTCAATATAATATTATTTATTTTATTTGTATTTATTCTGATTATATTTAAATTCGTTATTTCAATTATTATACCCGCTTCAATTATTATATTTATTTTCGTTATTTTATTTTTTTCTTTATTATTTATAATATTTATTTTACCTTTTTTTATTCACTATATTTATTATCTTTACTTTCGTTTTTTTATATATTATAATAAATATATATGAATTTTTATTTAAATTCTGGGGAGTATTTAAACAATATTCATTTAGTTCAGAATTCACATAATTAAACTTGCGATTGAATTGTTAATTTTTGGTCAGTTTTAATTATTTTTTCAATAAGTCGTTAAACATAATCGAATGTCAAATTGACAATAAATCAAATTTAATATAGTAGCAAGTTCATGGCGAATACCCATGCTCCATATTGCTCAATTATTCACGAATATGCTGAATAATACGAGTACTCATAGTTACAGTTAGCATTCATTTGACGGTCCCGCACAATTTTCAGTTGATTCTATAGACTTTTGCTACATTTATGGCCACACTCACACTCGCATTCACACTCACACTCACACTCATTCACACCTACATACATACATATATTGAGAGCGAAAACTTTGTTTAAATACATTTGCCTACAAAATGGGCGTGCGTTGCATGACTTGCGGCGCCATTGCAAAAGTTTTTGGCCAAGTTGACTTAAGGTGGCCAGCAGAAGAAGGCTAAAACGGATTTGCCAGCCGTCGATAGCGAAGCCAAAGAGACAGCAACATCGACAGAGAGAGAGAGAGAGAGAGCGAGAGAGAGAGAAAGTTGGCTCATACTCGTTTCGTGGGGGCGAGCATAAAACAATGAACTTTTAAAGCGCCTCCTGCTGCTGCATGTGAATGTGAATGTGAATGCGAATGCGAATGTGAATGCGAATGTGAATGCGAATGTGAATGGGCTGTGGCAAGTGTTATGAAGAGGCAATCGAGCGGCAGCTTTTGGTCTCATCCTGCAGGCTGATGTGCCAAGTGCTTGCGATGCGTTTGCCTTTTTTGGTGCTACAGAAAACATTTTCAGTGTTTTTAATTTTCGTTAGATTTCGTTTCATTTCATTTTGCTTTTTTGGCTATTTTTATTTTGCTTTGTTGTTGTTGTTGTTGTGTCGGGACTGGGGCAATCACAATGGAGGCGCAACAACAATGGAGGCACAACAACAAATATTATGGCCAGGACAATCAAAAGTGGCAACCACAAGACCAAAACAAAACAAAGCAAAACAAAGCCCAACAAAACGGCCCACTGACCATTTGGCCAGCGGCAAAACAGCAAACAAAATGATGGCCAGAGAGAGAGAGAGAGCGAGAGAGAGAGGGAAGCTGTAGCTTGGCCGGTAGTTTGGCAATTTTTGTGTTGGCTCGCACACACTATAACACACACACACACACACACACAATAAATAACTCAATTGCAAGCTATTTGCTTGAAAAGTTTTTGCCAGCCCAGCTGGCTGCCTGACTTTTACAGCCGACTGTTGCCGCTGGCCAAAAGACGTTGCGTTTGGCTGCGCATGCAAAATAGTTGAAAAATTTAAATAATGCCGACAACGTTGTGGGCCAAATAATTCATTAAAAGAATATCAAGTGTTAAAATTCACACAATTTACAAAATACAAAAGGCAACGACGCCAATGGCATTCAGCTCTCTCTCTCTCTCTCTCTCTCGCCTCCTCCTCCATTTTGTAGGTAAATGTGTGACTCGAATGTTTATGCAGAATGTGAGTGGGAGTGAGAGAGGTGGAGTGTGGGAGTGTGGGAGGGAGAGAACCGAGTGCTGTGCTGTGCTGTGCTGTGGGCTCGGGGGCATTTGTACACAATTTTTGAGCTGCCGTTTTTTACGGACGAAAAGTTTTGCGCATTGCGAAACATTTTGGCCCATTGGTAATTGAGAATTAAGTGCCCGAAGAGTGGCCGATGCCGTTATCGATAAGCTGCTGCCAAAGTATCGCAGCATACCTTGCGGCACCCATTGTATTAGACAGACAACTCTCTCCCGCTCTCTCTCTCTCTCTTTCTCTCTCTATCTCTCTCTCTTTATCTCTATCGCTCGCTTTCAATGGGAATCGATATTAAAGTCAGGCTGGAATTAACTTTAATGTTATTAGAGACTCAATAAACTGGCATGCAAAGCGCTGTTATCGATAGAATCCCAAATGTTTTGTTATCGATATGTCATTAATCGCTGTTTGACGCAGTTTGCGAGCAGTTAAAATAACAATTGTACTTTTCGTATTTCGTATTCAGCGCTTATTGTAAATAGATATTGGAATTTAAAAGAAAAAAGAAAATCAGCTATTCTGCATAATTAAAGCACTCTTTAAGTTACAAATAAATACATAAAAATTGCTTGCAGAAATAGATTTAATAATTGAAAATGTTTATTGATTTTCAGACGCTTCACGCTTCAGCTTTGTATCAATTTATTTGCAGCATAAATTGCTATAAATACTATTTATAATATTCCAACGCAGAGTGTAATTAAAACCATTAATTAATTAATATTAATAACAATTTATTTCGAATTTGCAAGAACTTGCCTGGAATTCACAATGCAATTTTATAGATAATAATTATCATTTCTTTAAGCTTTCAATTTAAATGTACTTGAAATTTACTCAGAAATGTGATGGATAATAATGCTACTGAAAACATCATATCTAAATGAAAAGTAGTAGAAAGCGCTATTAAAGCAGATCTGACGTTAAGTACTATGAGCAAATCTGTGCTGAAATCGGCGCCGTGTGCGGTGAATGTAAATTTGGACAGCGGCAAATGGCAAAAGGAAATGCCAAAGGGCAAATAGATGAGATGCACAAAGTACTGAATGAATGTGCGAAAAGTACTTGATGCTTGGGTACCGAATACCGAATACCGACTACCGAGTACCAAATATTCGAGTACTGAATACTCGCTAGTCGCCATTTGCATTCGGCATGTGCAAATGCGATGCTATCGCGACGTTGTCTGAATGTGACACGTACATGTGCTAATTCAAACTCACACACACACACAGAGACAGACGGACGGATATTCAGATAGTCAGACAAAGATACAGACAGTTGGACAGACGGACATGCGTTCGGTAGTTGAGTAACTCGGTGAGTAACTCAAATGCAGACACGTAAACATATGAAGAATGAAACGAGCGCGCACATTGCGCATACGACGCGTTGCACATATCAAATTATTATCATGACTTATTATTATTAATATATATTGCAGCTGCTTACGACTAACTTGTGCGACAGCCACCAGCCACAACTCTCCCTCTCTCTCTGTCGCTGTCTGTATTTATCATTTTGTAATGCAGACTCGAGCAATTCTCATTTAGCGCAATATTACGCATACGCCGCGTGTTGTTATACGTAATATTCGCGCATTTCGCTGTGAGCCATTTTTAGTTCAAGGCGCCTTTCGCTTTGTCCCGCATTTTTATGCTTACTACCAATCTCAAAGCAAGTTGGCTGAATTGAAATTCTCTTGGCCTTAAATTGTTTTCAAAAATATTCGGATATTTATATTTTCCACTGAGTATCCTTTTTGATATACATATATTTTATTGCATTTTTAAAGTGATTATGTTACAAATATGCAAATGCCATTTTTATTTTCCACTGAATATCTTTTTATAATTTATGTTATTGAAAATTATATTTGGCATATGGTAAACACTAACATGAAAGTTCGCTAAATCGCAATTCTCTTGTCGTTAAAGTGCTTTAAATATGTTCAAAAAGTATAAATTTTTATTTATATTTCGGCATTTTCAAGCAATTACCAATATTGAATGAAATTAGCTAGATTGAAATTTTCTTTGCATTCAAATTATTTTAAAAAACATTTGTCTGATATTTTTATATAACTTTATATATCCTTTTGAAATTTGTATGTCTGCTTTTTAAAAGTAATTACCAATATTGAAGCAGGTATACAAAAATCTAAATGTATCAAAAATGCAAATTTTAAAATTAATTTTGAAACTTATGCATATAAAGACTTGCCTAATTGTTGCAATTGAATAGCTACAATAACGATTAAAAGTGACTACTTGCTATTAAACTGTCTCGAAATATTAACTACAAATTATTAGCTGCAATAATGTTGAATTTAGACACAATCTCCAGCACAGATTTTAAGTAAACAGCTGCAAATGTCCACAAACAATCGGCGGCACAAATAGAGAGCATTTGTAATGCAGTCAACAAAAGACGCTAAGACCAACGCTTTAGGACAAACTCTCTGGGAACAAAACCCGCTGAAAGTTTCACACATAACAACATGAAACCTTAAAGCTTTGGCTTTGTTCTTGGGCACAGATCACGCAATTGCGCAAGTAAATGGATAATCGAGAGCAAAGCTAAAGTCAGAAAAGAGTGCGGCAGCTCAAAGCCAAGCTAAAGTGCTTGGCAACCAGGATGCGCACGAAGGCTTCCTTTGCCTCATATACGTGTAGCATGTGCCCCCAAGCATTGGCTTTCAACAAAATACACATACACATACATATACATATATCTATATATATATATATGTATGTATGTATATAGGAAAAGGAGATGTGAAGTGCTGCGGCTTCATCTTTGGCTTTCGAGTGCATTCCAATGATTTCTGTTGTCTGAGGCAAAAAAGCTGCCGCTGCCGTTATGGGGTCATCAATTTGATGTTGTGCTTGTAGTTTTTGCAGCCATCGTCATCGTCATCGTCATTGGAGGCTCACCTGCTGCGCGACGACTGCTCGACTGTCAATTGCAAAGCTCTGCGCCATATACATACATATAACATATAATCATGGGTTGGCATAGTCGCCAGCTCAGCGCCTTTTTTATACCCGCTACCCGGTAGGGTAGAAGGGTATTATAGCTTAGTGCCCAGAAGGCCTGCAAGTGACAGGCAGAAGGAGGCATCTCCGAACCCATTAAGTCTATATATTCTTGATCAATGTCAACAGGCAAAACGATATGGCAATCTCCGTCTGCCCGTCTGTATGAACACCTAGATCTTAGGCACTAAAGACCATACTTGTTTTACATTTTTGAATTTTGGTTTGCATAATAATAACGATAGTCTTAATGATTGCTGTGAATTTGGTTGAGATCGCAAGGAAAAATTGCACGAGGTTCATTTGTTTAGTTAACAGTGTGACCATGTAAGTTACATAAATATATTCTTTTTTTCAAATTTGTATGTATGTATGTACATATATATATGTACACACACATAGAAGCACAAATTTTAGTATATTTGTTTCGTGCGGTACATTTTTTTTTCAAATATACTAACAAAAAACCAGTTTCAGTATATTTGTCCAGCATATTTTGTATTCAATTATTTTTTAAGTGATTTGCATTCTCCCGAAATGGTTAGCAGGTATCTTAAAGTCGAGCACTTTCGACTGTAGCTTTCTTGCTAGTTTTTTTTTTGCCCCTTATTGCTGCTCTGTTGTTGTTGTTGTTATCTGCTTTAAATGAATTTTATTTGTGTGTCGCCGAGTGTTGTGCGCTGTGCGTTGCACATGACAAATGTGATGAGCGCCTAAAGAGGAAGACGCGCTTGTCATCTATTCTCCCTCTCTCCCTCTCTCCCTCCCTTCCTCCCTCGATCCTTCTGTTGCTACGTGAGCGCACGTCGCCTGCTGCAAATTGAGTCTACGTCGTCGTCGCTTCCTCTCCTTCTCTGTCTCGCTCTGGCAATAAGCCAGCTGTCCCCACCCCCGCTTGCCCTCTCCGCTGCTGTGCAGCTCGCATTAATTATTGTAATTAGAAATTTTTCAGGCTCTGCTGAGCGAAAGTGGCGCGCGCGTTGTGGCATTCAAAATGCTTTTGCTTTTCAATTTCTCGCAGAGCGGCCATCAGTCAGTGCAAAGTTTACTTGACTCGCTGCTCTTAATTTTATGTTAAATTAACCCTTAAATCACACCCGCACACACACACACCGACACACACACACACACCTCGGCAAGTGAATTGAGTCAAAGAATGTGCAAATACATTTGTCGGAGTAACTCACAGCCCAAACATCAAGTGAAGTTGTCGCTGTCGCAGCTCAAATTTCAAATTGCTTACTTAAAGCAATAAAGACACAGCAAGGCACACACACACACATACACTTACAACAATGAAGCACTCAGCCAAAAACTGCGCCCGATAAAGCAGCAAAAAAAAAAAAAAAAAATTGAAACGAGTATGAAAAAGAAAACAGCAAAGAAAGCAATGAAAGCAAAGCAAAAAGCAAATGACAACAAACATGCTTCTCAGTTGCTTCTTCTTCCTCTCTCCATCTCCTGCACTCTTCCCCTTCCCCTTCGCCTACCAGTTCCACTTCCACTTCTACTTATTCTTCATCATCAGCTGCCCCCAACGCACTCTCTTCGCCTCTCTTCTCGCTCTCTCCCCTCTCCTGTGACGAGCAAAATTTGAAAGCGCTTTTTGAGGCTCGTTTTCGGTCTTTGCTCTTCTTGTCTGTTTCTGTTTGGTTACCCTAACCAGCAGGCAGAGTCCAATGCCATTTCTCAGTCTCCATGTCATTCGTTTCGACTCAATAACTCAGTCGCCCTCTCTGTCTCTGTCTCTGTCTATTCCTTTCCCATTCTTAGTTTTAGTCGCTGGTGTCGCTTTTAATGTCGTCGCTTTTGCTTTTTGGGGGGCCACTTGCTTATGCTGTTTATGTAATAAATGCTACAATTGTTGTTGTTATTATCGCAGTAGTTGTAGTTGCTGCTGCTGCTGCTGCAGCGCGTAAATATTGTTTTAAATTTGCTCATGAAAATGTATCCAAAGACAAAGCGAAAGCTAAAGACAAAGACAAAGGCAAAGGCAAAGGCAAAGCCAAAGTTAAAAGACAGCAGCAACAAAACAATGACAACAGCAACAAAACCCGTAGATAAATGAACTTAGTTACACAGTGCGTATGAGAAGAGAGCGAACGAAGCGGGGACGAAGCGGGGACGAAGAGGAGGATGAGCTGAATGAGGCGTGCCAGCAGTTAATAGTCTACGGCCAAAAAAGCATCTAGGGGCAAAGAAAGTGGGCGGAGAGGCAGCCAGGACCGTCTAGAGGAGGGGTAAGTAAAAGTTTTTGATTTGTGTGTGTTCAACACACACACACACACACACACGCACACACACGCGTAGAGAGATAGAGACGCACACTTACACAGTGAAAGTAACAACTTTCATTTCAATTTTTTGGGCACGCAGACGGGGGCGGGTGCGGGGGTAAGTCCCATTTTGTAGATGGGCCGCTGCTGGGCACTAAAAGCCACAACTATAAATATGCAAAAAAAAAAAAAAAAAAACAGAAAAAGAGCAGAAAGCCAACAATAAATTGATAGACTGCGGAATACGCTTCAATACACAATTGATACTTGCTAATAAACAAAATAAGAGGTATTCTTTAACGAAAAATAATGTACAAGAAAAAAAACTCCCACAGAAGAATTCAACATTTGTTATATAATAATAAATATACCAAAAAAAAACAAGATAAACTTCTACCACAAATTTTAAAAGAATATATAATTCAAATTATATTCTTAATTTGAATTTGTATTTCTTAGTTTTAATTTGTATTTCATATTTTTAATGTTTAGTCTAAAAAACATAATTAAAAAATATACATATTTCCATTTACTTTGTAAAAAATCAAAACTTTACTTTTTTTTTATATGAAAATAGTAATAGTACCTTTTTTGGTATGGATAGTAACTTTCGCTTAAGAACAAAAATTTTATATATTTTATTCAGTAATTTTTTGATCAAAATCAAAAGATATGACTTCGATTTTATGTTTATTAAAAAAAAGATTTGAATCGTAACTATTTCTGGTCAAAAAGCGATTGTGAAGCTTATGATAATATAAGCTTTAAGTGCATGTGACATAATAAGGGAAAATAAAGCACGTAGCTTGACTACTATCGATGAGTTATCGATTAGCTCGCATAGCAATCGATAACAATTTTGTTGTTCACAATCTTATGTCATAACATTTGCAACTTAATAAACATTTTGACACAAATTCAGCAATTGGAAATGTAAATTTATGCCTATTGGCGAGCAATACTATCGCGATACTATCGAGTGAGCGAGAGAGAGAGATAGAGTGGAAAACAAGGCAATATCAACTAGTCTCTTTTAAGGCACTTGCATAAATTTGCATACATTGCGATGAGATACAAGAAGAGAGAGAGAGTATAGGGTATCTGCTATCACAATTGTTATACCCTTTTAATGAATAAAGTGCACTTAAGACAAGGCAATACCCTAAGCTGATCAGGAATTAATATCCTTTTGTGTGTTTACTTTTGGCATGTACTCACACAAGACGACAAGACGACAAGACGACAAGAAGGCAAGAAGAGATGCCTGACAGAGTTCACAATGCAGGGCATAACAACAATTCTCGCATAACAAGAGTATAAAAAGCAAAAACGAGACTAGGACAAGTCAAAACGTTTTGGCGAGTGACAGAGAGAGAGAGAGAGAGAGAGATAGACTGTGTGTGTGTGAGAGACTAAGGCAAAGTGTAACCAATGTTGAGGGTGGCACAAAGCTGGCTGGGATGGTTGGGGAAGACAGGCCTTTTGTTTTCTAAGGCTTATCTTCATAATGTGAACGTCGCCGTCTCTGCAGCCGTCTCTTTTGCTCATTGTTAAAAGTACTAGCTGATAGCAGCTACAACTTTTGCTAGGGCACACGCACACGCAGACACATAGACTCCTACACATGTATATATATATAAATATATATATTATATGTATATGTATATGTATAGTATTCATATGTGCGCTCGTATTTTGCGCCAGCAACTTTAATGAAACGCCAAAGCGCAAAACTTTCGCTTTACGTTCTGCGTCTCTGATAAAATGCCTGCATCACTCTGTATAAGCAGACACACTCACATACATATATAGTATATATACACAGCTGCATCGGACAGCTATCCAAGTGTCCAAGTCCACGTCGACCCATAGACTTTTCGTGTGGATCTGCGATTAACGCCAAATGGCTTAATCAGTGTCCTGCCTCTGCATTTGCTATGCTTTTGATTTGCTACAAATTGCAGCATGAGGCATGTGGCAACATTGTTTCTCTGAAGGCTTCGCAAAATATTTTATTCAACCTGCCAATTAAGATGCTAATAGAAATTGCAGTGAAGAACATTAGTGGGAAATAAAATAAAAAAAAGAATTTATAATGCCACAAAATTGTTCATTAACTATCGATGTAGACGATAATAAAATGGTTCACTAATAACAAAATTATTGCCAACATGCATGCTTATCTTTAAATAATGAACAACCACTTTTAATTGGTTAACATTAATAAAACACAAAAACAAATGCTTTTGAAAGCAAACTTAATATAAAGCTGAAAAATATTTGCAAAATATTTGCAACTAATATAATGCATTGTTCGACGCTAAGATTTTATAGAAAAAAAGGAATATTTTCAAATGTATATTTGATACAATCTCAAAAATATATTTAAAAAATAAGAGCGATTATAATGATGGACTTTGAATATTTGGATACACAAAATCGAATATAAGAAAATAATATATTTGAATGAAAACTTGAAGTAAAGTTAAAAAACCATTTCCAAAACAATAGTAAAAGTATAATAATAAAAACGTAATTGCTCAAAACACAAATTGAATAATATAAAAATAATAATGAAGACAAAAATTGCAAGATATAAAATATAATGAACTAGTCTAATAATTATAATGTAATAAAATTGTAATTATTACACATGGAAATAAAAGGAAAACAAATACCTTTAAATGAGAGCTTAAAATATGAAATTAAATACTTCGACAAACTTCGGACAAAATAATAATAAATAATAATTAAACAAGCTTAATTGGTGAACATACAAATTTAATAGAAAGGAGCATAATTTTTAATGAAAACAAAAAATGATTTAAAAAATAAAAATGTAATTTTAATAACATTAAAAAAAAAATAGATATTAGTAAAAATAAGCATTTGGAAAAAAAAATAATCGTAGTCACGCAAATAGCACAAAGCAAAGAAACGGCAACAAATTGCAGCAGAATCTTGTTAAACAAATACATTGTGTGGTTACAAATTTATTAGATGTTGCGAGTGAACTTTTGCGAAATAAATACAAAAAACTTATAATAGCATTACGAAGCGAGGGGAAAATCCGTTTATGGATGGATGTAAGTACAAAAATAGCAGCAGACGCAGAGGGAGAGAAGAAATGGCAAACGAAATTCTTTGCGAAAGTTTTGCGCACAACCGCAAAACAATGCAACGCCAGCTGATGCGGCGGCTCAGCAAAATGCTGAAGCACACACACACACACACACACACAGACTGTGGCAAGCAGCACCTTTACACAATATAATTTAGCCCACTTTTGGCTTTAGTTTGCCGGACTTGGCGCCTTTAGAATGCTTCCGCTGAAAAGTTTTGCCCGGGAGTTGTGGAGACGGACGGTCGTGCAGTCTGTCAGCTTAGTGGTGTGGCAAACAAAAGCCCATCAGAAGTTGCAACAAGGCGGACAGGTGGACGACATTCATTCAACGCTTAGCCGCGACTCTAAGCCGCTCAGTCGCAGTCGCTGCGGCAGAGGCACTGCATTAGCATTAGCCGCAGGCAGGCAGCGCTTGCAACACTTAGGAAATTGAATTTCCACCTCCCGAGGACAACTGCCAAAAATGCGTGCGAACAAGTTGCGAAAGTTTAAACGCTCTTTCGGTGCGTTGCAATTTGCTGATATGGCGCAAAGGGAAACGCGACTCTTATCTCTGTTGTGCCCCCCCCCAAAGTGTTGACCAGGCCACGACCAAAGCGGGTGTGTGGCACATCAAAAGTCACTCAGCGCCCCGGCGAATGAAAATTATTTTAAAACTGTCTTCAAGTTGCATGTCTGTCAGCTTGATTGCCAGAGGGTCGCCAAAAACGTAAGGGGGGGGGAGAAATGCAGGAATCGTTTTTGTTGTGGGTGGATTGCACTTTTTACTTGGTGTTTTTTGTTGTGGGATTTGCTGTGTACGTGCCGATCCTGATGTCCCTCCACGCCCACTTAATTCCCTTTTCGTCTGCCTTATAATTGTATTTATTTTCATTATTTTAAGCTGCCGCGTCCTGTGCACGTTGCGACAAATTGAATTTGAAATTGAAAAACCAAAAAAATTGTGTATAAATTCGCTGAAAGTGATTCAATCAGCGATAAGTCTGATACGTTAGATACCCAGCGTATGATACGCGACTTTATAATGTTAATGTTTGTTCTTGATTCATTTTATTTGCTTTCACAATCCAAGAATTTTTATCAATTTTTCTATCACATGTTACGATTTTAATTGAAACATCAAATGCGTCTAATTAATTGCGCAAATAATCGGATTTAAAGTGCGCAATATATAATAGAATAGTTTAATAAATGTGCCATCGATTTCTAACTAATTATACTGATAACAATTAAGGTAAGTTATTGCATTCAACTTCCAATTTTGGTGTTTTTTTATTAGTATTATTCTGCGTAAATGTCCAATTTTGATACATTTTGCACAAACAAATTAATTCTCGGCGTAAACTTAATTTTTAAAATTTATTTCTCATTTTGAAAATATATGAAAATGCAATTTATACATATTATGCTTGCATAAATTGCATTTCCAAAATGTATTTCATATTTTTCAATAAATGTTGTATAGAAATATTTTTGTAACATTAACTCAATTTCTAATATTTATTTCTAATTTTTTAGAGAGTCTTGCATAGAAAAGTTCTTCAAAAATATTTGAGATTTGATCAAATTCAATGAACAATTTAACTTGCAAAATTCTTAAGTATTTTTTTTTGTATTGTGTTAAATTGAATTTCGAGTATTTATTTCGAAATTAGTTTTGTTTTGAAATATTCTCTATCAAATGTATACTATGCATTTATTTGAAATTTATAATCTATCTAATCTTTCGTTGTTTTATCTACCCATCAATTTTGTACTCTTTTACAGGGTATTCCGCCACTCACACACATCTGTAGGCGTATTAATAAAACAAATGTAATCGATTAAAAGTGAAGCGAAGGCAGATGGCTTGGTTGTTGCAACCACGTTGCATAATCGCAATCGCAATCGCAACTAGATTGACGCTCTATAAATAGCAACGATTGTGTCTCAAGACAACTTCTGGTTGTGCGTGCCACTGACACTGTGATTGATTTCTGCGCTGTTGCAAGGACACAACCACAGCGGCAAACAGCCGCAACAGTCGCAGCGGCAGCTGCTGCCAAGTTTGCTCAAGGCCGCGAGTCTCGCACGAAATTTGTGGCGGGCCTCAAGACGCGTTTGAAGAAGGCGACACCCTCGGCGTCAGTGTCGACGGCCTGGCTAATTGGATGCTTAACAACATGGCCGGCGGGGCAACGAAGTGGACAGTCAATAGCGAGAGGCAGACAGAGAGGGAGGGAAATAAGTATGCTCTCAGCTCTGGGCAAAAAAGTAATTATTTTTGATTTATGACTGGCGAGTGTGTGTGCATCGGGAGCAGCTCCTCCAAAGTCTCCAGTTGGTCCACGTCATTTGCGAACGATGTCAACGCATGCATAAAACATGCGCCCCGAAATCCCCACCGTAAACTTATGACAGACAACAGACAAGGAGACATGGAGACATGGAGACAGGAGACAGGACACAACAGAGCAGCGCAGCGCAGCGCAGGCGACACACAACTTACAACTATGCAAATTGCGCGCTTTTAGCCTGGCACAAAGCGAACTCGGGGGCTGCTGCTGCTGCAAATATTCATAAGTGCCAGGTAGACACAACACAACACAACACAACGCAACACAACAACGGCAACAGCAACGGCGACAATAGCGGAACGACATGCGGAAGTTGCTATAGCATTATGAATTACATACATGAGGAGGCGACAACGCTGCGTATGCGTAATGTGACGATAGGCAGCAACTATTTTAATTATTGTCGCATAAAATGCGGCCCACACAAAGTTCTTCCACGCTTATGTGCAACAATCAACTAGGCAACAATGTGCTTCATTTTTTTTTCACTAAGCTCTTATTAAAAGTTGCAAATTAAATCGGCAAATTAATATTAAAATTAACAACAACAGTGTTGGCTAAATTTTGCAAAATAATTTAATAAATTTTATTATTATTTGGAATTTATTTTATTAAGAAAACTTGATCTTTATCTCATTTATCATTTCTACATTGTGTCGTATAATGCAATTAATGCATAGAAAATTATTTTGAGGGTCAACAAAAATTGCTGGCAATTAATGCAACATAAGTTTTTGAATTATCAAAATTTAATCAATCATAACATCAACTACGCTTTAGCAAATTTGATGCGCAATTTATCTAATTTCGCACATTATCACGATTAAATTTTAAAAGTCAGTAAAAACCTAAGCAAAGAATCATCTTGTTTTTTTAAATACATTTTGTAGCCTACTGTAAATAAAATTAATTTTAACAAAACAATTGTTGATACTGTAAATATCGGATAGATTATGAATAAAAAAGTAATTAAGTGAAAACTATGGCCAGTTTGATTGGAAATTTTATAATACTTATTATATATTTGTTTGTATTATTTGTGCATTTATTAAATATAAATTATTGGAATGCTAGCAAACGCAAATAATAATAATATTTAAAAAAACAAATTAACTACAGCTGGAAATATTAATGGTTGTGAATGAATAAACCGTTTTGAGCCGATAGTAAGACTTCATGTATATATATATAGATTATTTATAATTATTTTATTATTATTATCATATTATTATTGTATTGTTATTACCAATTAATTGTATTTTCTTTGCAATTTTAACGCTGCTCACATTCTCATTGTGTAAATATTATATTTAAATGTAATGAATGATGATGATTGCATTAAAATGCTGTTGTTGCGGTTGCAGCTCGTAGAGCAATTAAAAACTAGCGAGAAGGGCTAGAGTCAAGGGCTGACTGACTAAGAGACACATGTTCGCATTTGTTTGACATGGGTAATTAATAAAAATTATTGCACATAAGTGCGATATAAATTGCGCATTGATTCAGTTATTTCGCTTTGACAACAAGCAAATGTGAAGAGCAATACAATGTTATTATTGTTTTGTGCTGATTCGAACTTTGCTTATAATATTTGATTTATTTTGCGCTGCTTTGATTGCGACAAATTTAAGCTGATAATTTAATGACTACATTATGGAGAAAAAACATCACCTTCTACAACCAATTGCACCAAAATATAAATCCTATCAATTAGTACCATTTGAATGGACAGTATCATCAGTACCATTTGAATGGACATAACAGCACGATGCCAACATATCAACAATTCCACATCTTCTAGAATCTTGTTTGGCGCTTCATCGCATTATTTAAGAAACATTTCAAAACTTCATTAGAATGGCTCAGAAACCACTTACTTTTATAAACTAGTCCAACTTTAATATATAAGTGAATTTATGGAAAAATAAAATAAGTAATTTTAACTATATATATTATATATTTTGTATATATATATTCTTGCATTTCTACAATGAAAATCTTAAGATAAATGTACATAAATGGAAGATTTTAATACTGTGTAGAATGTAGCGAGCGAACAATGCAAATTTATTTAACAGCAGCTGTCGCTTTAACATAGCATTAACAGTGCCATGTTAACAGTGTGACCAGCTTAGTGCCCGCAAGCAACGCATTTTATCACCATGCTGCATAAAAGATTAGAGAAATATAGCTAATTTGCATACGTCATGTAAATAAGGCAACGATAGTTAATGCAACAGGAATTGCTTATAAATTTATGCGAATATTTGTCAGTGAGCATGTCTGTGTGTGTGTGTGTGTGTGTGTGTGTGTCTGTGTACGTGTTTGCTTTGGGGAGAGCTGAGATCGTGGGACACAAACAGCGGCTGAAAAATGACATTTGATCGATAAGAAAGATTAAACAGCGCAATTCCGACGCCATGTGCGAGAGGGTTGAAGGGGCAAAGGGTGAAGGGGCAAAGGGGTGAAGGGTGAAGGGTGAGTGATATACGAGCTTGTGCACCTGTTTGTGTCAGTCGCCAGCTGAGCGAGCAGGCAAAAGGAGCCAAAGGAGCAAAAGGAGCAGAAAGCGAGAGCGAACGTTGCCAGCGGGGGCAACGTCGCAATCCCAGTTAGCTGTGGCAAAGTAAATAAAAATCCAACTAAATTGAATTTCGCCACACACACACACATTTCGTACGAAATTTTTGCATATGCCAACTGCCACGCCCAGCTGCCGCCCTCCGCCTCCTGCAGCCAACAAAGCGTAACAGTTGCCATTTTGTTTGCTGCTGTTTGTGTATATTCTTTATACACATTTCATTTCAGCTGCTTCTGTATTTTTTTTTGGTTTTTTTTTTTGGTTTTTTAATTTATCGACATATGAAAATGTACAACTCGTTGTTGTTGTTGTTGTTGTTGGTGTTGGGTGTGCATGCAAATTTTGTTGGTCAGCTGAGTTTTTGAGGAGCAGCATTTGGTCAGCAGTTGCCACTTGCAGACACGCCCCCTCAGGACGCTTCGCAAAACCACAAAGTTGCCGAGATTGAAAGCAATTTCTGCTACTGAACTGGGCGACAGAGAGAGGTGGATAGTGGGAGCATGGGAGAGAGACAACAAGTCAGCTGGCGGCGTCTCGGGGGAGCGTCTCATATTTCATGGGGCACGCTGACAGCTCCCCAAGCAATTGGCGCGGCTGGAGCTGCTTCAAAATTCAGGCGGGGCACGCTCAAGAAAAATGCGTGAACAGCAAATGAGTAGCACCTGGGCTGGAGATTGGGATTCATTGAATAAATGCATGAAATGAATGAGTAAATAACTGGAATGACTAACTGCGGTGCTTAGTCGTCTCAAGGCTCGATTTGCAAATTACGGCGGCGGCAGCGGCAGCAAAAAGGTGTGAAAATGTGGCAGCACATGTGGCAGCATGTGGCAGCCCTTGAACGCGTTGTGGTTCACATGCCAACACAAAGCCGAGCACAGAGAGAAAGAGCGAGTGGGGGGAGGAGACGTGGCAGGCAAATGGCATTATCAAAATTTACATACAAGCATATCCTGATTATCCTTTAAGCATGAATTATTGATAGCGTAAATACCGCCAGAGACACGACAGTTGCCACAGCGAGGGAAGCTGCCTGCTTTTATAATGCCAACAACTCGCAACAACAACGACAACAAACACAATACGACAAAAGTTGCGTAGTAGCTTTTTTGGGCGGGGGGGGGAAGGACGATGGCTTAATTTTCACATGACAAACCGAAAGACAAACTGCGAGACAACATTTCAAGCAGAGAGAGAGAGAAAGAGGGGGGGAAATCAGGGGGCGTCTACAGCATCCATGACACGTTAGAAATGCGAATGAAGCGAGAGTTACTTTCGAAGGTATTTCGAAGGCTAAAAGCCAAAAGCAAAGATTCTTGGCAGCACAGGGAACCAATAACTCTGCCCGACTGAAGACAAGAGACAAAGTGCCGAAAAGAGCAACAACAGCTGCAAAACTGCTATATACTTAATAATATAATTTGTCAATACCTAAAATTAAACTAAAAATGCGTATTTACGACATAATAATAATTGTTAATCGAATAAGCAAGCCATAAAAATACTTATTCACAAAGTATTTGTAACTCTTAAATATATAAACACTTGATTAAAAATATATTAATTTAGTTTATCATTACTATAATAACAATTATTAGTGACTAGTGCAATAATTGAATAGTTTAGCTTGCATGCCTAAAGGTAAATATATATTTATAAATATATAAAAACTAGAATATGTATTGAAATATTTTTGAACACAATACAAATGAAAACTTTAGTGTTAAGTAAGGTAATATTTTATTAATAAATATACGAATTAGAATCGAGATAGTTCAATGGATCTCATGTGCAGATGGGATCAATATTCAGTATTTTAATATTGTAGTAAATAAATATATTTTAGTTAACTACATATTATTTTATTATAAAGCGATACTTTAATGTAAATTCAATTAATTGAAAAATATTTAAATTATTGGTTTCAGTTGAAGATTAAGAAAATAAAGCTTTGCACATATTATTTAATATAGAGATATTTCAATGTAAATTGTATTCATAGTTTACAGAAGAATAATTAAATTAGAATCGAGACAATTGCATTGATCTCAGTTGAAAATTAATAAAAGAAAGTAGTATACAAAAAATTTGAATAGAGTATTACATGAAATTATGTTTCCAGTCAAATTAAATTTGTTATAATTAAATTATCAAAATTATAGTAACTAAAGTTATATTTTTCAATGTAAAATGCATTAATATTAAATGAAAAATTACTTTAATTAGCATCGTGATAATCGCTTTGATATCAGTTGAAGACTAGAAACAGAAAGCAGTCAAAGTATTTAAATATAAATATAGTAAATAAAAATAGTTCAATGCAATGAAAAATGTAAATTTCAGTGTAAAATTAATTAACATATGAAAAAAAAGCTAATCGAGAGAATCACTTTACCGGAAGCAGCTAAGAAAATATCTGAATTGTTATTATAGTAAACAAATATATTTTTGCTGCGAGATTCGCTCTTAATGCGCAAAAAAAAACAGCGAAAATTCCGATGTTAACCGGACTCTGTAATCAAAATGATTAAAAACACGTCAACACAATAAATGAAACTTTATTTTTGCAGCGAGTTATTGACAGATCAAAAGCTCTCAATGCTCTGTAAATGGCAAAAGCTCGTAACTGAATAAAATTCACTAGAATTAAAGTGTGGCATTGAAAGGTATTTCATAGTACACAGGACTAAGAGACTCTAAAAGCAACACTTGAAATTCAAAATACTTGGCAGACCCAAAAAGGTTGACGATATGCAAATAATGTGGCATTATTTATGGAAAGAAGCGACAAGGCTTAAGACATTCAAGGCATTGAGTAGATGCATTACAGATAATCAAATCTCTGAATCGAAATATTCACTTTCAAATCTCCAGCCAAAAGAGAGAGAGAGAAACAGAGAAAGTGAGTTTCACATCCGTTTTGGGCTTAACATACAAAACACAGTGCGAGCTGCTCGACAAGTTGAAATCCACTCACTTGGATAAATATGTTTTCAACTGTTTGTATTCATACTTGTACATCCTGGGCTCGGGCTCTTGTTTCGACTCCTGCTGCGTATTGTGTGTTAAAATCCTGTTAAAAGTTTGCCATAAATCCTATTTACATATTTCGTCTTCGGCTCGAACGAGTTGCGAAAACACGGCGCCAAACTTCTCTCGCCTTCCCAGCGGTACGGGCGGGCATATCAATTGTTTAAGCAAATAAATCATACGACTTCCTACAGGACTCGCACAACTGCTGACCCCACCTGCCAGCCAGGACCTCGAATCGTCGTTGAAGTCGAAGCTGAAACTGAAGTTGAAGTCTGACGAAGACAACTGGCTTTTTCTTGGCCCATTGTTGTATTTAGGCTGACCTCGTTTTCACTTCATTTCGTTCTTTTTTTGTTTTTTGTTTTTTTTTTTTTTGTGGCTGCAGTGCTTCCTTCCTGTCATCCTTCCTGCCCTAAAACCACCCAGCGATTCGGCATTCAATTTCGATTAATGTTGCCAAAACGGGCAGCCCATTTTGTTTACCAACTAGCCAAGCAAACCAGTCATCATAAGACAACAACAAGAACAACCACACAACACAGCCTATTTTGGAAAGTCATCAGCATGGCCTCTGGGCCATAATCCTAAGCTGCCAGTTGGGCGCATTTGTTATGCTAAAGATTCACTTTGCATATGCTTTCTCAACCTTGGCCATATTCGTGAATAATTGTCCGCTAACCACATCCACATCCCGTGCCAGTTTCTTTCCCCACTCGCTCGATTAGATAACCGGCCGCGCGTCCCTCAAGTAAATTGAAAATGCCTGCGACTGGCAGCTGCCTTTACACCTGATATCACCTCATCAGCATATACTACATCGTATATATTGTATATATGCTTATGCTATACACTTGAGATAAATTCGCCTCTGAGAGACTTTTCAATCGAAATTGAAAATGCTCTGATCATTTGCATTTCGCAGAGCTGAAAAAAAAACGCAAAACAGCTACGAAGGCTCGACTTTGAGATACCCGCAAACCAATAAATAACATTTATTTATTTATGATGCAATGTTGTGTTCATTGAAATCTATCTGACTCAATGTCCAATGTAATAATCATAATACAAATATTTATAGTTCCTGCTTTAGATTTGATTTTCATTTTATTTTTCATTGAAAAAAAAAAAATGTTTGGTCTTAGAATAACTATTTATTTATTTTATTGAGCTTGTTTTAGATTTTTTGAGCATGTGTTTTACTACTCCATATAGTCTATTTACAAATCTTTACTACAAATGAGCACAGAAAATAAAAAATACGAGTATATAGAAATGGAAAACTAGTTTTTTCATTGTTTCCTTAAAATTAATTAAAAATATTTTTTAAATGGAAAACAATAATAATAATAACAACTTCATATTATGGTTTAATAATACTTTTATTAATATTAAATTTTTCTTTTCTTTCGCAGACTTTTGCAATTTTTGAGATAAAGTCAAAATTGATTAAAAAAAAAAAACAAATATATGATAAATAAATAATAATACTAGAAATTTCAACAACAAACAACTGTTTTCAAAATGCATGTGAGATCAAAAAGATTTCATTAAAAATTTTAACATTTGACATATTTTATTTTAGGTTTTCAAAATATTAAGAGTTGAATTTTGACTCATAATATTTAAATTCCCATATTTGAATTATTTGCATTAAATACGAAAATGAGAAGTTTTAAGAAACCCGATGAAGTTGCAGGCCACAAAAAACAGGCATATATGGAAATTTTAATTGCAAAATGTGTTGTTGTTGTTGTTTCTTTCTTTGTTGCTGGCGGATGTCAATTTGTTGCGTATACGCAACGTACGCGCATAGTTTTCTTTTTCTTTTTTGTTTTTTTGGTTGCACATTGTTGGATTGTAAATCAAAATAAACAAACACACACACATTTCTATAGAGGCGCTTATGCCGTTGGCTTGCAGTGAGTTTTTGTGGCGTGGCGCTTAAAAGCACGCAACACTTTTTGGCCAAACTCAATTAGTTGCCATTTTTTAGTGAGTGTGTGAGCCTGGCATTTAACTGTGCGTGGGAGGGAGCAACAAAGTCAAGTGGCTTTTGCTTGGCAACTCTGTTGCCAGCCATAAAAAAAAACCAGCAACAAGAGAAAACTAAGTGAAGCTCCTCGCACGCCTGCCGTAATTGAAGTTGCAATTGAAGTCGCACTCGAAAGCCAAAGCCTCAGTTTCAATTGTGGCACACATAATGTGTGTGTCCAGGGAGCAGCCAACTGACACACATACAACATGCATATATATATATATGTATTCACATTGTATGACAGCTCCCCAAAGAGGAGTGTGCCCCCGAGGGGCAGAGTGAAGAGATCGCTGCTGCTGCTGCAAGGACGAGGCACTTAACAAGCAGCAGACAACAGCAGCAGCAGCAGCAGCAACAACAACGATAAAAATAACCACAATAATAACCGAAAGCCATAACAGCTCAGCTCAGGCCGCCGATGCCCACCGACTAGCGTTTACTCTAACCTGCAGCGGCCGAGAGGTAAGTGAATTGCGGCCAACAGATTGGATTTGGCAAGTGCAACAAACGCAAAATGCTGCTGCCACTGACTTGGCCACAACTGAGTGAGAAGACGACGGGGCACAAAACCCGCAAAAAGGATGCGGCTTTTGTCCTTTTCACTCCTTGCGTTTCGTTTTGTTTCGGTTTCGACCAATCCGCATTTATGTTTGCGTTTTCCGGCTGAACAGCGCTCAGAGCGACGGGGGAAGCGGACAGCTTACGCAAGTGAAAAACACACAACGCTTATTATTTAAAATGTTGCCATACACGCACACACACACACACACACACACACACGCAACTCACAGTGAGTGCAAAGGACGCGTCGCAAATCTCCAAATGCTTTCGGCGGCCTTTTCGGGGCATTTTCAATGCTATTAAAAAGTTTCGCGAACAGGAAAAGCGACAACAACAACAACAACAACACCAACAGGAACAGGAACAACAAAAATACGATTTTATTTTATTATGATGATTTTTTGTTGCTTCTTACGCATTTTATGAGTCGACTCCAACTCACAACGCCACGCGACACGGTCAGAAGCGCAGAGCAGGGGCAAAACACATTGGCAACCGCAGCAAAACAGACACAGCCAAGCACAGACATACGGACGGACAGACAGACGGACAAACAGACAGACGGACTGCAGGACTGCGAGCGAGGGTTGCCCCTAAAGTGCGGCTAGAAGCAGGTGTTAGATGACGTTGCTCGTGAGCAACAAATGCGACTACTTAAAATCAATGTGAGGGCAATTTTATGAGCAGACGAATTTTCGCAAATGCCAATTGTATTTGCATGCAAATGTTTCACAGACAAATGTTTACGTGGCTGCTTCACAGCACAGACAGACATTATAAAACGAATACCATATTTATTTTATTTTCAATCATTTCTGAGTCAGTCGACATTGAAAAACGCACTGTTGTTATATTAAATAAATAAATATGTAGTAGTTATACATACATTCCAAATTATGAATTAAAAATAGCAAAATGTAATAAAATACGAATGCAATGTAATGTATTCAATAAATTATTAAATTAAAACTAGAAAACGAAACCTTAAAATATCTTATAATTAATTATAAGCAATAAGTTTCTAAATAATTTCAAATTCAAAAGAAGTAGAAATGTTTAATGTATTTAATAAATAATAATAATAAACTGATCAATTTAAATTAAATCTTTAAGATATCTACAATTTATAAAGCAAACATTGTTAATTATAAATTTTAAAAATTAATAATTATAAATGTTTGCGATTTTATCTATGAGGATTTTAATTAAAAGAGTCATAAAGTTGAATGTTCTTGTATTCCTATTCAATTATTAATACAATATTATATGCCAGAGAAATTAGTTCAATCAATTAATTTATTATTATTCTGTTTGTAAAAATTGCAGGGCATTTATATTATTTTTCAAATTTCTTTAAACTATTTAAAGCTACAGTAATTAGTTTTATTGTTTTTCTTATTATCATTAATTTAGAAATATTATTAAAAAAGTTAGCATTTTAGTGAGAAGCCGCAGAAATATTTTTTACTAATTTGGTACATATATTTTATTATATTCTATTAATTTTTTAGAAATATCATATGAAATTTATATATAGTATAACCGTAATAATTAGTTTTATCAACCAATTTTTTTATTTTAATTTAGTAATATATACTATATGCATATAGCAATAATCGCGAATAAATAAATAGAATGTGGCATAGCAAGGTTCAACAAAATGCTGTAGTCATCTAAAAGAACGGATATCCTTAGTTTTACTGTCCTGCTTTATATACCGAATGTTGTACGCACACATACATACACATACATAATATACAGGGCATGTACATAGCTGGAATCATTAGCAGACTTTTGCTGTTTTGCTATAGCTTTTTATGGCTGTCGCCTTCGGAGCTGTCAAGCTAATTGTGCTCACGCACAGGTCGAGTTACCTGCCAGCCACAAGAATGCGTATTTGCCTCCCTCTCTCCCTCTCTCTTTTTGCCCCTCTCGCTCTATCTCTTTCACTTGCTGTCTGTCTAGCACTTTATCTGCAGGACCTTTTGTTGTGCCTGCCTGCGAGCCTGCTTTTGATTTTATTTATTTTTATTGGCCCTCGCGCTTTTTACACATTTTTCATTTCCCTACTCAAAAGTTTTTTTTGTTGTTGCCGTTGCTACCGTTGTTGTTATTGTTTTTTTGGCTTTCATTGTTTTGTGTTGCAGCAATTAAAATTTTTATGAGCAAACAAATTTTCATTTACAACAATAACAACCAAGTGCAATAAAATAATAATAAAAAGCACAAAAAAATACAAACTCACGTTTACGTTCACAGAAGGAAAAGTGAAAAAGTGCTAATTGGTTAATTGTGCGAACACACACAGGTAAGTGAAACCAGTAAGTACATATGTATGTACAGATATATATACATATATATTATACACACGTGTGTAGGTGTCAAGGTGTGTGGGTGTTTGGGTGTGTGGCAATGCCGCATTGTAGCTGATGTCCTGCTCAATAATTCAGCGAACCAAACGCTGGCGATGGCGACAAAGAAAATAAAGTGTTTACGTCTCGGCAAATCGCTGTCGACTTCGTTTCCCTCAGTTATATTGCTGATTATTATCAAAATAAATACACTTATTACGTGTTATGTTAATAATTGATGAAAAACCTTTAATTCACAATCCTTCTGAGAGCAACAAAAGATTTCTTTAACAGCTGTTGGCTAAGGTTCTAATAATTAATATATATAATTTAAATATATGCAAAAAATTACAAGATTGTTGAAATTTGCTTTTCTAAAATATTTTTTGTTGCCTACTGTTATTAGTTTATGTATTTATTTATTAAGTGCAGCATCCAATATCTTAAAAATTTAATAAAATGAGGTTGAAGCCCAAGCTGTAATATTATATGAGAATCATTTAATGTACACAACAAACCCACCCTTACTATTATTAATAATTTTCTCTATAGCTTATATGAATATGCTAGCTATTAAATTAGCAATAAATTCTTGAGACTGTTTTCTTTTGCTTTTATGCATCTGCAGAGTAATATTTTTTGTATGTTGCATAGAAAATAATTGTAACTGATTTTTTTAGGTTTATTATTTACAACTATACGCAAGTAAAATAACATTTTAGAAACTAGAGTAAAAATGTTGAATTTTAAGAACGCTTAATAAAATTTCAATAATCCAATTTTGTAAAACAATATTTCCAACTTTTAAATGTAAAAATTGATTAAGTTCTTTGAGAACAATCTAAATTTAAGTTATCGGTCTTAATATGAGATTTTGAATTATAAATATTTAATTGAATTGAGAATGTTTCTTAAAAGCTGAAAAGAATCTTTTCGCAAACATGGCCAATAAAGAATTGTTTTCGATTTTTCGTCTTGATTTCAGAACTTATTTAGTAGCAATAGAATTAGAAAACCCATTAACTATTTTATAAAAATCTCAGCAAGTTGTAAAGCTCCATGAAAGGATGTAAGACCAAGGCTTTTTGAGTCTGGAATTGAGAATGTTTGTGATTCATATATGAACCAAAATCAAGCTTACTGCGAATAAGGCCAATAAAGAATTATTTTAGCTGTTTCGTGTTGATTACAGAATTTATCTAGTAGCATAAGAATAATAAAAAACATTAACTTATTTATACAAATCTCAGCAAGTTGTAATACTGCATAAAAGGATGTTAGAGTAAGGCTTTAAGAGTCTTGAACTGAGAATGTTTTTTATGCATATATCAACTAAAAACAACCCTTTTCCAAGCAATACAAAATTATTTTCGATGTTTCGTCTTGATTTCTGAATTTATCTGGTAGCAAGAGAATTATTATAATTATTAAATATACATACATTGACTATCTCAGCAGGTTGTAATACTACATGAAAAGATGTAAAAAGTGACGTTTTAAAAGTCGTAAAGAAAGTTTAATGCAAATATGGCGAATTAAGAATTATTTTTGATTTGATTGATTTCCGAATTTATCTAGTTGCAAACAATAATTATAAAAAAGTATTAACCAATTTATAAAAATCTCAGCAAGTAAGGATGGAAGAGTAAGGCTTTAAGAGTCGCCATCCTCATCGCCATCCTCATAGTTATTGCCGTTGTCATCGCCGCTGCTGTTGATGTCGTCCGTTTAAGGCGTCAGCTGCTGCACTGCAGACAAAAGCATTGACACGCCCAAAAACACAGACAGCAGCAGCAGCAGCAGCAGCAGCAAAAGGAGCAGTTGCTTCATTGCCCCCTCCGTTTCATTCCAGCTGGTTGTTAGTTTAAACTGATTTGCAGTGTTTGACATGGCTATAAAAAGCAACGAGGAAGAGAAGATGGCCAAAACTCGACCGGACTCTCAACGACTCTACTATATATATACATATATATGTATGTATATAGTACTTGTATATATAGCAGCGAATGGGGGGCATAGAACAGAACAGGTCAGATCAGCATAGCTTCGTTTAAATGTGTTTTCTTCATTCCTTCCACACATATCCTTCCCCTGCCCCTCGAATGACAGCCAAGGGATTTGTGGCAAGCGAAGGGGAAGGGAAGCGAGGAGGATATTCAGTGAGTTCTCTCAACGCCTGCCGTGTCCTGGTGGTCATTTTACTAATCTCTTCATTTTGCTCAGCGCTGCAAACGTTTTTTCCCATGTTTACAATTTATTTGGCTTGTTGTAGACTCCATCGTCGTCGTCGTTGTCGTTGTTGTTGTTGTTGTTGTTGCTCATACGCCCCATTGTCCGCATTTTGGAGCCCTGATGCGCCCTTTTGTTTGACCAGCACATTGAACAGCAGCAGCCGGCCAGAGCATGGAGAGAACTGATGGCGTTTCTAATGTTAAGTTCACTCATTCATTTTGGGTCGCCAGCCATACACAAAATGCCCTCGCTCGCTGACACGCCTCCACCTGCTCCCAACAACAACAACAACAACATCGAGAACAATAACAGCACTGAGCCTCTAGTTTTGGGGTCGCTGAATATTTTGGGGAGGCAAAGTGGCCGACGAAGACAACAATTAAGTAAAACGATTAATATGCAAAGCAGTCAACGCCAATGTGCCATGAAATTTGTTGTCGATGCTCGGCTCGGTTCAATAGCGAATTTAGCATTAGATAAAAGCGAAATGTTTTACATTTATTTGCCATTTAAATATATTTATATATTTCAAACTTGGCAATTGCTCGCAAAGGAGCAAAGCAAGGAAAAGCAGAATGCGAAACATTATTGCTGAATGTACATTTTAAGTAACGACGAATTTATTGTTTACACAAATGCAAAAAATATTCGTAGTACTCCAGCAATAATGCCACTAATTAACCTCATAAATAACGTCCAAAAGCAACTTAAATGCGAAATTTGCGACTTACAAATTCATATGCCATATTAAAAAGGACAAATTTCTTCAAGTAAATTTGGCATTAAGTGCTGAATTTATTACTTCATAAAGAAATAAAATCATCATTATTGTAAAAGATACAGATTATCTAATAGTTAACTTATTTGTACAAAATTTCTTGTCAATTGCTAAATCTAAACTGTGGCATTCAAAAATAGTTATATTTCCAAAATAAATAGCTCGTAAGATATAAAATATTATTAAAACTACATAACTTAACTCGCAGATAATATTAAAAAATTATGCGTTTTTTTTTTTTGAAAATTCACTGAAAATATTTTAAACCCAAAACACTTTTCCAAATGAACATCAAATTATATTTTAATATCATATTAAATTTTAAGAAAAATTTTCAGAATCAAACATACATTTTCAATACTTTCAAATGCAAATGAAAATGAAAAGCTGTATATTGAAAGATCGAAAGATATTATAAAATATCTCGCTAAGATATGTTCACTAAAGAGTATTTTACATTAGTTTTGCTTAAATTTGGAAAAGAGATTTTAAAAATAACTCACAAACATTTAGAATGCTTGCGAAATATATTTTAATATTTGCAATTATTCAAGACTTTTAGTCTAATCAATTTAATTACTAAAAATAGTTTGCGGTATCTGGAAAGCTTTTCGAAATAAAATTGATATTTATATTGTTGCGCCATGAATCAAATTATTTAATTGTTTAGGCTCATGAATTTATGAATACAAAGTATAAATTAAAGTTTAAATTTGACAATAGTGGTGTGTGTGTGTGTGTGTGTGTGTGTGCTGTAATCCATTAATATTTGTTTAATCTGCTGTTGCTGTTGCTGCTGCCGTTGCAAGTAATTCATGTCAAATCTTTTGGGGCAATCCAGGATTTAATCCCGTTCGTTTAATTTCTATGCACAAATCGCATTTGGAGTACTGTTGCTTTTGTTATTACGGTCACAGTTCTTGACCCCCACACATACACACAGAGAGTGCGAGGGAGAGGGAGAGGGAGAGTGAGAGCTGTGTGGGTGCAATGGATTTGTTTGCTTCTGGCATTGTTGTTGCATTTAATTAAAACCCTAAAATGTAGGCACACGATTGTACTACAACTAGTTGGCAGAGTAGCTCGATAAGCCAAAAGGGGAGCTCTCTCTGTGTGTGAGTGTGTGTGTGTGTGTGTGTGTTTATGTGTTTGTGCTGGGGGAAATTGGAAAGCCAACAACAAAAATAAATAAATGTGAAACTGTGCTGGTATTTTGGCAACCACAGTCACAGAGAAGCAGCACAAAAACGAGCCACCCTCTTTACCTCTCTTTCTCTCTCCCTGCTTCTGTCTCTCTCTCTCTCGCTGAGAGCTCTCTGTGTAATCGCTCAAATTGCTGGGCAAACAGTCAAGTAGTTTTTGGAGAAAATTGTTAAATGATTTCATTATAATCCAAGAGTCCATTATGCGGACACCACATGCATATTAAGTTTGGTCACGCTAAATAAGAACAATAACAAAACCGAACCTATCTCAACAGAACTTCTCAAACTGACCTACGACAATCATTTTGCATTTGTCAGTACATAAAATACACAAAAGTTTTTTGTGTTTTTAACACATTCACATTTTTAGTTCAGTTTTGGCACCTAAGAAGCTTCAATTTCAAAATTGCGTGACAACTTTAATTATAATTTTGCCAAATTTGCACTCCATCATTTTTGCGCAGAAAGTTGTGCTCTTTGTAGAGTTCCCCAATTACCATAACTTTTTGGCCAAGAAACTTAGGCAATTCCCTTGCGGTGTGCTGTCTTGTCTTCGTTTAGAATAATTGAATTTTCAGCATTACCACTGATGAGTTGGAGACAGAGACGGAGACGGAGACGGAGACAGACATCAACATTTTTCACTTTTCACAATAAATAAGTATGATAATCATAATTAAAACTTTACGAAACGTTGCCTGAATGAAATACATAAATGTTTGCCAACTTGAAAGCAAAACTTTGTATTTGTTCTTCATTCAATTATCTTCAACTCGCAACTCTTTTCATTAATATATATATACGAGTATTTATCAAGGCTTTTCAGAGTCATTTTCACTTGAGCATTCTTCACCACTGAATTTGCTCGATATTACAACAAAATAATCAACTTCTTGGCGAACATTGTATGTAAATAACATATTTAGTTGCATAGTTTTTGCTCGACTTATTTTTGCATACATTTGAATTTGAATTTGAATATTTTTTGTAGAAAAAACAGTGCATATATAGTATAGTTTTATATGATGGACATTAATTGTGTACTGAAGACAACTAAATTTATATTTTAAGCTTCTACGGTTTTTTACTAAATATTTGTGAATAAATGTATAAAGACAATGTTTTATTTTCATTTGTATGTAGAGAGTAGACAAAATGTTGCATATATATTTAAATGATAGTCTAATGCTTGCTGAGGCAACTATTTGTATAATATCTGAATAGAATAGATAGACAAAATATTGCACATATGTACATTTAAGTAAAAACTACGCAGATATTTATTTTTTTTCTTGTGCCGTTGTTTTCAATTAATATAAATAAAAAACAATATTTTATATGCCCATTTGTATTTTATGAAAATAGTAATCAATGCTAGGCAATACTATATGCAACACAATTATTTATATTTATTTATTTATGTGACAACACAATTGTTTATATTATGTTATGATATCCGATAATGCTGAACATTTATTCATTACGCATAATTATCTTTATCTATTTATTTGCAATAGCCTTTTTTTATTATCAGCAGATTTTAGTGCCACTTTAAAAGCTCGAATTGGATTTTAAAGAGCACACAACGGGCACACGGGCAATTCGAATGCAATCTTTATGGCACTTGGCAACCCTGACTGCGAGAAGAGCGCATCTAAATTAGTATTCACTTATCTTTGGCTCGCCAAGTTGCCGCAAATGGCGGCAGCATCTACGGCAGCCATCTGCGACCGTGCAACATTGCAACATACTCGCAATCTATCGTATTTGTAATAAAAATATCTTTAATCTTACCTTGGCACAAAGCGTGTTTTTTTTTTTGGTTTTGTTCCCACAAAAAGCCAAAAAACGACAACGGAAAAAAGCGCCACAACAACAACAACGATGTGGACAACAAACACAAAAGGAAAATAGCCAAAGAAGCCAACGACAACAAATACGCGAAGAACGCGGCGAGGAGAAAAACAAAAATCCGTTTCCGTGTTTCCCTTTCTGCTCAAAATTCGTTCGTTTCGCGTTTGCTTTCTTTTTTTGTTTTGTATTATTATTATGACTCGATTTTGCAAAATTTCTCTTTGGCAATTTTCATAGTTATTTTTCTTGTATTTGGCTTTTTTATTTATTTTCGCTGGTTGTTGCAATTAGTTATTTTTGCTCACTTTTTGATTTTTGTACAATTTTCGCATTGCATTTTTCCATTTGTTTTCGATGTTAGAAAAAAACCCAAAAAAAAAAAGGTGGAGAACAACTTTTTCGATTAGACAACGGAAAAAAAAAACGAACAACTTTCACAACTGTTCTGTGTGGGGCAATTTATTTATTTTTTTTTATTTGTTTATATTTACTGAACGCTGTGCTGTGTTGTGCAGTGTTTTGTTTTTCTTTTTTTTTTTGTTTGTGTGTGGCAGCGTCTGTGACCGCAAAAAATGCAATTATTATAATCGATGGCAAGCGGACAGCAACAAGTTGATCAATTGCATTAACCAAATTAATTAACAACAATTTGCGATGATTACGAAATTTCTGACTCACAATTGTCGCCCCCAATAATTGTTGGTGTTGTTGTTGTTGTTGCTCTATCTTTGCCTTGGCAGCCAGCAACCTCCGCAATGACCGTGTAACAATTTTGCAGCTCAGCAGCAGCAGCAGCAGCAACAACAACAAGAACAACAACAATGCCAAGAAACGCGCGCGCGCCACAAAATAGGCAACGACAACGACAAAAATTCAGCGCGCCTTTTTGTTGCTGGCATATTATTTAAAAATATTTATTTTGTTTTGGTTGAAATCTGCAGTTATGTGCAACGGCTTTAGCAGCAGCAGCAACGGCAGCAACGGCAGCAACGACAGCGACAACAACAATTCGTACACACAGAACTTATGTAAGCGTTTTGTGCGCGGTTTTTGTGCGTTTTTCTGCAATTTGATGTCCATCGGCTGCTGCTGCTGTAACGGCAACTGCAACGGCAAATGCAACGGCAATTGCAACGGCAAGTGTAACGGCAACTGCAACTGCTTGTTATTTGGTGAGTTATTGCAACGATTGTTGCTGTTACAGTTGCTGTGGTTTGCTGCCGTTGTTGTTAGACTCACAGAACACGACGCAGCTGGCAGTCACATGCGCGACACACAAACACACACACGTACAGACACAGACACAGACAGGCACACACACGCACACGCACACGCACGAAGACGCAGACACGGTCACGAGACGAGACGAGACGAAACGAGACGAGACGGATGCAGGCAAGCGACAAGAACAAGAACAACGACAGCGACAGCGACGATGACAAAGACAACGACAACAACGACGACGACGACGACGATTGCTTCGACTGCGCGGTTCACGCGTTTTTCTTAATTCACACACACGAAAGCGAAACGCGTGCCGTCTGCGCTGAGTCCTGTTTCATACTGTTTCTGCATTGCGATTACTGCTGATGCTGATGTTGCTGCTGCTGCTGCTGCTGCTGCTGCTGCTGCTGCTGCTGCTGATGCTGCTGCTGCGGCACAAGAATTTCCCCTGGCTGGCACTGTTAAAATTTCCCTGGCATGCGCAATGTAAACTAACACAACTGTAGCCGGCTAAAATGGGACATTTCGATGTGTGATATTTGTACCAAGGTCTCAGATCCGAGTTTTTGTGGGCCGATTGCGATCCCGACGACGCCGCTCGCTGCCCTTCAATCAAGCGTGAGTGGAATTTTGGTTTTAGCCAAGTTTATTGGCAATTACGTATGGATATATGGCAAACAGTTAGCCACAATTAAGGCAGCCAAATCAATTTATTTATGAACATTTCACGTATCCACATTAATGCAAATGAGTTGCAACTGGCATCCTGCAACCTGCGAATGCTGCTCGACTTGATGCCAAATTCAATTATGTTGAATGCCAAAAAGGTTAATGAAAGCTCCAGCTGAATTGTAGATGAGCTATCGAGAGGCAACGTGCCACAACCACATATAGATGTTGCAATCTGCAATGTGGAGACGGTGTGGCAACATGGCATCGTGGCAGCGTGGCAGCGTGGCAGCGTGGCATCGTGGCATCGTGTGCGTTGCGGTGGACAATGGACACTGCGCGTTGCAAATTGATGGTTTTTGTTGCTACTTTACACTATCTTTACTCCAGCAGCCCCCAGAATCCCCGCTTCAATCACTGCAATCGCTGCGATTGTCAGGCGCTAATACAATTGCTATATATATACATATATAGTACATATATGGTATATATAGTCGAGTAGATTCGATATATATGAGATATGCTCCTCTCTCTTCCCAGACACATTCAGCCATCAATCTCGTCTAGCTTTAATTTAAATTCCCGCAGTCGCTTTTGCATTGTCAACGCCTGGCATTGTGCTCCACTATAAAGCGTAGCTGTCTCTTAAACCCTTTCACATTTATCTTCAAACATGGTTCACAAAGATTCTAATTTTTATAGTAAAGTTTATATAGTGGAAGTCCTTTAAATCCATTTCTATTCTGAGCGGAATATCTTAAATCAGGGACCATAATTTTTTTTTTTTTTCAAAAAAAGATTTCTTTACAAAACAATTGATGTTATTCGTATTTAATTATAAACTAAAAATTAAAAATAGGACATTTAAAATAAAACTCATATAAAATAATATATAAGGAGTTTTCCTAGTTTTCTGGGTTTAGTAATTTAACTAGATTTTCTCGTATATTCCAATCAATTGGAGATTCGTTAAGCATAACAAAAATTATATGTGTTCTTAATTTCTGTCAGACTCTGTTTTGATTTCACTTTTCTAAATCTAGATGTGATTTTTATTAAAATGAAAGTCAGAAAGTTAAATAAATTTAGTTCAATTAAATACAAGCAAAGTTGATATATACTAGCAAATTATTATAATTTTTTTAATTTTCAGACTTGAAATTAAAATTTAAAAAATCGAATAAAAATCGAAACTATCATTCGTGATGTAGAGTTCACAATTTAGAATTTATAATATTCAAAACATCTACGCATCTTCTCAAAAACTCTCTTTTAGTAGCTTTTGTTCTTATTTATTAAACCTGACTTTTAAGATCTAAAATTGTAAATTGTATTGCCAATTTTTTTTTTTAAATTAAACTATTTTTTTATTTAAAACCTACATTTCACTGTCTAAATTTTAAATTATAAATTGCCGATTCCTCCTCATAGGCTCTACCTAATTTTGTACAAAAAATGATTGACTTTTTTTAAATTAAAATACCTAAATTGTATTGTCGATTTTTCTATAGTCTCCATCCTGCACTCTTTATATTTTTACAGGGTATTTGGCCGTTTGGCTTGCGCTTACTTCCGCCTTGTGGCAGGTGGAAAGCTGACCAAAGCCCAAAGAAAAGGTGGCAAAGTCTCCATTAGCGATCATTACAAGCTGACAGCCCAGCTTTTTTATCTGTCTCTCTCTCTCTCTCTCTCTCTCTGTGTGTTTTCATACCCTTTATGCTCGCATAAAGCTGCCATTGTAAATGATTATTTATGTGCGCCTCCTTTGTGTCTGCGGTTTGTCTAACGAGAGGCACGAGGCACGAGGCAACCGTTCAACGTTCAACGAGACGCCGCGAGCCACGTGGCCCACATATTGTTTTAAAGCACAACAACAACAGCAGCACAAAATTCGCAGCGTATTTTTTGGGGGGCATGACTCGACAACGGAGTGAAATTTGCCAGCAATTAAATGAAATAAACTTGCTTCAAATATTATGTAAATGCAGCGCTGTGTGACTAATTGAGTCGTCCTCCTGTCAACGCATCTCATCGCATCGCATCTCGCATCTCTCGGCATCTCATCTCACCTCATCAAAGCCTGAGCTGAGCTGCTGCACTGAGAGAAAAAAGCGTGATTACATCAAGAATAAAATTCTTGACGTCAGAAAGCGTATTCTTAAGTATAGAACAAAATTCTAGATTGTTGTTCATCTCTTAAGAGAATGAGAAACATTCTCAACTCAAGAATATATTCTTAATTCAATAACGTCAAAATGTCAAAAAGAAATTAAAAACTAATTCTTTAATTTATTTTTAATTATTTTTTTATATTATAATCTTACTAGTTCATAATTGTTTATTCATGATCAGATAGCGTATTAAAAAAAAAAGAAAAAAAGTTAAGTTAAGTTAGTTAAATATTTTATTTTTTTTAACTGAGAATTTTTCGATACGTATCGAAATAAGATTTCGTTCTTAGAAACATTCTCGAACCAAGTTTTCTGTTTTGAAACAAGAAAAAGTTCAAATTGAAATTTTGTTTTAAGAATGATTTAAGAAATGAGGAATTTCTTTTTAAAATCTAAATCTAAAAATCGGAGAATCGTCTCTTTTTCTCTCTCTGTATCTATTCAAATACCCTTTTTTCCCCCCCGCCTCGGCGGCGCTCGCTCTCAATGATGGATGAACTTCATTTTTATTGTGCGACCTTGAAAAGCCAAAGTCTTTGCAGACCCAACAACAACAACAACAACAACAACATTTACAAGAACAACAATATTAAGCGCAAGATATTAACCGGAAGGAAAATATCAATCAGCATTTTACACAAGAATGCCTCAAAGTGGAAGGGGCAAGTATAAGAAAAGGACTGCTCGTCATCTCGGCTGGAGGATGTCAATCTACCAGCCTCCTTTCCCCTCTTGCCCCTCTCGTCCCTCTTGTCCCTCTTGCACCCAGTGCTGTTAAGGCATTAAAACAAAACATTTTAATTAATTGAGGCGGAAAATTTGGTTGGGTTTTTTGCTTGCCACACACACACACAATGTCAACTCGGAGGGGCAAGCGGCGAGGAAGGAGGGCGCTACAGCTGAGACTTGTGGCAGGGGGCGTGGGGGGGGGGGGGCGTGGTCGGCAGTAAGACAGACAGTTGACGCGAACATTCAACTGAAATTGGCTTTTTGAACGGAACCAAAGCCGAAACAAGACGTCGACAATTTGCCACGTTTAATGGCTTCAAAGATGTATTACGCGATTGACAGTGCGAATGTGTGAGTGTGTGTGTGAGTGTGTGTGTGTTGTAAACAATTATAGCTGCTTTCACCTAGAGACACGCTAAGCGATTGTCAAGCGATTAAGCGATTTGCCTTGACAGCCGTGAGAAACTCGCAGCGACACAGAGAGAAAGAGACAGAAAGAGCATGAGAGAGAAAGCGACTGAGAGTGGAGAAAAGATTTCAATTTTATAGTCGTGCTTGACTTTAATGACCTCTATGTGTGTTGTTTTTTTGTGTGTCTAGTTTATAATGGCAACTGGCAGCTTTACACTTGCCACGCTGCTTGCAGCAAATTGCGTGCGGCACAAACGCAACTTTCAAGGATGCCACTTACAGCCACTGACAGCTAACGATGTTGCCACGCCCTCCCACTCCCAGGCCGCCTCCTTGTAGACCCAAGCGAAGATCAACACTCGACCGAAAACTTTTGTCATTTACGCGCCGAATTTGCCCAGCGACAGCGACAGCAACTGAGCGCTACACTGTCCAGCAAAGCTAAGGACCGAGCAGAGACGGCGACTGCGACTGCGACTGCGACTGAGTCCTGGGCACATTCCATAATTGAATTTTCACTACACAAGCGACACGTTGCGAATTGTAAAACAAAAAATAAAACTCACACTACAACAAAAATAAGTGAGAAAATTGCAGCCAAGTGTGCTCGACTGTGAGATACTTGCCACTCAATTTAATGGGGCAAATCAAAAGTAAAGGCATAACAAATACACTATAAATATACCAAATTTCACACCTAACTTTAACACAAAAATATGCCAAGTCCAATTTATGTAATGCAAAATTACAACTCCCACATACAAAAAATACAATTTATAAAAATAAAATAAAACGAATCCTTAACGTATATTTATAAATATAACCTGTAGACCATAATGGTCTATAGCATTTAATTTTGAGCGGCAATTTTAATAATTAAATATTAGCCCAACTTTGTTATGCTAGTTCTTTAGTTAAAATATCAATATTAAATAAATAAAATCCTTATAAAATGTATGTTTGCGTTTATACATATTCTGAGATATTTTGGCAGTCGAAATTTTTATAAAATTGTCGAGGTTGATCTCATCATGACAAAATAATGCAATGCATTGAAAATTTGTTAAAAAAAATCGAATCTTGAAAAAAAATGTTGCAATAATCCAAAAAGTGCAGTTATGTGCAAGGCATTAAAATAAAAAGCATTTTACGATTTACAAGCTACTTTGATGCAATTATCTTGTTGCCCCAACAATATTGCAATAATCCGAAATAAACATATAAATGCAATGGATTTAAATGAAAAGAATACAATAAATATGAATGCAATGGATTTAAATGAAAAGAATACAATAAAAATTAACTGTACATAAATTGCAAACAATTCGAAAAAACGTTGCAAATAAATTAAAGTGCACATTTGATGGCAATTATCTGAAATGTGACTATGCGATGCATTTAAGATAAATATAAGCAAACCATTTTGGTTGCAAGCATTTTACGATTTACAAGCTATTTTAATGCAATTATCTTGTTGCCCCAAAAATATTGCAATAATCCGAAATGAACAATGGATTTAAATGAAAAGAATACAATAAAAATTAACTGTACATAAATTGCAAACAATTCGAAAAAACGTTGCAAATAAATTAAAGTGCACATTTGATGGCAATTATCTGAAATGTGACTATGCGATGCATTTAAGATAAATATTAGCAAACCATTTTGGTTGCAATTATGCCGTATGTGCAATTAAATGTAGCCGCAATCAACGACATTAAACTGCGCATAAATTCTGCTTTCATTTTGACAAACTTAAGCTGTGTATAACACCAAAGGATTATTGTCAGCAATTTTAAAGTGTTCCATGGCAGAAGACAGACAGACAACAAAAGTTTTCGATTATTGCAACGCTGGGCTGCAACAGTTTTGCGATTAGCACTTAGCTGTAATACCCTGCCCGGCAAAATGCTGGACAGGTATGCAGCAAAAGAGCAAAGTCAAGTTCGACAGGCATAAGACTGTGTGTGGAGGACAAAACGGGATTAGAGCAAAAGGCTGTGTTAGGCTGGGTCATAAAGCGCATAGACCTAAGCCAGGAGAGAGAGTGTGTGTGGAAGATGTGCCACGGACAGCTCTCGAAGATGAAAAAGTGTAAAATTAAATGAAAAATAAACAATGAACATGGCGAAGCGAATTGAATTGAAGCGCAGCAACGATGGAAATGGGCAAGGGGATGAGCATCAGCTGGCAGCAGGAACAGAAGCAGCTTCAGTCCGGTTTTCATTTTGAACACACACGACAGCTAAAAATGCTGACATGGTCAGCACACCAGACACGACACAGCGTGGGCGGAGGGAGGAGGTAGGAGAGAGGAGGGAGCATATCACTAGCTTTGCTATTTGTATGAATTACAAGCGACACACATTCTCAGCACTCAGTTCTCAGCTGGTCTGTGCGCCATTTCCGTTTCCGCTTTCCACTTGCTGGGTATTTAGTGTGTGTGTCGCTGCCTCCCCCTTGTAATTGTTGTACTCCTAGACTCCTAGACTTCTGTATTCTGTACTTCGCTTGTACTATACTTTGCTGTTGTCGCTGCTGTGATTTGGATTGTCGGCCCAACCCCATTTGCCACGTGTTTGACAAGGCAACGCGCATGCATGCAACCTAATTGAGTTTCTGCTGGCGAAAAAAATACCCGCATATATAGTATGTATATATGCATGCATAAAGCCAAAGCATAGTTGAAAAATTGGTAATGGGCTTTAAAAAAAAAACACGAAACGAAACGAGCATAATTAAAAAATGTTCCATCATTGCAGTGCACGGAAGGCGTTTGCCATTAATAAATACGACTACAAGCATAAAAGAGTGGGAGAAGCAGCGTCGGCAGTCAGGACTCAGGACACAGGACTCAGGACTCAGGACACAGGACTCAGGAGTCGGGAGTCCCGGCTAATCGCAGCGCATTAAAAGTGCGTTAAAAAGTTCTCACATTGGCTGGTGGCCATAAACAAAAAACAAAAAAAAAAAAGAAATATATGCGATTCGTAAGAGTATTTTAAATTATATAATTAAAAATGCATTATTATTTTGTGTACTTAATGTTGCCAGCAAATTTTTAATTCTAATTTATGATTTTATGCTCTCGCGTTGCTTTTTTTTATATCAACTTTACTTAAAGTTTCAAATAAATGTTACCTGCCAATTAATGTTTTTATACTTTGCATTGGAAAGCGAAAATGTACTTTTAATGAATACTTTTTTTTTAATATTACATGCCGATGGGATAATGAGTTTTTTTTGTATTAATTACTCTACATCTACTAATAAAAAAAATAATTTTTATGTTTGATACGACTAAGAGATAAAAAAGAAACAAAATAAATTAACAAATACAATTATTATACAATTTAAATTGTAGTATTTTGTAATCTATATATTAATTGCATTTTTAATTATAATATTAAAATTTCTGTATTTTTCAAAAGGCACAATAATTCTCCTTAAAGTTTCAAGCAGATTTTTAATTTTTATTTATAATTTATTGGTTTCTTATTGCTTTTAGTTAATAAAAACAAAATTAATTTCAATGCATCTTTTTTTGAACGATCAAGACGACCTAGAAAAATAATTTAAACAATTATATTGTATGCTTAAAATAAATAATTACATTTCTGTTGATAAATAAAGTAAAAGAATTTGAAATAATATAATTCAAAATTAATTTAGTTGTAAAGCCCAAAAAGACTTTAAAACATTCCCAAAAAAATATAATTTACAAAAATAGATTTATTATTTTATTTAGAAAAATATGATAACACTCCAATTGAGTTTTTCTGCGAGCGAGTTTTCATTTAGAGAACGTGTAAATAACGGTGCCAAGTTATATATTTAGCTATCACTTTAAAAATAAACAAAAAGTAAATTGAAATACTCACCGATAATTTGCTGAGCAGCAGACGAACAATTTTTAAAAATTCTAAAACAAAAAGAAAAACCATTAATTTTTATGTAAAACATAACTCAATTAATAGTACACAAATATTATGTGAATTTCCACCTTAGGTTTACATATGTTAATAAAGAATAAACTATTAACCATAGTAATAGTAAAATATAAAAATTCAGTGCATTTCCTGCAATAAATTAATGGTGAGGCAAGTTTTTATTGGAATTTGGTAAGAAGGTGTAAACGGTGGAATGCGCGAAGAGTTGATAATCTGAAGAACACTCGTAAATACGATGCTGGCTTGTGCTTTTATTAACTTGTCTTAGTCCCTGTGACTTTTATCCACTGTTCCAGCTTCGACATCGACTCGACTTCGGTTGTGTCGTTAACCCAGGCGTAAAAATTGAATCGTAAAACGATTTTAAAATCAAAATTCACATGGCCATAAACAACAAAGCGGAGGACATCAAATACATATTCGCAGCATATTACACCGACAAAAAAAAAAAATATATATATATATATATACGAAGAACATATCAACGCAGAGGCGAAGGGGAGATGTAAGCCTTATGCTTATCGGGGCCCATAAAAAAGCATCAATTTTTTGCGCATTTTGTTGCTAATTAAAAGCTTCATCGAGTGACTAACTTCATTTCGTGTGAAGACGATGATGATGGCCAATGACTCAGGCAGCTGTGATCAATGACAAGTTGCGAAAACCGTTAACTGACAACGTTAAAAACTTTGCACAAATAATTTGCACAAGTCGTCGTCTCCGCTGCTCAGGCAATAAAATTGCGCACACAAAGTCGAATAAATAAGGCGAGCATAAATAAGAAAGCACCGAAGTGCCGAGGAGTGAGAGAAGACCAATTTCATTGCAGGAGTGAAAAGTCAGGCTGGCGGCAAATCGAAGTGAAAGTTTCGCAATGATGGCGCTACAATGAGGGGGGAGGGAGGGAGGGAGGGAGGGGAAAGCAGACAGCAAACATGCAAACTGCCATTAAAAGTGACAAAAATTACAGCAGCATTTGCAGCAACAACGGCAACAAGACCGATGAGGGCTAAACAAAGTTTTATTTGGCCATGTTAATCAAGCATTGAGAGCGACCACATGACAGAAGCGTCGGTGGAAAGGGGGCGTGGCCATAAAGAACGCCTTCAGTTCACCTGTTGACAAAAGCCCGTCGCACGTCCCAAAACTTTCATCGAGTGCGTAAAGAGCAAAGGCAGCGCTAGAGTTCTCAAGTGTCGTCAATCTATATACATATATATAGTATATTGTATTCCCCACAGAATAAAATTGAAACTGAAACCCCCCACGTTCAAAAAATAAATGAAATTGTTGCTGACGAATGTCAAATGTCATTTTGTCCCTCACTCGATCAACATATGAATTGACATCGCGACTCCTTGACTCCTTGATTCCCTGACAAAAGCATTTAATCTACAGAAATCGTTGTCTCAAGTGACTAAAACTCTTCCAATGAAGCGTTTTTGCAACATTGTCGAACACTCTCAACGTACTCAAATACTTGTCTATTTACTTTGCAGAAATACTTGATGGCAAAAGTATATATAGGCTATTAAGTAATAAATATTCGATTGGCTATTTAATATTAAATTTGATATTTAATACTACATTAGATATTTGATATTAATTCGATATTTATTCTAAAATTAGCTTTTTAATATTAATTAAATATTTAATGCATTATTTGCTATGCAGTATTTTTGTAAAGTATACGCAGCGTGTGCCATCAGTTAAATGTACGTTAAATTTAATAATGTTTTCAACAAGCATTGAACAATAAGACAATTAATAGTCAACTGCGTATTTAATATTATTTTATATATTTCAATTAAATATATATTTAGCTATTTAATATAAATTAGATATTTAATGAATTATTTGATATGCAGTATTTTTGTAAAGTATACGCAGCGTGTGCCATCAATAAAATGTACGTTAAATTTAATAATGTTTTCAACAAGCTTTGAACAATAAGACAATTAATAGTCAACTGCGTATTTAATATTATTTTATATATTTCAATTAGATATATATTTAGCTATTTAATATAAATTAGATATTTAATGAATTATTTGATATGCAGTATTTTTGTAAAGTATACGCAGCGTGTGCCATCAATTAAATGCACGTTAAATTTTATAATGTTTTCAACAATGCTTTGAAAAGTGCATTAATTTCAAATATAAATATATTTAATTTTATATCAGCATTTAGCAATAGCTTATCTTCAGCAAAATAAATACATTTATGGTTCATATATTTTTTTCAATTTCAATTGCAAAATAAATTGCTTAATCATCTGCAGCACATTTTCTTATATCAAGATATTATTTAAAATACCTTTTACAAGCATTGAAAATTTATCGAAAATTCAAATAAATTTTTTTACATATTTTATTTAAATTATTAAATTTATCGTGAATTTTCTAATATCTTTATAATATCTAGAATATCTTCAATAAGCATTAAAAATGTTCTTAATTCAAAATGCAGGTTTATATTTCTGCTTTTTAATTTTCGTGAAATATTATGCTTTTTAATTATTCCTCATATAGTCCACAAATATTGGAAATAATATATTATAATTTTTTTTAGATTCTATTTTGTATTATGTGTGCATTAAAATAATGTTCACAATACGTATAGATTTTTTTAAATCTGGTTAAACATTTCTCTTTAAAACGGACAGCACAAACTTTCAACCAAAGAAGTTTTAATAATATTTTTGACAACTAAAAACCACACAAACTCGCGCTCACATTTTGACGATTAAATATTAAACGGGCTTAATTTGAAAATGTTGCAAACTAAGCCCCCAAGTAAGCTGAATAAGCTCTTCGCTTAGTCGCAGTGATTAAAGCTGGTGACACTCTCAAATCCACCCGAGGCCTAAAGGAGCTAATGGAATTGTGGCAACAATTACATTGTCAGTTTGGAAAAAAAAAAATGCTGTGAATCTATCGAGTGGAAACTATCGATGCCTGTTATGCCTAACACGATTATCGAGAGCCTCGTAACAACATTATGATTAACAGCAGCTACATATCGTTGGTGGTCGCACCTGCAGCGTGTCATAACTTTGTCAAGTGCCACTCAACACATGCACAGGCTGACAGACGTGCGGACGGACGAAAGGAGGACGTCAGGGGGTCAGTGAGACAGTGAGACAGTGGCAAAAAGCAGCGGCGAAAGGCGAAAGGCGACAACGACAGCGACAGAAACATTCGCGCCCAGCTGCAGGACACAAGCAGAAGCAGCAGCAGCAGTGGCAAAAAATAGCTGGAAAAGCAGGAAAAGCGAAAGAGCAACGTGTCATGTGGAGTGGCAACAACAACAAAGGAGCTCGCTCCTTGGCAGGCAGCTAAAAAACAAGGAACAAACGCTGCTCGACTGTGAGATACCCGCTAAACGAGTGTTTAAATAAATATATACCGAAAAGTAAATTTGGTATATTCTATGACGTTGAAAAGAAACCAAAATATACCACACACGGCTGGTTCTGATTTGAGCCTAATGAAATTGTTTCTTGCACATTTATTTATTTTATTTTATTAACTTGAATTTATTTTACATTCGACTTCAATACAATGTATGATACTTAATCTAAACATAATTCTAAAGGAAATCGGTTCGACTCTCTGTTGTACTTTAGTCGCTGTAATTTTATTTGGATTTTGTGATTTGTATTATATATTCTCGCTCGTCGAAGTTAACTCGTGAAAACTCGTATTTTGCTATACATAACATATATACATAACATATATATTATTCTATGTGTGATTCAATTTAAAATTCCACTCGCTAATAGTATCTGCATGGAGCAATAACAAGCTTTTAAAAAGCAAATGTTGGTAGCTCTTGGTCTAGGTGTTAAAAAAACGAACAGACATGACTTTATATAGCATAGAAGAATCTATATACTTTTTGGGATCGAAGATGCCTCCTAACGCACTTATAATACCCTTCAGCGCCATTTGGGTAGCGAGTATCGAAAAGAAGACAAAAAAAAACTTTTTAGCTGTTGCTGATTTTTCGCTTTTCTGCTTTTCTCTGTGTAGTGCCACGCCCCTGTGCTCACTTTGGCGTCGCACAATAAAAATAAATAAATAAATCAAAGGCATTTAATTTCATTTCGTAGGCTCAGCTCAGACGACGAGGGATGTGAGGGCGAAGGAGGCGTTTCGCTGAGTGCGTGACACACGCGGCGTATGCGTAATCGCAATCTGGCAAAAAGGACAATTTTCTGTCTGTCCGTCCGTCCGGCTGTCTGTCTGTCTGTCTGTCTGTGTGTGGGGGGCTAAACTATTGGCAGGCGATAAGCCAAAATGCCGAGGAGTTCTCACTGTGGGCAGGGTGGAGGGGGGTGCGGTGGGGGGCGCCACTCAAAAGGGGGCGTGCCAACTTCAGTTTGACGCCTTTGTCAATTTGTTTAGCATTGCCCTTTGTCCGACTTTCAGCCATGCCCCAAAAAAGAACCATGTGCTAATGTCAAGAACAGCCCTCATCATCTACACACACACACACACACACACACACACACACACACACACACACACACACACACACACATTTATCTATGTGTGTGTGTGTGTGCACGTGCCGTGTCTGCAAATGGCGCTTGTGTTGATTTTCGCTATCAGGTGGCAATTTATTTAAACTGCGTTTGCATTTGAAATTCGCTCGCTGCGCCAAGAGTGATTGAAGCAGCAGCAGCAGCAGCAGCAGCTAACCTGGTCAAAAGTTGTTCGACACTGATTTAAGTGGCCAACGAGCGGACTCGAGACGCCTCCAGGCAAAAGTTGGCCGAAACCATTCACAAAGAGACTGGCGAATTGAGCAGCTTCAGTTTGTAAAGTTTTTGTTGACTGCGCGCACAAAACTCACTTGAGTCGATAATCGATGCATACTATCGATAACAGCACGTAAATAAATAAATGCAGCGACTATCGATAGTAGTCAAATACAAATTATTTTTATTTCGATAGCAATTCTACTTGGTGTTCATTTTATTTTCTGTCGATAGTATAAAGTTGAAAATCAAGTGAAGATATGACAGAACAAAATGATACTATTTTACTGTCTATATTGCTTATATAATCTCCAATTGTTGTTGAGCAGCATTTATAATAGCAATTCAAACTGTTATTCATAGTATTACTTTATTTCGTCTCGATTAATTTATTTAATTTTCGTTTCGATCAATTTATGAAAATCAAGTAAAGATTGAGCATTTATTTTATTTTACTGTGTTTATTTCGACAGCCATATTTATTTTGGTTCATTTTTTGTTATATTTTTTATCAATCACTGAAAATTCTAATTATTGTTACTAGTATGCTATTATTATAATCTCAATGGCTGTAATTGAACAAATTAAATTTTTGGCACTGTTAATAGTATATTATTATTCTAATTTCAAACGCTGTAATTAATTCAGCAGCTCTCGAGTATTTAGTTTCAAAATCAAGTGAAGCTACAACAGCAAATAATTATTTTAATTATTTTCATGTCGTAATAGTTGATTAAACAAAGTATTCAATCATTTTGCCTCTATCTGGAATAAACTTTAAATCTGGGGAAGATTAAACAGCAACATTTTTTTTTATAGCAGCTCTAATTGCAACTCAAAGTATTTTACTAATTTTATATCCAGCTACCTTCGATGCTAATTAATTTAAAATAAAGTGCATTGGTTGTAGTTGTTATTTTAATAGTAGCTAATTATTAATCTATTAGCTTTTAATTTTATATCAGTCCCTGTAATTAATTCAGCTACAAATGATAGTATATAAAATATTTAACTCCAAAATTAATTCGCCATTCATCTATTTAAATTTATCGATAGTATTTAGAAGATTTCCAGATTAATCACTTAACTAATGCGTTGATTTTCCACATTGAGCTTGCAACGCTATCGATTGTGGCATCAATCGGAATCCGAATCGGAATCGGAATTGGAATCGGATTCTTGGCAACCAAGCATAATGCTGCTAACAAGATTCAATAAGATTCAGCAATCGACAGAAACAGAGGGGAAAAAAGCGACAAACAAAAACAAATCGACAAAAGGGAAGCGAAAGACGGTTGACTAATGGAATTATCGTATTTTGATAGTTTTCCGACTGTGCCAGAGATAAGAGCCGTAATATAACGACAAGCAGCTGCAATGGGTTGAACAGAACAGAACAGAACAGAGAAACGAATCCAAGTGCGACTCCATGAAGCAGCTTGTTAATGCCAATTGCCAAGTTTTCCCCTCGGCGACATACGCATGAGAGATGATGTGTAATAGGTCGACTGGTTGCCACTTTTCTTCCCCATCGACAGCCTGTTTTGCTGGCTGTTTATTTGACTGCCTCCCTGACTGACTGACTGACTGACTGACTGTGGATTGAGGCGTCATTGCATGTATCAATGTGCGAACGAAGTTCTTTCTTTTGACTTCTGACAGCTCTCGACAACCCCGGCTGAAGGCATGTACTCGATGCTCGCTTTATAGGCCTGACAAATGCCTGAACCAACTGTGTCGCCAAAAATGTTTGGTAGCATTTCCGTTTTTTTTTATTTTTGTTGCCCCTTTTTTTTTGCAAGTTGTGTGGAAAACACGTTTTGCGCTCGCTTTTCTTTCATTTTTCTTTTGGGGGCAACTTTGCTTTCGATTTGATTCTCCCGACACTTTTTCCACATTCCGTTTGAAACCGAAAACCAGAAATTTTGCGCCCTCAATCTCCCTCTCGCATTGCTTTGGGTCAGCTTATTTTTGATACAGCGAGAAAGGGCCTACTTAAAAATTAAAATTTTATTTGCTACTAATTTTCATTGGGCTGTTTACTTTATGCCTCCCCTGGAGCACAGTTTCTCCCATCCCTTCCTGCTTCTGCTCGTTCCCACTAAATAATGCAACTAGCCATAAATGCTCTATCAAAACGTATACAAAAGTTTTCTTATAATGCTGCCACGGGGATTGGCAACTTTATTTTGTTGTTTACCCAACTAAATGAGTTGACCAGGCTTTTACCTTTTGCTTTCTGACTTTGCCTTTGACTTGCTTTCCGAGTCCGACTTCTTATCGGGTTTGGCGGGCAAAGGCATTTTTGTTGGGCTCATTTAGTTTGTAGTTTTCTTACTGCACGGACATCAAACGACTAAAGCATCGCATGTTAAAATAAGATCATAAATTATATGCATGCAGATAGAAATTCTAGATTAATTCGATACTTATATTGAGTCCAAATTGTTTGTTTTAATTCATTTAAAATGTTTTTCTGCAATTGAGATAACAAATGTGATTTCAATCTTTTTACTTATATTCAATTTGAAAGTAAAATGAGATTTCAATATTGCTTTTTTGTAGTGTACTGCAAAAGCATCGGAAGTGCACAGAGATTTTAAAATCTCAATTCGTTTTTTTCACTTTTTATTTGCACTTTTAATGCCCATGTTTAATAACAATTAAATCTATAAATAATGATTATTTGTTATAGACTTTAAATAATCAATTAAAAAATATTAATCACATGAAATAGTTTATTATTTGTATAAACTATCCATATCATCCATGATTTCAAAGTTTCCAATTTGTACTGTTCTTTTTAAGGAAATAAATGTTGATTACTAAATGTAAACTTAATAATAATAATTATTTATGATTTATAAACTTAAGGTTTTGTAAACTAAAATATGTAAGCCTAATGGGTCGCGATTTGTTTATAAAGTTAGAAAATAATATCGCCGACAATTCCGGAGTCGTAATTTATTTACACATGATTTTTATTAGCAGCAAAATTAGAAATAATATTGATGTATATTTAAGTTAAGTTTATTTTGCCAAAATAGCATAATTATGGTTTAGAGTATATTAAATTTGTCAAAAGATAAAGATGTAATTAAACATTGACAGAAAAACATGAAAAATTAAAAAAATAAATATAACTTATTATTACTAAGTTCGTGAAAAAGATTTCCTCATCTTTAATAAATTTGAATCATGTAATTTTTATGATAACTTATTATGATTACGGTCCCAATGTTATTGAAAGAGATTTTTATAAATTTTAACTGAATAATATATATTTTATAATATTTTCTCCCGAAATAATTATTGAATATAATTTCGAATACATATTTTCTTTCTCTAGAGATAATTCAGTTGTATTGGTTTTCGATTAACGCTCAACGCAGCCAAATTGAGCTCGATCTTGAATTCATAGATTATTGAATATAATTTCGAATACATATTTTCCTTCTCTAGAGATAATTCAGTTGTATTGGTATTCGATTAACGCTCAACGCAGCCAAATTGAGCTCGATCTTGAACTCACACAACGTTGTTGATTATGCAGCTCAGAGCTGGCCCAATAATTTGGGTCATCGGCAAGCTCATTATGCTGCTTAACTGGCCAACCAGCTGCTTGATTGGATGGATGACGATGATGCAGCAGCAGCAGCAGCAGCAGCGGCGAAGGCGTCGTCATTAGCTGGCCAATATTGATGAAGGAGTAAGCACGATATGGCAACATAGTTAGTATCAGAAATTGCAGCGCGGGAGACGCTAATTATTCAACGTCATTGGCATTAATAATGCAATGGCAGCTTGAAAGCTTTGCAGCCAGCGTTGTCCTTGTCCCTGTCGATTATTTATAAGCATGTCAGGTGATGGGATATAGAATGGGTTCTAAGGTCAGCATATTTTAGTTGAGGGCAGCAGCGGCAAAAGTTTTCTCAAGAGTTGATGGACCGTCGACCGCTGGGAATTTAAACGTCGACGCACTTAGCGGCCGCCTCGGCGAGTTGTTAAAAATTGTATTCGTAAAGTGCTGGAAAATTGCCGGGTGGCCACTTCAAGAGCAGCTTCAACAGCAGCAGCAGCAGCAGCAGACCCAAATCATTGCGCTAGCCCGTCGAGAATCCGTGCATCCCTCAGCTACCGCTCCCCTCCCCTGCCCACCCCCTCTAGTTTTCCCGAGTCCCGCCCCAGCGCCTAACCACAAAGAACTTTTCGGGCCAAAAGTCGTTGTAGCAATCAAGTGGCGCGGGCTGCGCTGCAAGTGAATGGGGCAAGCAGCAGGAGGTGCAACTGGACCGACAGAGAGAGAGACGCGACGAGGGGCGGAGAGGGGCGGGGTGAGGCGGACTGCAAAACGTCAGAAACAGTTTCGCCTGCACTTCAGTTGGCTGCGCTTGACTTTCCTCCTCGTTTCATCTCGCGTCTCGTGTTTTTCCGTTTTCCTCCATCGGGCATATCGATTTCAAACACGATTCAGCAGCAACATTTTCAGGAAAGCTATCGCTACAAATCTCTAGACTATACCATAATAAAACACATAAATTCTAAACCAATAAATGAATCAATTAATTAAGTGAAAATCCAGCTAATAAACGTATTAATCTTACTAAACTGAATTTACAGTAAATAAATAAATTAACCAATAATAAACCAATAAATAATCACAAATATTACTTAACTTGACTTCCAGTAAACAAATAAATACATAATCAATAAAAAATAATCAAATACTAAGCCGATAAATAAAAAATATTACTTGAATAGATTTCCAGTAAATAAATAAATACTTAAATAAATAAAATTATGGGTAACGGGTTTAAAAACAAATGATAAATCAATTAATAACGAATACAGTAAATACAAAAATATGTAAATAAATACAAAAATAAAATAAAATATAATCAAAATAAAGAAATTTAATTAGTTGAATAAGAAAATAATAAACCTATTTATTGATAAATTTAAAAATTGATTAATAAAGTAAAAATCCAGTATATATTACTTAGCTGGCTAATCACCTAATTAATTTATTTATTTATTGGTTAATTTTTAATTTGTCTAGAAATTTTCACCTATAGCTTTCGTAGTAGCTGTCCGGAAAGTTTAGCTTCGGCTATTCGGAAACATCAATTTCCCAATGTAAAATAAATAAGTATTTTTATATGTATATAAATATAGCACATAAATAGCTATTTTAAGTATATTGCAAGCAATGAGCAATAATAATAAATATTCATGTATTATTCATTACAGCTTTGAATTAAATTCTATAGTAGTATAATAATATAGCTAGGGCTGTAATAATAATTAATTTTTATTTTTAATTTGAATGTGTGAAAAGGAGTAAAATCAAGAAAACATTTGGTCCAGAATTGCAAGAGAATGTAATTTAATTTAATAATTTTATAAACTATATAAAATCAATCAGGAATTAATTATTGAAATATACATTAGAAACTCAACTGTAAATTAGGTTATACAATTATATTTTAGAAAGTATATTATACAAAAATATTTTGAGCACCAGAATATCGATCAGCAATTAATCAAAACATATAATAAAAAGTATTGAAAAATTGAAGAATTGAAAAAAACTGTAACTTATCCCATACATCTAGAAAATAATGTAAATTTTAGCTGATCAATTGTTGAAAAAAAATAATAAAAATGAGTGCAAAATTTAAGAAATAGTTAAAATACTAAACATCAAAAACACTTTAAATTTATTCGCGAAAAACACAGTATAATATTATACAAAACACTTGAAACTTGTAAAGTACATAAAGTATTTAAGTACTTATGCCGAATAATATTGTAAATATTACAGCAAAAATAATTTAAATGTATTCCCGAAAACAAACAATATCGAAAATGTCAAAGAAGAAAACTAAAAATATTAGTGAATAATACAAGTAAAAACTATAAAAAATGTACCAAATTTATCTAGTAATAAATGTAAATATTAAACTTGAAAAATACTTTAAAATATAGAAAATCGATCTGCATTTATTCCGAATAATATTCTTAATATTATGTAAAATTTGTACCCAAACAAAAACAATTTCGAAAAATGCAAGTTGAAAAATAAAGATGTTAGTGAATACTACAGAAAACACTTGAAACTTGTAAAGTACTTTAAGTATTTGATAATATTGTAAATATAACTGCAAAAATAATTCAAAGAGAAGACTGCCAGGGAAGGGGACATTGCCGAGTCGATGTGGCCGATGGAAACTGGCATTTACATTGGCTCGATGCTCGTTGGCTCGATGGCTCGATGGCTGGCTCGCTCGGGTATTACTTTCACTTTGCCAGCAGTTTAGAGCAGCAGTTTTGAGTGCTGGTACTACATATTCATTTATCATTGATAAGAAACATAATCAAGGAAATGAATGAATGGCTGACTGAGCAAATGAATGAATGAGCAACTGCCACACACACACACACACACACACACACACAGCTTGGCTCGTCGCTGATTTTAAGTGCTTCGAGTTTGAGTAACGTGTAAGTAGTGTGGCAAAGAGTTTGCACTCAAACTCGCACTCGCACTCACACTCACATCATTCATATGGCTTGGCAATTTATTCACTTCAAATCGATGGCATTTGTTTTGTTTGATCCTGTTTTGTCGATCTTTCGATTGCATTTGTGCCACAAAATCCGCAATTATGCAACTGCGACATGCATACAAAATTAATGGTTAGTGCTTGCCACAGAAGGAGGGAGTCTCATGTGCTGGTTAAAAGTCAATTAGTGTAATTACCCGAAATGCAATGAATGTCAATTTTAATGGGGCCAGCGCACATGGACAGTCCGCAGTCGGCAGTCCTTGGTGGGGGTGGGGCGGGACCACGCCCACTCACGCCCCAAAAGGCCCACCAATTAGTTGAATGTCTGCTGAAAGCTGAAAGCCAAAGGCTGAAAGCTTTTTCTCGAGACAACTTTTCATCATTCCGTCGAATCACAGCTAACAACAACAACAACAAGAACAACAACAGCAACAGAAACTTAAGCCAAAAAGGACACTCGTAAAATTTGCACCTCACTTTGCTAATGTGGCAGCTTAGCAGCGAGCAGAGGGGCAGCGGAGAGAGACAAACATTTTGTTTTCGGGTCCTAAACAGAAATTCATTCAACACGCACAAAGAATGCGTCATTAAAAGGGTCAAAGGTCGGCGCTGTCAAAGAGATAAACCAGGTGCACGAAAACCAGGACAAGGGAATAGAAAGGGGCTGGAAAGGATGTCTCACTAACCGAAATGATGTGCCAATTAATTAAGTTAATTTCGAAAGTTGCATGCAAAAAGATTTGCAAAAGTTTTGTTCCGCTTTCTTTTTTTGGCACACAAAGAAATTTTAAGAATTTACGGTCGAAATTCCAAACGACTAGATTGCAAATAAGCAAATACATAATGAAATAATTAAACAAAAAAGGATACAAATAAAAGAATAACGAAGTAAACAAAAAAAAATACACATATATATATATATATTTAAACAATTACAAAAAGAAGTAAAGAATTACGTAAATTAATCTTTATGAAAATCATTACAAAATTATTTGGACTCAGACCTTTGATATGAAAATTTGTTTTTATTTAAAAAAAATCATTAAAAAAATATTTTTACTAAGCCGATAATTTGAACAAATTTTTGTCTTTTGAGTTTTATTCAAGTTGACTGACGATAGATTAAAATAATTTATTTATTTATTTTTTTAAAAGTCGACTTTGAGCAGTCGACATAAAAGAAATTATAATATAAGGTTATGAATTTAAAAATGCGCACATAAAACTTGTGAAATAAACATATTTTTAATTTAAAATTTAAAAAATAATTAAATTCAAATTAAAATTCAAATTCAAATTAGGCAAATATGAACAAAAATTTCAATTAATAATTTACAATACATCAAAAGAAATCACAAAAATAAAGACAGCAATTTTGTTCAATCCAAAAAAAACCAGCGCAAGCTGAAGCAACATAATTTCAAACTTTGGCTTTTAAAAGTCAATTCTATTTATATATAATATTAATATTTTTCATCGGCTGTTTACGGCAGCAAAATAATTGTTTTGATTTTATTGTCTATCAGCGATTATCTCGATTTTAATAATAATTTTTAATACATTTGACTTTTGTATAATTTTTGAGAATTTAATAATAATTATGTAATAATAAATATACAAAAAGTTTAGATTTTGATTAAAATTTGTATGCGCATAAAAAATGTCAACTAAAGATAATCTCGAATCCTTAATATATTTCACTTTTGTATAATTTGCAGAATAGAATAATAATTATGTAATAATCAATACATATAAGTTTAGAATTTGATTGAAATTTAAATGCGCATAAAAAATGTCAACTAAAGATAATCTCGATTTTAATGACTTTTGTATAATTTACGATTAAAATAATTTGCAGAATAAAATAATAAATATGTAATAATAAATGCATACAAGTTTAGAGTTTGATTGAAATTTGTATGCGCATAAAAAATGTCAACTAAAGATTATCTCGATTTTAATAATAAATCAATGAATATGTTTGCCTTTGTATAGTTTACGACTCAAATAATTATCATAATAAATAAATGCATCGATTTGAATTTAGTATCATGCTAAATTACTTGCATTTATTTACCAAGCTATTAATTGCAGAGTGCAATGATTATTTATTAATTGCAAATCCTATGTCAACCACAGAAAAAATAAAATGCAATTTTTTCGCCTTGCTTTTTTCGCGCTGTGTATGCAACCTCTCCACCCCCCTTCCCCTCTCTTGCTGCCCCTCGCCCCTTCGGCAGTCTATCGGGCTCCCTCTCATATTTTTGTGGCTTTGCGGACATGTTCATAAATAGGCCACATTTATGCAGGCAACGCTCCGCAATGGATGCTGCAACTGCAGCTGCTGCCCCAATCGATATGTTTGCTGTGACCCGAGAGGGGCCGCAGGAGAGGGCAGCGAACGGGGGAGTGAGGGGGGAGGGGGGTGAGGGAGGCTAAGCAATGCATAAATTACGCACTGTAATTCAATTAAAAGCAATTTGTGCACACAGAATGCGGCAGGATCAAGTCTCGTTTGGATATTTTGTGCACTTTGCGCACTTTTTGCCATTTGGCAGTGCATGCAGCATGCAACAAGATGTGGCGCCACACGCACACACACACACACAGTCTCTTGCATAATGTCTGGCAAGCAAACACAATAACATCATCGTCATCGTCATCGCCATCGCCATCAACAGCAGCAGCAGCATCATCAGCGAAGGACTTGTGGCATCAGGCAATGTCCACTTCAGGGGCAACTTTGACAAATTGCCACACGCAACTCGCCACATGCCACACACACACACACACACACACACACAGTTGCCTCCGATTTTGTGTTACCTGCGGCTAATTATTACATTTTTACCAACAGCATTCAACTTCAACTCGAGTCCGGGGACGACGTGACAGCAGCCAATAAATCAATGTCAACGCTTCTCTCTGTGTGTGTGCGTGTGTGAGTGTGTGTGTGTGTGTGTGTGTGTGTGTGTGTGTGTGTGTGTGTGTGTGTGTGTGTGTGTGTGCGGCTTGTGGCAAGTGACAAGTGAATGTGTCCCAGCCAGAGATTCAATGCGTATTCGCATTCAAAGTCTTAATGAATGATGCCAACTACATAATACACAAAGCAGCATCGCGTTTGCACTCTTATTACTGCTGTTGTTGCATGCCACATTTTAAGCAGTTGCAGCCATCATCAAAGAGCGATGAAACAATTGCAAGGAATGCAACAAATTCAAAATAAATTAAGTAAGAAAGCTACAGTCGAGAGTGCCCCACCGTATGATACCCACAACTCATTTCGAGAGAAAACAAAAAGCTTGAATGATATTTTAACAAAAAATATACCACCGAATATACTAAAATTTGTTTTTTTTTGTATAAACATATTTTTAAGAAATCCATTAAATACCGACATGGTCACACTGTCAACTAAACAAACAAAGCGCGGGCAGCTGCAAGTGAATTTTGCATATAAAATTGATTCATTAATAACTTTCTTATTTTTCATTCGATCTCAACCAAATTCACAGGAATCATTGAGAATATAATTATTATTATGCATACCAAAATTCAGTGCTTTAGGCTTTTGCAGTCTTTTGGGGGCGAAAGGGGCGTGGCATCTAACTTTTGAAATAAACTTGATCTGCGTAGGACCTATAGGAGTACTGTCTCCAAATTTGGTAGCTCTAGCTCTTATAGTCTCGGAGATCTAGGTGTTCATACAGACGGACAGACGGACATGGCTATATCGTCTCGGCTGTTGAGACCGATCAAGAATATATAGTTTATGTGGTCGGAGATGCCTCCTTCTGCCTGTTACATACATTTTCTGTTGGCACTAAGTTATAATACCCTTCTACCCTATGGGTAGCGGGTATAAAAATATAAATACATAATATATGTATATATGCCTAATGTTTTCAACTAGCAATGCAATACTCCAAATGAAGAAAAATATGAGTACAAAGAAAATATCGTAATCTTATTAGGCCTTTGATGAAGTGTTAGCAGCAATTTATAGCTCACATTTCATTTTTAGTAGGCTGTTCGTTTGTCACAGTGTTGTTTTCATATATTTGTTGGACATACAATTTCTAGATATTTTTCATTACGCTTCGGCACTTTTAGTATTTAAAGTCCAGTCTAATACACCATTTTTCCGATTTTAAATTGCATAAAGTACAAATTGCGGCATCAATATCAATTCAAATCCAATCCCGTCTTATCGAATCCCATCGAATCCTAATTAAATTTGAGGCAAAAGCATCAACATTTTCAGTCAACGCAATTACCAAGCCAAATACCAAGCAAAAATCAATCAATAACAAAAGTGCTGATCAAAAGCGCAAATTCAAGTGATCACAAGTAAAAAAGAGTAATTGAAAACGGTTCAGATCCAATTAATCCTTGCAACTTTCTAGGTTCTAGGGTCTTCGTGGAGTGTCGAAGCAGTCGGTATCGAGAAGCGTAGTCGACAATCGAAGATATATATATCACGATGAAGGCCGATCAGCTGAATCGCTTCATGCGCACCAATGGACGCAAGAATCTTTGGCTGCTGCGCAACACAAACACAATCTATGAGCAGGCGGTCAAGTCCTACTATCAGCGAAGCAACTCTGTGCTACCCTACAATCCGAGTAAGTATAATAATTCCCTGACTCAATTAAGGAGCAGAACTATTAGGAAGCAGAGCTATAATTAATTGCATTTAATTCGAATTCAAATAACTAATTAATACGCGAAATTGAATTCCATTAGAGTGAGCAGTCACAATTAATTTAATTTGATTAGAAATAAGAGCTATATTATATTACTGAAATTTTAGTTAATTAATTTAATTCGAATTAAAATCAACTAGAGACACATATATATAAAAATTAAATTATTTAATTAGAATTAATTTGTAAAGAAATATAAGTTATCAGAAAATTTCATTGAATTTAATTTAATTCGAAATACAATCAACTAGAGATATATTCGTTAGCAGAGTTATAATTACTTTAATTCAAGAGCATAACAACTAAATTATTTAATTCGAATTAATTATTAGAGAAATATTAGTGAGCAGAGTCATTGAATTTAATTTAATTCGAATAAAACTAAACTAGAGAAATATTAGAGTCATTATTGGGCCTTAACTTGTAGTACTTGTAGTAACTAAGTACAAAAAAAAAATAAATTAAACAATATTTTTCAACTTCAAAATGAATAAAAAAATTTAAAAAAAATAACTTGGAAACATTAGAGAGTAGAGGCAAACTTAAAATTGGAATAAAAATAACAAACTAAAAAAAAAAAAGGATTTTTCTAATCCAAAATTAATAGATATACTAGAGAACTTATAGAACAATAATTAGAATAAAAATAGCTAGATAAATAGTATATTAATATAAAGCATAGTATTGGCATAAAAATAAATAAATCTAATAACTAAACAGCATAGACAACCATTACTGAGTAGACATAATTAATACAGGGACATTAAAGTAATTTATATGTATTACAAGGATCTAATGAAATAATAATTATCAACTTCGAAAAGAATACATAATTAGATCAAATAACTAGGGAACCATTAGAGAGTAGAGGCAAAATAAAAATAATAAAATTGGAATTCGAATAACTAATATTTTTCTACTCGAAAATTTATCGATATACTAGGCAACTAATAGAATAATAATCATAATGAAAATAGCTAGATAAATAGTAAATTAATATAAAGCATAGTATTGGCATAAAAATAAATGAATTGAATATTATTTAATTTAGAAATAGTAAATTAATAATAGCATTTATATCAATATAAATGAATTGAATAATATTTTCCTACCGCAAAATGAATACATAATTAAACAGAAGAAACAATTATTGAGTAGTCATAACTAGTTCAGGGAAATTAATTGATATAATATTCTGAAATAATTGAATTAGTTCTATATATACATACTAGAGAACTAATAGACTAATGTGTTAAGTAGAATAAAAATAGCTAGAGAAGTAGTAAATTAAAATTAGAATTAATATAAAGGATAAATTAAATAATATTTGTCTACTGCAACAAGAATACATAACTAAACAGAATAGACAAAAGAGAAATTAGCAAAATTATTCAGCGTTAGCTTGCAGTACTCTAATCAAAGTAAATAATTGACACATTATTAATATAAATATATATGTCAGCAGTGCAGGAGCACAAGAAGCGGGAGGAGAACCGAGGTCCCGTGCGCACGCTGACGTCACAGAAGGAGCGCGGCTCGAGGCCGGAGTATCCGCGGAACCACAGGCAGATGGCCGAGCAGATGACGGCGGCGAACGCGGGCAATCTGCTGAACACGGTGATGCAGGCGAATCGACGCCGCTCCATGTCCTTCACCGGCTACGATTACATCTGTCCCAACAGTGGCAGCGGCAGCAAGAAGCAGCCGCGTGGCAATCAACGCGCCACTAGCTTGAATCGAACACCAACAACACCAACAACGACGACGATGACGAGGGGCAGCGGTTTGGATGTGGTGGAGCAGCTGGATCTGGGCATATTGGGGGGACGTTCGATCAGCTTGCCGCCGCGCAGCAGCAAGCTGGATGTGGGCGTGGTCAAGCTGACGGTGCGCAAGGCCAAGGAGCCGCCCTGCCACAAGCATCACATCGATGCCCTCGAGAAGTCCACAAACGCCGCAGCGGCAGCGTTGGCGCGCCACAAGCGCAGCGATCAGCGGCGGCGGCAACACGACGACGACGACGACACTTTGATGACGGTGGACGAGGCGCTCAAGCAACGGCTGGCGGTGCGTTTCGATGCCGTGCTGACGCCACGCCCCTTAAAGCCGCCACCAACAACTGCGACGGCAACCAGCAACAAGAAAAGCTCGTCAAATGTTGGCAAGGAGCAAACGCGTTTCCAGACGCTGGGCGAACGCATTCGACAGTTCGAGAGGATTCAATTTGCCGACGGCCCGGCGGCGTATCAGGCGATCAATCGCCGCCAGAGCTACGGCAGCGGACGTGCCCCACCGATGGGCGGTGGCAAGCACATACCCAAGCAGCAGCCGTGCCTCAGTTTTCGCAATGTGCTGCACACGAATCACAGGCAGCGTTGCCTCAACGGTCCGCAGACGCGATCGCAGTCGATCGTCTCATCGCTGACACAATCACAGCAACCGGCAGCGTCGAAGCTGAAGCGCAGCAAGTCCAGGCGTTGCATCAACAACAGCAACAACAGCAACAGCGGCAACCGCAACAGCGGCAACAGCAACAATGGCTTCAATATGATCGGCAGTTCGCGACCGACGGCCAAGCCGAACAAACCAAAGGCCAAGGAGCAACCGGAGCAGCAATCGAAGTCACCGACTGTCAATTGTGGCAGCAGTCGCAGCAGCCACATGCCGTACATCAAGCACTGCGGCAACAAGCTGGACACACAGCAGCAACAGCTGCCGCAGCAGCCGCCAACGGCAAAGGCGGCGCATCATCTGTTGGCCGCCAGCGCCTCGCAAGTCTCTGCCTATCGGCGTGCGTTCAAGAATCGCCAGCAGATCCTGCAGGCTGAACAGTTGCACATCAATGCGAAGGATGAGCCGCAGCCGCAGCAGCAGCAGCAGCCGCAGCAGCAACCAGCGACGCCGCCGTCGCCGCTCAAGAAGCCCAAAACGGAGGCGAAACGGGCGAAGGCGGCAGCGAAATGTGTTGTTGCAGCAACAACAGCAACGACTGCGACAACAACAACAACAACGACGCCGCTGACGACGACGACGACGCCGCCAACGATGTCGACGTCGACGACAGCAGCGACGGCAGCAGCGACAGCGAGCAGCGTGACGACTCCGCCGGAGTTGGCATCGGAGAAGGGCTTCATGGCCATCGATGCGAAGCCCAAATGGTCGCCAGCGCTGCAGCAGCAGCAGCTGCATCAGCAGCTCCGGCAGCGTCGCCAGCAGCCCTACGACGGCCTCTGGCGCTACAATTACTAAAAATGCCCCACCACCAACAACAACAACAACAGCAACGAACGAACGAACAAACGAACGACACACAAAAGGGAACGGCGAAACGCAAAACTGTTGGAGAACGAAATGGAATGAAACGATGTCGATTGAAGCCGATCAAAATGTTCGATTGCAACGAAACGAAACGAAACGGAATGCGAGAGCGTGAAAGAGCGAGAGAGCGAGCGGCAGCCATCTTTATATATGTTATATACTTGTATTATATGCGCTTAACTATGTAACGCCATGCAGTGTGTGTGTGTTGACCCACATATACACCCACACACACACACACACTCACGCGTATGTTTATCGCTGACTGCATTGACCTGTCCCACACTCGACCTGACCAAAATCAAGAAAATAAAAAAAAAAAAAAAACAAACCAAATGTAAACATTGCCAACAATCCCGAATTCTGCCGTCGCTGCCGCTGCCAAAGGCCAATACTAATTTCAATAGACCCAGCGGGGAAGTTCCCCCCTCCTCCCCCTCGCTTCCCCTGCCCCCTGCCCCCTCCTTTGGCAGTGGCCTGCACCCGCACAGCATTAATTTTTCATGCAGATTTAACCGTTACATGACAGCCCCAACTAACGATAAGCCGACGTCATCGTCGTCGTCCACAAAAACAACAAAAAAAATCCAGGCGAGTCTGCTCGACCCTAACATACTCGTCCTAAGCAATATACAGATACAAGTTGCTTAAAATAATTCACAAGAAAAATCTCTTGATATTATTATTAAGCCGACAAAGCTAATTTTCAGCTATGTAAATTTAGAAATTACTTCAGAATTATAATACTAATAATTTAGAAACAAAAGTTGCTTAAAATATTTGTATTATTATTAGAACGACAGTTCTAAATTTTTGCAATGAAAAATTAGAAATTACTTTAGAGTAATAATAATATGATGATTATGAAAGTTGCTTAAAATATTAATATTATTATTAGAACGACAGTTCTAAATTTTAGCAATGAAAAATTAGAAATTACATACTTCAGAGTCATAATAATATGATTGCTTAAATTGCTTAAAATAATTCCCAAAAAACAAATTTTATATTGTTATTAGAACAGAAATTCTAATTTTTAGCTAATAATTGCTAAAAGTTAAATAAAGTGATTAGTATTATTAAAACCACAATTCTAATTTTCGGCATCATAAAATTAGCAACTACTTAAAATAGAGAAACCTTCAGTATGTAATTATTATTATAACCAGCACAATTATAGTTTTCAGCAATATAAAAATACGAATTGCCTAAAATAATTCACTAACAAAAACCTTCAATAATGTTATTATATTATTCATAATTAAAGCGACCACAAGTCTAATTTGCAGCAGTATACAATTTAGCTAAAAAAAACATGAAATTAAATATATCGTAATTCGAATCATCTAATTTCCTGATTTTAAAAATGAATTTTTGTTTTTTAAATAATTTCCATTCAATTGAAATATCTTCTAAAATTAAATGATTAAATTATCAATTGATATTATTTAATCTACAGCTTTCGTATTTCGAGCTGCTAAGGTGTGAGAAAGCAAGCTACATCTGCTTAAGAAATTCATCATATAAATTTCCAGTTTTTAGCAATATGAAATTAATTCTTAATATAAATTTATAACTTACCAACTTTCGTTCAAAGGCGTATACAAAATTGTAGATAAATCATCGTTTATCCTGCACATTTCGTAGTTAAAGCTAAAAATGAAATAAAATAAAGTTGTAAAACATTTACATTTAAATTTTAAAACAAATTTGCAGAATGTGATTAATATTTTGATCTTAATCACATTTATAGAGAAAGTGGCAAAATTATATATAAAAATATTCACCTGCTTAAGTTTGTCGTGTAAATATTAAATTAACTCACAAAAAGCTTTGAATTCAAAAATAAATAGATAAAAATGAAATTCGTAAAAAAAAGACCTTGAAAATATGATTATAATTCTGTTCAGCTTGACAGACGGACTGACTAACTTATATTACCCTCGTTCCCAATAAATGGCGAGTATTGAACAAAAAAAAAAGGAGCACAAGAAAATGGCGACGGTTTTGCTTCGCACTGCTTCAGGGGCTGTGCATGGGAGGATGTGGGAGGGAGGAGGCAGAAAAGTGGGGGGAGGGAGTAGGATGTCAGGCCAGAGCCTCGCTGCGAATTGTTGCCGCGCTTTGATAAATGATGATGCGTTGTACATGACTCGCCATACACGAGAATAGGCGCACTCACAGTTGCTGCTACACATTGCTGGCGGGCAGCAGCAGCAGCAGCAGCAGCTGTAGGACAACAGCAACATCAACATCAGCAGCAGCAGCAGCAGCAGCAGCAACATCAACACAACTCACTGACTCGCTGACTGACGAGAGACGAGTTGCCGCCTGTCTGCGTCTATGTCTGTGTCTGTGTCTGTGTCTGTCGCATTGCTGTGTTGTCCTGTCGCAGGAGGCAGCAGCGAAGCGTCTTGATTATCAGATTGACAAACGAACCTATTGACGTCGAAATGGCCACAACAACAAAATTAGCGCAATGCCAGCAACCAGAGCTGGGGGGCATCTTGTGGAGAGGCGACTCTGTGCCACTCGTCGTATACCTATCCATTGGCCACGAAGCGCACAAAGGTCAGTCATTTGCTGCTCCCACGGCACCGCAGCATTTATTCATTAGCTACACGCTAATTATAACATTCGCTGCTGCGGCTTGTACACGTCGTTTTCCTGATTTTCTTGCTCTCGTCACTCGTTACTCGCTAATTTGTACACGCTACTTTCCCCTCATTTGAATAATATCCCTTACTATATAATTTAGAGGCACTTATCAACCTTTCGTTGTTTTACTCGCTCATTCCTCGTACTACTCTCGTTATTCTCTGACTATCGCAACTTTAAATACATCTGAATTATATATATCTTACTCTCGCTACACACAATTTGAAAGTTCTCGTCATTCTTTACTCTCGATTTCCTGCTTTTTTTGCTCATTGTTCGCACTGCTTTCGTCACTCGATAGTCGATAAATTACATATGCTATTTCACTTCCATTCCACCTAAATTTTTAATTCACTCTCGTCACTCGTTACTCGCTAATTTGTACATGCTACTTTCCTCTCATTTGAATAATTTCCCTTACTATACAATTTGGAGGCACTTATCAATCTTGAATCGCCTTTCGTTGTTTCACTCGCTCATTCCTCGTACTGCTCTCGTTATTCTCTGACTATCGCTACTTTCCATACATCTGAATAATATATCTTACTCTCGCTACACGCAATTTGAAAGTTCTCGTCATTCTTTACTCTCGATTTTCTGCTTTTCTTGCTCATTTTTCGTACTGCTTTCGTCACTCGATAGTCGATAAATTACATATGCTATTTCACTTCCATTCCACCCAACTTTTTAATTCACTCTCGTCACTCGTTACTCGCTAATTTGTACACGCTACTTTCCTCTCATTTGAATAATATCCCTTACAATTTGGAGGCACTTATCAACCTTTCGTTGTTTTACTCGCTCATTCCTCGTACTACTCTCGTTATTATCTGACTATCGCTAGTTTCACACAATTTGAAAGTTCTCGTCATTATTTACTCTCGATTTCCTGCTTTTCTTGCTCATTGTTCGTACTGCTTTCGTCACTCATTAGTCGATAAATTACATACGAGTATGCTATTTCACTTCCATTTCACCTGACTTTTTAATTCACTCTCGTCACTCGTTACTCGCTAATTTGTACACGCTACTTTCCTCTCATTTGAATAATATCCCTTACAATTTGGAGGCACTTATCAATCTTGGATCGCCTTTCGTTGTTTCACTCGCTCATTCCTCGTACTACTCTCGTTATTCTCTGACTATCGCTAGTTTCCACACAATTTGAAAGTTCTCGTCATTCTTTACACTCGATTTCCTGCTTTTCTTGCTCATTGTTCGTACTGCTTTCGTCACTCATTAGTCGATAAATTACATATGCTATTTCACTTCCATTCCACCTGACTTTTTAATTCACTCTCGTCACTCGTTAGTCTTGTAAATTGTTCTCTAATTTTCCTCTAATTATACCTCTCATTATACATTACTACTATTTGCTGTTTAACTTTCTTCTCACTTCCGGGCAATTTAAAAGCTCGTATTACTCGCTACTAGACATTTTCTGCTTTTCTTACGCATTGTTTGTACTGCTCTCGTCTCTCGTTACTCGCTAAGTTCGCTGCTGATTCGTTTCTTCAATTTAAACTAATTAGCAGTCCCTTCGGTAATACTTCAAAATCGTCCCTCTCGTTACTCGCTGCAAATTCATATTCTCTAAAAAATGCGCCCCCTTTAAAACTGTTACAACTTTAGCAAAAATAACAATGGAACTTTCTGGTTACTTGCCAGCCTGTTTAATTGGCTAGGCAACTTGTAATAAGTTTGCAGCAATTTGAAGATCAAAACCAAAAGTTGCCTTTTGCAATTAATATTTTTATTACCCAATTATCAGTCGTTACAGATTTTACAGTATTTCTTTTTGTTCGTTTTTGCTGGCGCAGGTTCATCGTCATTCAACAAAAGGAGCAAGTTTTGAGCACAACAAGAGGAGAACGAAAGAAAAAGAACCCAACAATTTTCATCGGCATAAATAAATAAAAATCAAATGAAATTAATTCCAAACAGCAATGGCATGCATCAGGGCAGCATATACTATACTATAGTATATATATATATAAGATATCGTCCCCCTGCTCTCTCCCTCTCTCTCCTCATGGTCGTGCTTCCGCATCAGCAGCTGCCGGGACAGAGCGCAGCGAAGCAGCAACGGCGAGCGAGAGCAGCGCACACACATAAAAGGCTATAAAATTAAATCAAATCAAATGAAATGCGCATATGTATGGCGTTTTATGAGATGCGCGGAGGGAGGCAGGAGGTAGAGGACGGGGATGAGGAAGAGCAGCGAGACTGACAACGAAGAGGAGACAACTCGACTCGGGACGGCAAAGGGGGACCGAAAGGATTAAAGGAAACCGCACAAAAGGCGACTTGGCAGCGCACAAAACCTGCCACAGTTGCTCGACAACTCTGGCACATCTCCTCAACCCCTCCCCCCGCCCCTTTGTTACCGCTCTAATTTCCCTCCCCCCGTCGTTACCTTCTGCGTGCGTTCGCTTGGTGCGTTGGGTAATAAAATAAATCCACCGCAAAGCCGCTGCGGGTAGATTGCTCGGTTGACCCGGACTCTCTCTCTCACTCTCTCTTTCCCTCTCCATCCACACTCTCTTTCGCTGTCTCCACGTTTTCTTTGGCAAATCTAACCGTATGCTGACAGCCCCCGTCGAGGAGTCGAGGAGTCGAGCGCAGTCTGTTGGTCACTTGGTCAGTTTCTGGCGGCTAATTTCGCGTTTTTTGGCTCCTCTTTGTACTTTTGTTGTTGCTATTGCTTCGGTTAATGTGGCTGCCATTTGTGCTGCAATGCTGCTGGCAACTGCAGCAGCGAGAGGAGAGCAGAAGCGAGTGCTCACACAGAGAGAACAATTAGGTACTAATAACAAGAAGAAAATTCTTCGCTTCGACAATGTTTTGATCTTAAATTCCTGCCTAAAAACATTCATGAAGCAAGATTTTAGACGATTAAAGCAGTCTGAAATCTTTTATGCAGAATTTTTTGAGATCGAGAAGTGCACAAATTCTTTAACTTTGATTTTTGATTTTCTTTTTTAAGTTAGCCAGAGCGAATGTTATAATTCTCTTCTTCTCCTAAAATATAAAATATGATGTCCTACAATAAATTCTGATGTTGTGGTACACAAACTAGAGCTGTCATTAATTGCTTTTCATTTGGTTTCTCGAAGTTCCAGGATTCGAACTCTACTCGATTTCGATATAAAACGCTTACTTTTGAAATAACAAGTAACAATTGAAAAAAAAAAATAACAAAATTTCAATAATTATTAATTATATTTATTTTTAGGTTTTTTCTTAATTGAATCTTGAATTTGGGTTACTTAATTCAAGAAATTCGTTCTTGATTCAAGATTGCTTTTCATTTGGTTTCTCGAAGTTCCAGAATTCGAACTCTACTCGAATTCGATATAAAACGGTTACTTTTGAATTACAACAAGTAACAATTGAAAAAAAAAGTAACTAAATTTCAATAATTATTAATTATATTTATTTTTAGGTTTTTTTTTAAATTGAATCTTGAATTTGGGTTACTTAATTCAAGAAATTCGTTCTTGATTCAAGATGTTGCTTTCTACATGCAATTTTGACATTATTCCATTATTGAATTAAGAATATATTCTTGAATTGAAAATGTTTATCATGTTCTTAATAACTAAAAACAATCTGAATTGAATAATGCCTAATCTAGAATTGTGGTCTAATTTCAGTCATGATATAAGAATTTACTGTCTGGCTGCATTTTTGATATCATATGAGCATGATTCAACAATTTTTTTTTCTCTGTGCAGTAACTGCTGACAATGTCGCATGATGTCCGAGTAGCCATTTCCTGTGCACAGATTTCTCTGGTTACCCTTTCAACATCTCCTTCTCTCACGCTCTCGCTCTCTGTGTTTGTCACTCGTTTTTGTGGTCATTTCAAATTTTCATTTCATTTGCCATAAAAAGGAAATTGGTTTTGTATGCTAGTTGCCTTTGCCACCAACTCCCATCTACTTTGCGAGTCTCTGTCTCTGACTCTGACTCTGCCTCTGACTGTGACTGTGACTCTGACTGCGACTGTGATTCGTTGTGTGGTCCATTTCCATGCCAAGAATTGGCGCTGTTTAACACAGGCACGAGAAGGGAATTAGCTTGAGGGGGGATTGCGGGGCAAGTGCTTTAAGTTGATTGTCATTGCCTAACTAACTGCATGCATCCGTCCAACACACGCACTCTCCAACTCTCAACACACAGCACACAACAATAACAAGTACGAGTAAGCAGGTTGCAATCGAGTCTACCCGACTCCGAAATACGCGCTATGTCCTTTTCAAGTAGAACAGTATCATTTCCAACTACTCGCATCTTATTCATTTTTAACATCTTATTTTGACATTTCTTTCTTTCTTTCTTTCACTTTTGAGCTATTCATTTTATTATTACTAAACTGTCGCCCAACTATTACTATAACACTTTATATTATTTATTCAAGCTGATATCGAACAGTTTATATATTCTTTTCATTTGCAGTTCATTTCTAATTAATATTAAGACACTGTGACCTTCTAATAAATCTTTTGCCTCTTTTTAAATGTTTTTAGTTTTCGCATTTCATTAAAATAATTCAATTTTTCTTAAAAAGTTCGGCAAGTGCAAATTACTATAATTAATATAACAAAAGTAAATTTCATGGCAGGTCAGGTTTTTTTGTTTAAATTATGAATTAACCGAAATTTGAAATGCACAACAACAACATTCCACCATTGTAATATGATATTTTACTAGATGATAAGTAAAAATCTATAGAACAAGCATGCTTGCAAATAAACGATAATTAAGAGAAGCTGACTACAAAAAATTTGATTTTCGATTCTATATTTTAGATATTGTATTAATATTGTTTCATGAATAAATAGAAAAAGTAATAAAAAATGTAATTGTTTAAAAAAACAACCAACAGCATTAAAACGAATTTATTCTGTCAATGAATTGTTAGCAAAGTGTTAAAATAATTTTGAAAAAAAATTGCAAAAGTAACAAAACATAAGTAATAGGTAACAATTCTTCGAAATAAAATAATCCATTTTATGTTATATTATTATTTTCGTCATCTTCCTTTGGAGATATTTTTCTAATTTATCGGCAATATTAAAGAGTGTGACCAAATAATTATCCTAAACTGTCGAAATCAGTAAATTCAAGCAATCCATTGGCCACCTAATTTTCCTACCCATCTACTACTTTTGGTAACAGGTATAACAAGTCACATTGGCTGCCAAGTGGCTACCTGCGGCTGCCAGAGCTGCCGGAGAACAACAAAACCAGAGAGCAGCTTAAATTTGTATTGTTTCTGGTTTAAAGGCTTTTGCCTGTGGCTTTCGTTGGCGTCCATTGACAGCCCCAGGGAGCAAGCTGAGGCTAAGACTGCAAATAGTCGCAAGCAGACAGCCGACAGCCGATAGCAGACGGAGACGGAGACAGAGACGGAAACCAGATGACAGACATGGTGAGGTGAATTAAGCTGCAACTGAGCCATAAACGAAGATACACGACAACAACAACAAGATCAACGGTAAAAGCTGCAGTAGCTTTTCATTTGTGCTTGTTGAAAAGTGAAACTCAATTTAATTAAATAGAGCGCAGTGCAGTACATTGAATAGTTATTCAATAATTCCATTTTGATTATTAAACCGAAAACCAAAGATCCTTTAGTGTGACCGCATTGCAAAACTAAATAAATACTTTTCACAATGTTGTGTTCCAAGCGCATTTTCTTCAATTCCCGTATTTTTTTAGCCATGTGCATAACTTGCCCCTTGTGCAACAAACTTGAAGAATTTTTCATTTAATTTGGAAAAAAGAAAGCGCAAGTAAAACACAACAACAAATATTAAATTAACACTCACAGACAGCGGCAGTGACCCACTATGTGTGTGTGTGTGTGTGCGTTTCGCTTACTGATTTGCCACGCACACACACACTAACACAAAGGCACACCCACAAAGCGAAACAACAAAAACTGCGCAAAAATTTTGCGAGTTAAATTCAGGTCAGGGTTACCAAGCACCGCGATGATGATGATGATGTTGATGATGGCAATGCCAGAGCTGCAACTGCATACAACAATGTGGGCAGACACACCCACACACCCACACACATACAGCGAAAATGTAGTTCAAAGGCTTTGGGCACAAAGGCAAAAAAAAAAAAAATACCCCAAAACGAAAGCAACAACAATAAGCAGCAGTAAAAAAAATGGGCAACACGCAAAGCGCCATTATGCAATAAACATTTAAATGCGCCGCTGAAAAAAAAAGGAATACAACAAAAATGCAAACATTGCGTTTTGCTGTAATTAAAACGAGCTCGCGATGACTTGAATACAATTTTCAAAATGGCGGATCAATTCATTGATCGTTAAACAGCGCAACGAGATGCCGTCTATCGATAACGATTAATGGCGAACCGGCGCTATCGAAGCTTATTTATTATTTTATTAGAGACAATAAGGCAAGCAACTTGAATATTCATTTCGACAACACACACACACACAAAGAATTTACATGCAGTTATTGCAAATAAACGAATGTGCGAATGTGCGGATTTGCGAATGCTGTGTATAAAGCGTAATAAAGAACTGTGTGTGTGTGTGTGTGTGTGTGTGTGTGTGTGTGTGCAGAGACCACATTGTTCTCCCCACACACACACACACACACCAACCAGTGTTGCCCGCATAAGCAAGCTTCTGAACAAAAATAGCTAGAATAAGCTAAATATGTGCCGAAAAGCAACTTAAACAATAGAAAATAAAATAAAAAGCAATTTTATAATTTTTTTTGCGTACTTCAATATTTATGGTTTTTCTTTGTTTTTTAAAAGGTCTAACATATTTTTTTTGTTGCTATGAAACTTTTAAAAAAATTCTAAAGATTAAAAAAAACATGCCGAAAATAAAAAAAAAAATTAAACAAAATCAATTGGTTTCTGAAGTTCTTATTTAAATTCGATTTTTTTGAGCACTTGAATAATTATCGTTTTTCTTTGTTTTAATAAAACTAAAATATTTGAATGCAAGCTTCGATATTTAGTTGTAAGTGAAGCTTTTTAAGCAGACAGAATGTTTCGATGGTGTCACAAATACATTTTGTAGTATGCATTTGAAAATATGCTAGATTTATAGCTATAAGCTATAGCTGAAATAAGCTAATCGGACAACACTGGCCCACACTCGTATGTACGCAAGCAGTGCGAGTGCGAGAGTCGGTTAGTGGGTCGGGGTTTTGTTGTGTTCGCTCGGTCGACTCGTGTGTGCCACGCCCATCGCCATCGCCATCGCAGTCCAGCCAGCAGGCATGAGGCAACTCATGAGGTCGCCTTTATTGCTTATGCGCTCGCTCGCTACCAAAAGGCAACCGAAAAGGCAGCACACGATATCAGCCGGAGACTCTCGCCTCGATTTTAGCTTCGTATTTGGCCCCTAAACTCTACATGCATATATGTATGTATATACATATACGTATGTACATATGTATGTACATTGTATGCTCCACTTACATAGATGGCGGCTGCTCCAACAAGTTAACAGCTACTTTGGCATGTTCTCGATATTAATACCTCGATAAGTTATCGAACTGAGCTAAGCTGAGGTATTGAAACTTTAATTAATGCTAACTAAATATTCTACTTGCGCACACTTAACCGATATTTAAAGCTCTCAGCTTGGCAATTAGTTAGGCTTAAGTATAAGTTTATAAGCCGCCATTTATGCGAATCTTTTGTACTATTTTAAGTTATTTCCTTTTTTAATCTTTTTTTGTGCTATATTTTAACTTAAAGATTATAGTAATTAAAATGTATTTCATTTATTATTAAACGAACATTAATTTATATAAATACAAAGTTTAGCAATAAACTTTGTAGATGTCCTCACATTTAATTTAATTCTTTAACTTTAGTTTAAATTGTCCTGAGTTTTTTTTTTTTTTTAATGTTATTTAAATTTTTTTTTTGCAATAAAAAAATAATAATATTACTCAAAGCAAATGCCATAACAAAAAGCAATTAAGTAATTTCCACTCAAATTGCAGCAGATTATTATATTTGTACAGTAAAATGTCGCTAATTGCATCACATTTAATTGCATACAAATTGAATGAATATCGCAAAATGCAGTTTCATTGCTGTAAATATGTCATCTTAATTTAAATTTATTGCCACATTTCCGTAGCATTTATAAAATTTGTTATTTAATAATTACTTAAATTTTGTTCCCTTTTTTGAAGTATTAGTTTTTTGTGTTGCTAGCAAAAATATTAAAAGATCGTTGTGACTGTCTTATGTTTGTTTGAATCCCTTTAAAATTATATAAAAATATGTATATATATAGTATATATTTATATTTATTTTAATTGCATTTGTTGTATAAAATATGGGTTGCGATTATCGACATTATGCTGTCCGAATTATTTAAACATTCACGTTGCGTATACGCAATCTGTAGTCTGGTTAATTAGCGAGTTCATTTGCAGCACATAATTAAGTCTTTAAGTTGTTGTTGTCGTTGCCGTTGTTGATGAACTAGTCGCAATTAGTTTAAAGCGGAATTAAAGAGCACAACATAAATATTTATCGTATTTATTAGCAACGTGCATAAACGAAGAAACTTGAGTTTTATGTCTTGACTCGAGTCGCTCGCATTTTGTGTTTGTCTTCCACAGTTCTTGTTTTTTATTATTATTATTATTTTGTTGTTGTTCACTTCCTTTTTCGGACTGCATTCTGTGCCATCTTGTTGTCCTTGCTGCACTACTGCTCTCTCTCTCCCCCTCTCACACTCGGGGTTTCTGTCTCTGTTGCGTAGCTTTGTCGTTGCCTTGCCTGTTGTGTGTATGTTACAAGCATTTGGAATTTTACGTTCAATTGCATTAGGAACAAAGGCTTTTGGGGCGAGTTGTTTGCTCAGCCTCAGCTTCAGCTTCAGCCTGCCACGTGCCACAGCAGAGCTGTTGTTGCTGTTGCTGTTGCTACTTCTACTGCTGCTGCTGCAGCTTAACTTCTTTGCATAGTTATTTGTGCGCGCAGCTCATTGAAATTTTCGGTGCCGTGAACAGTGTTTGGTTTTGGGGTTTGCCTCTCTCTTTATGTGTGCGTTGCTTGCTTATGGCCATCACACACACACACGCACACACCTGCATCTTTCTTGGTCTTGCAATTTGTGTTGCCTAGCCAAAAGGCGCACTTGCCACAGCGAGGTGTGCTCCACATCTAAGCCGCCAATCAGGCCTCTCCAAAACGAGCATTATAAAAGGAAGTTCTCTTCCAAATCTTCCCCATCTGACATTGACTTAACATTATTTTTACTCCTTACTTAATTTTTATCTTACTCTTTGTTCGTATTCATCTTCATATTGATTTTCCTCCAAATTGAATTCAATTCAGTAAAATAAAATAATTACATCTAAAATATATATTATATTATGTATATAGACATATATATATAATAATTAATATTGTATTCGTCGTAACTTAATCAATTTATTATTATTACTTCCATCAGAAATAATATTAAAAATAAATAGTGGTTAATGATTAATCAGAATATTCCTAACGATTGTTAATTTATAATCACCTATGTGTTCCCTTGTTTCGCTGCCAACATACTTTTCTGTTTAACTAATTTAATTTTTTGGGAGAAGTTCAATATCAAATTTTATATCATCTATGTAATCATGAAATTTATTTGAAAAGTAATTTATAGAAATTGTAAAATTATGCTATGCAATTCCCAAATGGTTCAGCCTACTTTAACTGACCTTAATTATGCACATTGAAGATCGTCAAAGTTTTTCAAGCTTATGCTGTCCGTTGAATTTAAGTTTTATATTATGAGAATTATATAACTGTAGAATATCATTCAAGAAGACGTTACAGATATATAAATTGAACAATACGGTAGACTGACTCTACCGGATAGAGCAGAAGCTCAATATCAAATTTTGTTTATCATCAAAGTAATCATCAAATTTATTCTAAAAGTACATTTTTTGAATTTCAAAAATTATGCTATGCAATTCCCAAATGGTTCTAGCCAACTATAAGATACCTCAACTATGGACACGGCGGATTGTCAAAGTTTTGTTAATGTGCTCTGTCAGTTGGATTTAAATGTTATGTTATGGTATAAATAGTTTCAACATATTCATTCAAATAAATCAGTGAATCAATTGCACAATCAATCAATCCCTCATTTAGCCAACCAATAACAATAATTTATGTCGTTGCATTCAAATGAATAAGCTGGTAGATTAATGCGACAATCTATCAATCCAACACTTATTTGAGAATAGTTTTAAATCATTCAGCGATTCAATCACTGAAAATATTTTAAATATTCGCATTTCAATTTATAAATAAAATAAATAGGTTTGTAAAGAAAAGAACAAATTTAGAGTCACCTATTGACATCAATCGTTGCGATTGCTTAGTTTCAATATATTCATTCAGATCAATCAGTGAATCAATTGCTCAATCAATCAATCACTCATTTAGCCAACCAACAAAATTTAATTTGGTATTTCCATTCAAATGAATAAATTTGGTGGTAGATTAATTCGACAATCAATCAATCCAACACTCATTTGAGAATAGTTTTAAATCATTCAGTGAATCAATCAATCGCTCATTCAGCAATTAGAAGAAAATATTTTAAATATTAAAATTTCAATTTATAAATAAAATAAATAGGTTTGTAAAGAAAAAGAACAAATTTAGAGTCACCTTTTGACATCAATCGTTGCGCTTGCGCCTCAAATGTGATGTGATGACTGATCTGATGTGATCACTTTTACTCCAACAGCGGCGACAGCTCATCGAGCAGCGTCTGCCAGTTGAAGCCCATGCGACCCTCGGTCAGGGGCAGGCGACAGCGCTCCGGAATGTGCTCAAAGAGACGCTTGAAGGGACCGTAGCGCTCAAGGCACTTGGCATCGCCGAGCAGCAACAGTTTGTGCTTGGCGCGCGTAATCGCGACCGTGAGACGTCGCTGATCCTCAAGGATTTCGGACTCTCGCGAACGCTCCATTTGCTGAGCGGTCGCTGGCGGTCCCGTCTTGCTGCAGCTGTAAATGATCAGGTCTTTGTCGCGTCCCTGATACTGATCCACCGTATTGAACTCCACATCGATCAAATGGGGACTCAGCTTGCGCAGCAGTTCCACCTGAGCGCGATACGGCGCAATGACGCCAATGCGCGACGGCTCGAAGCCCGAGTCGAGCAGCTGCCGCATCAAATGGAGAACGATTGCCGCCTCACAAGCATTCGAATACTTTGGAGGACGACGAGAGCGAGCAGCAGCAGGATTTGTTGTTCTTGTTTCCGTCTCGCCAAAATGCTGCTCGATGCTGACGCTGCTCTGCGAACGCTCGCTGAACTGCAGACAACGCTGCGAACAATCGCCGGTGTCCAGCAGCAGCACCGCCTGCTCCAGATGCGTCTGGAGCGCCCGCTGCACCCACAGCGACACGCCGCGCTGCAGCTGCGGCAGCTGCAACTTGGCTGTGGCAACTTGCTCGTTGGCACACTGCAAAGCCTCGCCGTACGTCAATTGATTCGCCAGCCGCGTGATGCTGCGATTCATGCGATACTGCAGCGTCAACATGGCTGTGGCCGCATCGCAATCCAGGCGCTGAAACAGCGTCTCGTCGGCGCCACGCTGACGCGCCTCGCGGCTGCGCAACACCGGCGGCAGCTGCTGCGGATCGCCGACCAAAATGAACTTGCTGCAGTGACTGAGCGCACGCAGCACCGTCGGCTGCAGCACCTGCGTCGCCTCGTCCACGATGCAGTAGTCGAAGTGACGCTGGCGGAACAACGCATGCCCCGCCCCCAGACAGGTGACGCCCACAATGCTGGGACGCTGCAGCGCCTCGCTGAGCTGCTCCAGCGTCTGGCAATCGGCCGTTAAATGCGATTCGCTAATTTCCAGCAACTGTGGATGGACGCGTTGACTGCTGCCGAGTCGCAGCAGCGGCAGGTTGTGGGGCAGCAGACGCAGCAGCAGATTGTCGACAGCCGAGTGCGTTTGGGCGGTGATCAGCACGCTGCGCTCGAGCAGATGCAACAGCCGCACAATGGCCACCAGCGTTTGGGTTTTGCCGGTGCCCGGCAGCCCCTTGATCAGCAGATGCGTGTTTGTGGTCAGTGCCCGCAACGCTGCCGTCTGCTGCACCTTGTTCAGCGGCCGCAGCATGGCGCCGCCCTGGCTGCCAATGATGCGCGGCAACACTTTGTGCTGCTGCGGCGGCGTCTGTGCCACCACAATGCGACGCAGCTGCGCAGCGCGTTCGCTTTCGTCCAAGAGCAGAGCGAGATTCGTGTAATTGAAGCTGGCGAAACTCTGCGATTCGTGCTTGTCCACGGTGAACGTATCGCCGGCGTAACGCTGGCCGAGATCACGCTCCAGCTGCAGCGTAATGCTGCGCGGCTGCAAGTCCGTGATGTAGCCGGCGGCAACGGCCAAGCGGGCGCGCGAACTGCAGCTCACGGTCACGTATTCGCCCCGCTCAAACTGTGAAGTGGAAAGCGTATTTAAATTGAAGTGAACTTTTCAAAGTCACATTTTACTCACGCCACTTAGCGTCAAATTGTGTTGCGGCTGCGCTTGCAGCTGCTGCTCGTAGCGTCCGTTGTGGCAGGTAGTTTTGTGGCCCACTGCCAGCTGCAGTTCGCTGATGGCGCGTCCTTGCTGCTGGCGCTGCTCGGGCGTCTGCGTCCACAGCGTGCGCAGCTGCGACGACTGACGCGTCTGCTGCTCCTCCAGCGCCAGCAGATTGCACCAGCGCAGCACGTACTGCTGATCCGCCTCGGTTAGATGCGCCAGCTGCTGCGGCATGAGGCGCTGCAATGGATGCGTGCTGCTCAGCTGCAGCTGCGGCTCGTGGCTGGCAAAGCTGCAGCAGAGTGTGGCATAAGCGCAGCTGTTGCAGGCGCTGTGATGTGAAATCGGTTCAGGCAGCTGCATCGGTTGCAACAACTGCTCGTCCAGCGGCACTTGGCGGCTGAGGAAGTGCGCCAGTTCGTTGCGCAGCAGCAGCAGATCACGCTGCTCGTTGCGTCCGTCGCGCACCTCACGCATGATGCCGTCGCGCAGATACAACAACAGGCCGCTGTGCGTCTGCTGGCCGAGCGTGCTGTGCATCAGCTGGTAGAGCAGCAGCTGCCCCTTGTGCTCCATGGAGAAACTGGCTCGCCCCGTCTTCAATTCCAGCGGTATCGGCTGCTTATGCTGCGCCACACGCACCGACACATCCACCTTGCCCTTGAGTCCCAGCTGCGGCACCCACAGATTCTCCTCAATATCCTCCACGCGCTCAATGCGTCCGCGGTACATCTCGGCGGGCATTGTGGACGGCTGTTTGCCCTCCAAATACTGTGCCACAAACGACACAATGGGCGCCACAAACTTGTGCAGCTGCAGCGCCATCTCCGCGTGACTCAGCTGGCTGCCGTAGAGCAACTGTGCCAGCGATGCGCTCTCCAGCTGACGTTGCAGTGCGTCCAGCACCTGTTGCTCGCTGCGCAGGCGTTCGGCCAGCACCGTCTGCAGCAGCTCATGCACCAAGGTGCCCACCACCATCTGCAAAACACACACATACAATTAAAGCATTCACTAATTGTTGTGCTGCGCGAAATACTTGCCACTGCATTTGCGCCGTCCACGCCACGAAATCGCTCCTGCAGCACCGCCTTGCGACGGCAGAAGAGCGAACCCGTCACCGTTGTGCTGGAGAGCAGCAGATCCGGCTGAATGACGCAGTAGCCGGTCTCCTTGTTGATCACGTAGCTGGCCAGCGACGGCTCCCATTGCGCCTGCACGGAGATCACGTCGCCCGGCTCGATGGGCGTCTGTTGCCATGGCGTCTGCAGCTGCAACACAGCTGTGGCGACGGGTTCGTCTTCGTCACTGGTCAGCTGCAGCCGCAGATCGTGGGATTGGGGCAAGCGTTCAATGCTATTGACCACACAACGCTGCCAGCTGCTGAGATCGAGTTGTGGCTTTGCGGCAGCCGCATCCAAAGCGCACAAATCAAAGTCATCGTCGTTGTCTAGCAGAAATGACAAGTTCTCCTGATCCTCATGCACTTCCTGCGCTTTGTACTTCTTGTTCGTTTGCTGCGGCGTCACATTGTTCGCTTTGCTGGGCGACAGCACACGTTTGCTAGACTGCATTGCGTTTTAAACTTTAATAACTAATAACCGAACATTCTTGGAAATTCGCGCCAAAACCAACTGATTACTGCCAGTGTTTACATGCTGCTCGCTGAGAAGCGCGCGCATGAGCAATCGATAAGTGCGGTCAGCTGACGATAAATCATGCACAGCCAGCTGACTGCAACGTCTGTCGATAACAAACGTTTTCAATTAATTTAACAACACAATTAAATTGTAGAAATTTTAATGTTAAATATTACACTTTTGACGGGGTAATTTCATTAATATTTATTAATACTATTTAATAGAAATTATTGTGTACACACTGCTAACAGCACGATCAAACTGCGATAGATCTCTTGCGGTCAGCTGATCGTTACGCTTATCGATAACAAACGGAAATTTGAAATTTAAACGGATAACTTTTGGAGCAAACCTCGTTTGCTACTAGCTTATGCGTTCATGTGTGCGTATATGTGTGTGTGTGTGTGTGTGCGAGTGTATTTTCATGTTGCCGCCTGCACTTTTTACTTATTTGTGTACTTTTGCCTTGCCTTTTCGGTTTGCCTTCCGACTTTGGCTACGGCGTCACGTTGCTTTGCGACCTGTTGTTGTTGTTGTTGTTGTCGCCGTCATCATTGTTGTTGTTGTTTTTATTGCTGCTCTTGTTTGCCTGTTATTGATGCCTGCCTCCCACACCGCATATGCATGTGTGTGTTTGCTTGCCTGACAAATGGTTTGTTTTTTCCTGCTGCTGTTGTCCCCACACTCGCTGTGTCTCGCTCCCCCCCGCCTACACACACACATCCATCGGCTGTCTTTCCATTTCTTTGCATACGATCAATTTGCAGGCTCTGACTGCCAATTAAACGAAATCCATTGCCTACTTTTCAGCTGCAACATGCAAAATAAAAACCAGTGTTGCCGTGCACCAGGTGGAAATACCTTGTCTCTCCCTTCCACTCCCACACGCACTTGTGCGCAGATCTGCCGTCAATGGGCCCCAACAACAAGAACAACAACAACAAAAATCTGCCAAACCAAACCAAGTGTCGAGAGTCCTCTTCCCCACCCTTACCCACCCCTCCCCCTGCCCACCTTGCTTATCCATACATCGCTTGCTGTTTGCGCACTTTAACTGTTTTCACTGTCTGTCTGCAGCAGTGTTGCCAGATTAGCATATTTCCGGCTAGATCTAGCATTTTTTTTTAAATCCAATCTACCATATTTTTAATAAAAAAATTAAAATAAATTAAAATGCATACCAAAAATTATATTTTGTATGTTTAAAATTTTTCACAGCCAAAAAAAGCATGTAATAAAATATGTTAGTCTTATTAAAAAAACAATATACATATACTATTTAAGGGAGCAAGAAAGTTATGCAATCTATGATTTTTACAACACATTTAATTTAAATAATAACTTCAGAAACTTTTGATTTGGATAAACGATGTTTTTATCAGTTTTTAAAAAAAAAAAATTAGTTATGAATTAATATTATTTGAGAACTCACTCCTAAAGGAAAAGATAGCATCATTTTCAGCGATGTTTTGTTTTGCTAAAAAAATAATAGTTGTTATTTGTTCAGAAAATATAAATTTTAAATCTGCAACCGATGCTGGAATAGTTCTCATTCTCATTCAGATACTAAAAGTTAATAAGTTTTTTTTTAAATTAGCGAAATATTGGGCATATTTTTTATTTTTAGTTTGTTTTAGCTGTTTTTTTTGTTCACCTGGCAACACTGCACTGGTCTGCAGCCCCTCCCCTTTTCCGCCCCTCGCCACGCAGCCCATTCAGCGGGCAGAAGCTCTTCAAAGGCCGCTCCCCCTCCGCCCCCTCTGCCCTTCTCCGACTGCCGCTTGTTTGTTTGAAGTTGCTTTTTTGTGTTTTTTTTTTTTCGTGTGCCTCTTAAGTGGCAACTACTTTGCACCTCAGCCGTTCACACACACATGCGTATATGTGTGTGTGTGAGTGTGTGTGTGTGTGTGGCAATTGAAGTGTTTGCTGCGTTTGCGGCCTTGAGCCTTTTTTTTTTTGCACCTTGGCATAAATGTTGCAGCTAGAATGTGAGTGTGTGTGTGTGTTTTAGTTGGCTCACGCTGCGTATACGCAATTTATATAATCAGACTGCAAAAAGTGCGACGCAGACGTGACGAGCTGACCAAATTCACAGCCCCCCCTCGTCCCCTTCCACTTCAATCTCGTTATTTGGTCTGCAATTGTTGGTTGCAATTATCAGCGCAGCTAAACCAATTTTATATGAATTGTGGCGCCAAACGCAAACAACAACAGCAACAAAATTGGAAAACTAATGTCACGTCTGCTCGACTTTCACATACCCGTTAGCCCTTTTTTTCGGAAGTTCATAGTTCATCATTATTATTTTTTTTCTTTTCAATGTTTTCTCTTTATCTAATTTTGTTTAATTTTTTTGTTTTCATATCTAAATTCATACTTACCATTAATTTATTAATTTTTATTTTCTTTTTAGTGTTTCTCTTTAACAATTGTTTTCTCTTTACTTGTTTTGTTTATTTGGTTCATTTCTTTTATTTATTTATTTCATTTAAAAATACATATTAAATTTATGGTATTTCAATTTTTGGCTTAAGTGTTTTCCCTTATTTAATTTTGTTGTTTTGTTTATTTGGTTCATTTATTTTATTTATTCATTTTCTTCTTTATATTTTCTTACTTAATTTTACTAATTTGGTATATTCCTTGTCTGATGCTATTTTTTTTTATTATTATTTATGTTTTATTTATTTTATTTATACGTTTAGTCAAAACGACTTCTGGGCTGTTCAATTTATAAATGTTTTTATTTTCAATAATTTTTATAAAAAAAGGCAAAATGTAATAAAAAAATGAAGCAAGTCAAACGGTTTTATTAAAATTATATTTTAAATTTTTTTTTGTTGGTTCTACAAAATTAGGAAGTGGGCAATTTTCTAATTTCATCATTGATTTGATAAAGATTAAATGACAATAAATTTATTTTAATGTGCACTATTTTTCTTCAATAAGGATTATTTTGCGTATTTAATTATTTTTATTTTCAATTAAAAAAATTCCAAAGTAGTAGATTTATAATCGAAATTTGGTCGCTTAAAATATAAAATTGTGCCTATCAACGAAAATAATAAAATTCAATATCATCGTAGATAAATTTGTTACTCTAACCATTTTTTGTGCATTTTTATTTCCAAATAAATATTATTATCATCATTATTTATCCTGCTGCTTGTCTGTGGGCTGCCGGGTACAAAAGCACATGCATTATGTGCTCATAATTTATACTGCTTATGCGTGCAGTTGCATGTTTGTATATTTAAATGTTGCGGCTGTTTTAATCAAGCGAAATTGTTTAATTTATGATCCATTTGCCTCTCCCTCTCTCTCTCTTACCCTGTGGCTGTCTCTGTCTGGCCCGCCTATTGCCCGCATTAGAGACTAATGATTAACGGACTTGTGCTGCTGCTTCTTCTGCTTGCACACAAGCAAACAGCTTTAAAGGGCAGCTGAGTGCGCAGTGGGAAAGGGGGAATGGGGAAGGGCGAAGGGCGGAAGGGGTTTTAGTTTTGGGTTTTTGGGGCTTGCGGCACGTTCCGGCGGCTTCGACGCAAATCCCCGGCACAACAGACGCCAATGCCACAAGGGAAAACCAATGCAGCGATCGATGCCAATGTTGGATGCTGTGGTGGGGCAGGGGTGGTGAGAGGGGGAGGTAGTGTTTGGTTGGTGTATTTGAAAAAGCAGCATCGATATGTTATTTGCATGTGTCGTGTGGCACGGTGGCCAGGGGGATGGGGGTGGGCGAGCAAGTCCCAATGCCACGGCAAGTTTTGCAGCAAGCGCGAAACTTTCTCAGCAAGTTTATGCACATATGCACATCGTGTACACATGTACAACACACAAGTTTAATCCAGTTGCATGTGTTTCGCGAAAGTTGCAAAATCGCATTAGTGCAACAACTGCATACATACATACATATATAATTGTATTTTGCCTGTCGCATGATAAATTCAAATAAATGCGCCAATTGTGTGCTGCCAACTTGCCTGCAGATGCACATCGATAACAACGTTGCGAGTAGTATATTTGAGGTATATTATTGCAGTTGTGAAATCGCTACAGAAATTAAATACAAATTATATCTGTGAGTTAGATAAATAAAGTCAAAGCAAACATGGCACACAATTACTAAAGATAACGAATAAATTCATATATTGCCATTTGGTATATTGCAATCAACCTGACCAGTGTGACCACACGGGAACTTCGTGCAATTGCTAGAGCTGTAGCACAGCTTAACATGCTATAAATGTTAATATGCAACTACATAGTATAAAAAAATTATATATTTATGCCCCCTTACAACATAATTTGTATATTATTTATTTGACTGCCAGCAATGAAAGCACATCGATAACGCCGCATCGATATGCGGGGTATCGATGACACGACAGCTCTACCACATCAGCTATAAGCATAGAGCCAGAATAACAGAAAAACAAGCAGCCAACTAGAAGAAGATTGGGGGGAAAACTAGACCAATTCGCAAAAGCTAACTATTCGAGATGTCTGCGGCTGGAGTTGATGACGAGCAGCAACGCTCTGCCGATGCCGCGCCACCAGCACAGCATCCACCACAGACGCCGTCAGCAACGGAAACACCAGCAGCAACAACAGCAACTCCAGCAGCAATAACAACAACAGCAATAACAACAACAGCTGCAGCAACAACAACAACAACGCCAGCAGTAGCTGAAATTGCCGCATCCAGCGTAAGTTTTTTTTTTTTGCTGACGACGACGAAGACACGTCAACGTGTGTGTGCGAGTGTGTGTATTTGTGTTGGTGTTTATTTATTGTTATTCGTTCTGTGCTTCTCTCTGCTTAGATACGCTCCGGTTTGGCCGAGTTGGAGTTGCGCTCATCGCAAGTGCTGCAGCGACTGGAGAACGTCAAAGCGCTGCCCGCATCGCCGCACAAAGCGCAGCTCGAAGCGGCGCCAGGAACAGCAGCTGACGATGAAGCCGCCGCCGCCGCCGCTGGTGACGCTGGCGACACTTTGGCTGCCGCCGCTGCAGATCTGGCGCTGTCGACGCAACTGCGTCCGGAGCATCGTGTGCCCTCGGACATACTCAAGTCGCTCGAACAACTCGTCGCCTACTCCGACAGCGATGATGATCCGGAATTTCCGTTGCCGGCGCTCGATGATGTGTCGCATTTGGCGCTAATCTCGCACAGCATTGTCGCGTATCTGTCGCATCTGGATCGCCAGCATTTGTTGCGTGTGACCAACAGCATTTCGGGCGACGCCACACGCTGGCTGGGCACACTGTTCCATTTCCCCAACGCCGCAAGCAGTTTCCATGCGGACAACGCCGACGCTGTGCTGCGCACTGTGCGTCTAGCGATTGTCGCCCGTTGTCCCGGGTATCTTGAGGGCGGCATACCCGCTTTGGCGCAGCCCTGCTTCTACATCTCGGAGCACACGACGCCGGTGCGGCTGCAGTACGCCTGCCGGCAGCTGGGCATCGCTCTGGATGCCATACGCATCATTGCCGAGGACAGCAAATGTGGCGGCATTATGGATTTGGCGCAGCTGCAGAAGCAGGTGGCGCACGATGTGGCCGCGAATCGCACGCCGCTGTTGGTCGTCGCAGACATTGGCGCCTCGCTCTGTGGCCATGTGGATAATCTGCAGCGTTTGCGCGACTTGTGCCAGGCGCACAACATGTGGCTGCATGCCAGTGGTCATGGTTTGGCCGCCTTGGTTTGTGCCCAGTCGCCGGGCAATGTGCACGATGTGCTGCACTCGATGGCCCTCAATTTGGGCAGCTGGCTGGGCGTGCCCAGTTTGCCCATTGTCCTGCTGCATCGTCCGCTGCAGAATAGTGCGCTGAGTGCGTTTGAATCGGATCCGATACTGTCGCGACGCTTGAATGCGCTGGCGCTGTGGACGAGCCTGCAGGCGCTGGGCAAGAAGGCGATTGCCGAACGCCTGCATGTCGCCTTCCAGACCTGCAGCATTCTCTTCGAGATCGCCTCCAAGTGCGAGGGCATTCGTGTGCTGGTAAGCAACACAATTTCTCTCCAACGATAGATTCCTGTATTTTCATCCGCACATTGTTTTTTAGAGCCACACTCCGTCTGCCGCGCTGTCGGACATCATTGGGGGGCCATTCGATGTGAACGCGTTGTTCGATGCCGCCGCGCCCGTTGTTGTCTATCAGTTCGATGGCAGCACCACCATTCCAATGACCACTGGCGCTGCCATCGAGAGCACTTTGGACAACGGCCACCGGCCGCTGGAGAAGCTCAACAATGCCTCGTACTTCGATCGCCTCAACTCCTGGTTGGGACAAATTCTGCAGCGCGATTGCCCGAATGTAAGTGAGCTTGTTTTATTTCAGTTTTCATCGGGTAGTATATACATATATATAATTTATAGACTATATATAGCTAAGACTGCCAAAGCTCTTGAAGCAATTTATATTTTTGGTAGTCCTTACAAACCACAGCTAAAAATATTACTTTCATGGCGACAGTTTAATTCATATTTAAACGGTTAGCAGACTATATAATATATATGTATATATACTGGGACTTTATAAATTATATGTTTGTATAAACATATACATATGTTCTGGAAGGCAGCTAGACCTACCAAAATGTGTTCTTCAGACCATTTCTATTGTTGCCTTTAAAAACCATCACAAAAAAGATTAGTTTCATGCTGTTGCCGTCAAGCTACATATATCTGTGATTCGTTGACACATCTAATAAATAGTCTAACCCGCTCGTTATCTTTCAATTTCAACATAATTGCAGATAAACCCAGACAAAAAGATATTACCAAAAAAAAAAAGTTGTCGTTGCCAACGAGCAAGTTTAGTCACTTTGCTGCAAAATTTTCTTAATGTTTTCAATTATTTCTTAAATCGCTTTTCTAAAATGGCCGGGTTTTAAAAAAGGTTTTAATTCCAAAAATCCTTGCAAAGTTAAAAAAAAAAAAAAAAAAAACGACTTTGTAATTAGTAACTTGGTTTGGAATCCCAAGCTTCTGACATTCTTGACATCTCCTAGAATGTTTTTTTCTTTTTTTTTTGTAAATTTGATCAGCATTTTTCTACAACAAAAATTAGTGTTGGGTATTTCCAAGTCGTTTTTTTAGTATGGTGTATGGTTAACATTTGAACTACAATGTTTGTGAACTTGAAGTCAGAACTATGGAATTTGTTTCCTGTTTTATTTTAAATAATAACTTTAGTTTTTAATATGGTTTTTAAAATCAAAAATATGAATTTTATTGAAAGAATAAAAAATCGGTTTTATTTTTATTTCAAAAATCAAAGATACAAGTTTTATGTTTTGGTATTATTTTAAAAATGAAAACACATTATTTAAAAATGTTTTTTTTTTTTGTAAATATGTGTTTGTTTTTTATTTAAAAATCCAAAGTAAGAGTTGTATGTAAAATTTGTATTTGAAAAATCAGAAATTCGAGTTTTGGTCTGGCCGTTGTTTAAAAATGCTATAATTAAAATGAACTAATAATTTTTGTAATCTAAATCAAAAAATAAGTTTATTTGTCTTGTTTTCCGAAGAATTCGTATATTGTTATAAATGTGACTCTTTTTCGAACTCTGGTTTTGATCAGTTTGACTTCGAGGTGATCGAGCATCCGACTCATGGCAGCTGCATACGCTATTGTCCGCTGGAGTTGGGGCTGGGCGAGCAGCCGCCCAGCTCGGAGAATCTGGAGAGCTTCGCGCAGAGTCTCGAGGCGCATGTGGACATCTTGCGGGCGACCATCAAGCACAAGGCGCGCTTTATGCATCTGGTGGAGCGCAGCGAAGTGCTGCGACTGGTGCCGCTGCCCGAGTGGGCGGGCATGGGCGGTGTGCGCTTCGTGCCCGAGGGCTGGGAGTCGCTGCTGACGGATCAGGCGAAGAGCGAACTGAATAAGCTCAACATTGATCTGGTCGAGGCGCTCAAGTCAACGGATAATGCCTTTTCGCTGGGCGAGGGCACCGACGGTCTGATCTGTGTGCGCTTCGGCATGGTGACGCACGAAACCGAGGTGGAGGAGCTACTGGAACTGGTCGTCACCGTGGGCAAGAGTGTGCAGGAGAATTCACGTGTGCTGGACACCATGTCCGAGATTGTCAAGAAGGTAAGAAGGCATCACAAGCAACAATTTCCAGCAACTTGTTCATTATCTATTTTGTTTATAGGGCATTGAGGCGGCCACCGCAGACTTGCAACGCGAGTCGGAGGAGAAGCTGTGGCAGGAGGGCATCCTGCGGCATGTGCCGGTGGTGGGGCGTGTCTTCAACTGGTGGTCACCGCCTGCCAAAGAGTCGGGCATCAAGGGACGCAGCCTCAATCTCACCCAGGGCGTCGTCGAGAGCACCGAGAACATTTACAAGTGAGTCAAGTCGAGTATAGAATGTGGAATGCTGAATGCTTAAAACTGTAACGATTTTAGTTTCTATTGTACAACTTAAAATCCTTTTTTTTTTTGTGTGTGGATAACAATAAAACAAAATGTAAGATAACTTTAATTTCAATTTCTATTTGAACGTTAGAAAATTAACTCCTATTTTTTATTTTGGATATTAACATTGAAGGAAACAAAAATAAGAAGATTGAATTTAATATATTTTTGTAATATATTTTTTATTTATTATTTTATTTTTTATGTTAAAATATTGCTGCTATGCTTGCGGCTGTTTGATGTTGAAAAAGTAGAAAAGATACATACATATTATATATTAAGTAATTTTATTCGATTACACAAAACATTTTTTTATTTTATTTTCACTATATTATTTATTTAAATTGTAAAACAAAACGATTTTATTTTTGATTATATCTTGTGTTTTTTTAACCTTTATCCATTCGTTCTAGTGATAAAAGTTAAGCACTTATGACAACATACAATTTTTATTACACTAATTCAACTTATGTTAATAAAATCTTGCATATATATATTTAATAATTGCAAATACTTTCTAAAGTATTATATTTTGTAGGATTAAATAATTACAAATACTTTCTAAAGTATTATATTTTGTATTATTATTTTTATTATTAATATACCAACTGTTTCCTATCTATATTAATTGGAACCTGAACCTCAAGTCCTCTGCATGCGGAGTAACTAAAAAAATAATAATAATTGTTTATTTACTTGTTTGCACTGCTGACAACTAAAATGCTCGATTGCTGTTGCAGGTATCACATGCAAATGTCGGGCGAGACGGCGCATCAACTGCCAGCGAATCGTTCGCCGCCCACGCCCATGATACAGACGCCCGTGGTGTCCTCCACATCGCCTAATACGCCGCCCATTTTTCCCACTGTGGAGCCGGTGACTGGCGACGTCGCTGCCGAGGCAGCCACATCAACTGAAAGCGCAGCTGCTGCTGCTGCTGCTGCCGCTGCGACGACAACGACGACGTCGCCGCCAACGACGGCAACGACGACGTCGAGTGGCAATCATGTGGATCATGGGCGCAGTGGCAGCCAAAGCAGCGGCGGCTCATCCTCGGTGCCGGAGCTGGTGGCCGTGAACAGTGCAATCAACAATAATAATTGAAATGGCAGCGCAAGGACAACGACAGTTTCCTCCCCCTCCTACCCTCCTCCATTTCCTGCTCCTCCAACTTTCCAAAATGAATGCAAAACACTTAAATAAGTTTAATTAACCAGCAAAATCGAAAGATAATGATAGTGATGATGATGATGATGATGAACTCCAAACGCAATTCTGTAATTCCAAAGAAAACAAAAACAAAAAAATGAAAATCTTAGATGAGAGCCTTGGGCAGAGCGCTTAGAGGATCCTCCCAAAAAAGAAAGGATCCAGACGCAATGTGCAATTTGCTTTTGAATCCACATACTTATACATTTTATGCATTATATATTCTTAATCCAATCTATTGTATTATTCTTACTTGTAATTTAATCCCCCCTTTTTTCATTTTTATCCTTTTGATTTTTTCTTGTGTATTACTATTATTATTATTATTATTATTAATGTTTATGTGCTGCATTGTTGTTGAAGTTGTTGTTCGCTGTGAACGCGTCTTTTTTATTATTATTTATCAATTTTTATTACAATCATATATCTCCTCTATTATTATTACTATTATTATGCTATGACACAAAAATCAATTCCAATTACCTAATTTTTTTTTATCACAATTATTTTGATACATTCATGATTTTGATGCAAGTACCTAGAAAACCACAAAAAACTGAACATCATTGAAGTATACAATTATAATTTGCACTATTCGTAATCTAAATTTGTTTAGGCGCTAAGTGACATGAAAAGCATACAATTAAATTAATAAACTTATACAATAAAACAAAAGCAAAGGCAAAACAAAAAAAACATACACACATTTTGTGTATCTAAAAAAAAAAAAGCAAATATAAAATTGATAAAATATATTTATTATACAAGTTGAAAAATAAAGTATGCTGCTGAAAATTGTGCACAATGATAACGAACATATTGAGTTTTTTTATATTTGGTGTTTATCAGCAATGGGAGCGACTGCGACAGCTGCTTGCATATATTGCTATACTCTTCATTTTCAGTGCAGCCTGCAAGGGCATTCATCTTTCGGGACTGCACTGCTTGATCAGGGTCACATGCCAGTCGCAAGCAGTACACATACCAGTGGATGCAAGCAGTGCGTTAACTTGTTGCTAACACTGCTTGTTAGTAACGTTCATATAATGTCAATGTAATATATTTAAACACATAACCTTTTATCAAATTGTAAAAGGTGCAGAAAAATGAATAATAGAAATACGGCATTCTGAAATATTAAAAATTCACAACAAAAAATTATCAATAAACAATGGTTGACAATCAACATCTTAAATACGCGTAATAATTAATAATAAATGTTAGTTTATTTTTTTTAATTTAAATCCATTTAACGAAATGTTAAAAATATATTTGCCCACATCCAAGTAAAATGCACCTCAATATAATTGAATTTTATTTTATTTTTATTAATATTTGTCGTTTTTGTTTTTTGAGCGCTTTACGTTTGCCGCTTTTTGCTTGAATGAAATTTGTCGGGATTTTGTGCCGTTTTTAGGTTTCCTTTCAATTTGTTTTTAATGATTTTTTGTTTGCTTATGTTTTGTTTTGTATTATTTGTTATAGTTCCTACTTTGTTGCGCGTTAAATACCATCTCCATCCATACAATCGCATTTTTTGCATTCCCACCGATCTTTACAATACGCAACTTGGCAAAGCGAATAACCGAATACTTAAGTACGATTTCTTTTTTTCTTTGTTTTTTTCTTACAAGAATTTCGAACTTTGTTTTTTAATTTTTAAGTGTTTTTTTTTGTTAGGGGTTTTTTTTTGTCTAAGTTTCTTGCTCGGTTGTTGCTTTCTTTACATTGTCTTTAACTAAGTAATTATGCCATATACACTATGAGTAAGTAGTATGTATATGTTGTACAACTTGATCTTGCCACTCAGCTCCTAAAAGTTTCATTTCGTTTCGTTCGATTTTTGTTTTGGTTTTTCTTTTCTTTGTGTTTCTTTGGGTTTGTTATGGGTTGTTTTATGCTTTTGTGGTTTTCCCTTTAATAACTACAACGCGTACGATGACAACATTTAACACAGAAATATATTTACGAGCTAATGTGTTATAGTATATATGTATATGTATGTATTTATGTACTAGCTTCGTTCCTTGCGTCGTGACTGCTGCTGTGTCTGTGATTCCATTCCATGCTGCGCCACGCCACCGTGTTCCTTGTTCCATTTCCGTGTTCCATTCCATGCCGTACCTAACCTCAAAATGCAGTAAGTAGTTCAACTCGTACGCTCTTAAGGCCTAGTCGGATCTCGATTACATAGAATCTCTGCGGCTATTTGCTAGTATCGATCAATTACAAAAAAAAGGGGGAAATTGATGCTCGATGCTTGTCCTCCTCCTTTTCATTCTGCTTTCACTTATCTATCAATAATTTATAACATTATGTATTTTGTTGTTTGTTTTTCATTGAATTGTATATATAAGCGAATAAAAAAACTTGATTAGGTCGTTTTCCATTGAAGTTACTTTACAGATTCTATACATATGTTTTTTGTTTTTTAAATGACTTAAAAATGTACGTTCTTTTCTTTCGAATAAATTGTTTCGATTCGGTTTCGCTTTCGTTATCAATTTGTGTATATAATAATATTATGTTTGTGTATATATATAGATAGCGATACATATACAATTGATCATTCCGATGTGCTCTATATAGTAGTATACAGTAGTAGGTCTACTATTGAATCGTTCGTTAGCTGTCCGCTGTCGTGTCACAACTGCCTATCGATCGGTCCGTCTGTCCGTCGGTCTGTCGAGTCTATTTTATGGGCAGTGTTCTGAGCGAGCGACTGATTTTTAGTTGATTGGCCTCTGGTCACACTGGTCTTTTAAAATTCCACTAACAACTCCGCTAACTAACTAAATAATTGTTAAATCGATAATTGTTTTCAACTTGCCTTTTCGACCATTCCGCCTTTAGTTAAATGTATTCAGTATATATATATGCAGTACATGTATATGTATTGTATGTATATTGTTTATATTCTTTTGCATATATACTATAACTTTGTAGTTTGTCAATTTGCTGCTGTCTCGCTTTGGTTACTTTTGGGGGGATTCGCTTCGGCTCAGCCGATTGCGGGGGCAGTACTTTAATTCCCTTAATATTGCTATTCTCTTTACACACACACACACACACACGATCTCCCATTTCTCTCCCTCTCTCTCTCTCTATCTATATCTTTCTCAGCTAAGCGCAGAGAGTGAGAGAGACAGGGAGAGGGAGAAAGGTTCTGGGATGGGGGAGTATGGGAAGTTTTTGGGGTTTTCGTTTTATGCTACGCTTGAGTTTTGGTTTAGCTACTGCTATTAAATATACAGTTAGTTGTATAGCTACATACATATATACTATATATATATGTGTGTGTGTGTGTGTGTGTTGTATATGTCGTGTATATATGTATTTGTCTGCACTCTCGATGGTGCTAAGTATTTTAGTTAATTTAATTTGTAATAAATGCATTTGTTGTTAAGCTTAGGTTTACGGTTAAGTACAATAAAATCGCAAGGTCAGAACTCAACTCTAACCGCTGACGGTGCCAGGCGAGCAAACACACACACTCGCACACACACACACACACTTGCACACACACACACACACATTCACTCTACGACTTACACACGCATACAGTATGTGTGCTTGGCATGCATTGATCACCTGGCGCACAACCCAAAATACCGACAAGTCGCACACCCTTTCTATCTCCCTCTCTCTCTGTTTAACTATCTCTATCTCTTTCTTGCTATAGGGTGCGCACTCGCGTCCTACACTCTCTCTTTCTCCCTCTTCATCTCTATCTCTATTTCTATCAATTGCCGTGCGTAATTTTTTGTTGTTTTTTGTTTGTATTATCAGAAAAAAATTGACTCGACAAATGCCCAAGAAGTGCTCATACTACCCTCGTTACCCCTCCGATATTTCGTATATATCTTTGTTTGTATGTATATGTGTGTGTGTGTGTGTGTGTACAAAGTGTGCTTTAAATGCGCTTTGTGGTTGAGAGGATGGTGGGCCAGGGGGGCGCGGTTTGAAGTCTTGGGTTCATACGATACTATATACTATATATGTATATATTTGTTTGTTTGTTGTGTTCTTTCTACATACACTCCCGATAATATAGTAGTATGTCTACGTACGCATATGTATATGTATGTTTGTATGTATTTACTGTATATATCTATATAACGCTATATAATACAAATATGTTGTCCGTTAATTATTATGTTAGTTTCGTTTTCTCGCTTAGTTTTGTTTTTGGTTTTTTCGTTCGGTCAGCTAAAAAGTATTACCATAAAATTTTGCGATCATAAAAAAATGGCTATTATCAAAAAGATCGTTTTCCATACTATGTAAATATTTGTTTGTTTGTGTGCGTGACTGAGTTTAGGGTTGCCACCAGACGATATCAACTAGGAAAGCGTACAATCTTTTGGAATGTAATGTCAGTTTCGTTTTTAAATGCTTCATAATGGTGGGAAAATACTTTGTATATAAAAAGCGTCATAAAAAAAACACACACATACATACTTCTCCATTCATATATGTTGCACATATCTTGTAGTTTTTTTTTTTCAAAATGTTTATCAACTTCTTTATCGCATTAAAAAATGATCTTCATATTTATATTTTAAAAATTTAATGTAGTTGGGAGAAACAATTGTGCTCTGAAGAGAGCTTATCAGGTTTATGTACGAAACGTGTCAAATACTTTTTCCATCAAAATTATGCTAATTTTTTGGAAGATGCAAATGTTGCTAATAGGGAAAACACCTCCAATGTCAACCATTCTCTCCGAGTACAAAAATTAACCGTTAAGAAATCCATTTCAATGTAGCCATATTTCGCATACAAAATATAGCAAAATCGTACCCTATTTTAAGTGTACCCTATAGAAAAATGTACCATTTAATAATGATGAAAATCGTTAATAGTAAATTAGCTGCAATTTGCGCATATTGACAAAATAAAAAGATAACTGTTTTTTTCAGTTCCGATAAAATACATAAAAAGTACCGCATCGTTTAAGTGTACCCAATAGCAAAACTGTACCCTACTTTAAAAGTGTATCCTATAGAAAAAATGTACCTTTTAATAATGATGCAATTAGCACGAAGCCAGGGAATCGTAAGTAGTAAATTAGCTGCAATTTGCGCATATTGACAAAATAAAAAGGTAACTGTTTTTTTTCAGTTCCGATAAAATACATAAAAAGTACCACATCGTTTAAGTGTACCCTATAGCAAAATCTGACACTGGTATCTCATCGAAGGCAATGAGCATCATGAACAGCTTTGTGAACGACATTTTCGAGCGCATTGCTGCCGAGGCCTCCCGTTTGGCTCACTACAACAAGCGGTCCACCATCACCAGTCGGGAAATCCAAACCGCTGTCCGTCTTTTGCTGCCTGGAGAGTTGGCCAAGCACGCTGTCAGTGAGGGAACCAAGGCTGTCACCAAGTACACAAGCTCGAAGTAATTTGAGTTGCAGTTTCACAAAAAGAATCGGCTAAAGCTGGTCTGGCAGTGAACATGAGTAAGACAAAGTTTATGGTGTGCTCGATCAGGGAATCGCGGCGACAAGATTCTCAGCTAGTAGCGGGCAGCTATAACTTCGAGTCCGTCAAGGAGTTTATCTATCTTGGCACTGCTATGACCAGCTCGAATGATGTCAGCCTGGAGATCAAGCGGAGAATCACTCTTGCCAACAGGTGTTACTATGGGCTCAGTAGGCAAATGAGTAGTAGAGCCCTCTCTCGACACACAAAAATTACACTTTACAAGACGCTCATCATGCCGGTACTGTTATATGGTGCAGAGTGTTGGACCTTGACACAGGCAGATGCAGCCGCTCTTGGTGTGTTCGAGAGAAAGATTCTCCGCAAGATTTATGGTCCGATTTGCATCGGGGATACCTATCGCATCAGATGGAACCATGAGCTGTATGAGCTTTATGGTGATATGGACGTAGTCAGCAGAGTTAGGAGCCATAGACTTCGCTGGCTGGGTCATATTGCTCGTATGGAGGAAGACGCTCCAGCTCGTAAGGTGTTCGATGCGGTAGTGGTCGGCAATCGGAGGAGAGGAAGACCCCGGATGCGTTGGCAGGACCAAGTGATGGAAGCTCTGTCCTCACTTGGTGTTACCAACTGGAGGAGACGTGCCCAGGACAGAAGCGCGTGGAGGCAACTTTTTCAGGCCGCGACCCGATAGGGTTGTGATGACCAAATAATAATAATAGCAAAATCGTACCCTATTTTAAAAGTGTACCCTATAGAAAAATGTACCATTTAATAATGATGAAAATTGTTAGTAGTAAATTAGCTGCAATTTGCGCATATTGACAAAATAAAAAGATAACTTGTTTTTTTCAGTTCTGATAAAATACTTAAAAAGTACCACATCGTTCAAGTGTACCCTATAGCAAAACTGTACCCTACTTTAAAAGTGTATCCTATAGAAAAAATGTACCTTTTAATAACGATACAATTTTTTGGAAGCCAGAAAATCGTTAGCAGTAAATTAGCGACCAAAAAAAGTTAACTATTGTTGTGGCAACCGTCTATGTGTGTGTCTGTGTGTGTACAATAGTTATCCAAGTATTGGTGTGTGTGTGTGTGCGTGTCTATATGTTGTATATATACAAAAGTCGCAAGTCGAGTTTGTTTTGCTTTGGCTAGACCGTAATCGTAGGGGGAACGGGTAATGGGTCAGGGGTAGGGAAGGGATGAATTCAGCATGCAATTGATGTGAACTGAAGGAACACACACTCCTCACATATAAGGTAAATATGGTTCTCTCTCGGTGTCTGTCGCTTTCTGTCGCTCCCTGTTTGTCTGTGCTTACAGCTCGGTGACCGCATAGTTGCTCTCATCGGTTATCGCCGGCGGCGGCGGCGGCAGATCATCATCATCATCCATCACCCCAGCGGCATTGGGCGCTGCATTCGCTGCGCCGCCATTGTGCAGCGCCAGGCCATTGCCGGCCTTGCCATTGGCCGGCTGCTGCCGCTGCTTGCCATCGACATGCGTCTGTTGCGCCTCCAGCGGTGGCGGCGGCAAGGACGCATCCTCGTTGCCGCCATTCTGCTGCTGCTGCTGACCAGCATCAGTCAGCGTTTGCGGTGCCAGCGGCTGTGCTGCAGCGGGCGGCGGTGGAGAGGTGGGCGTGCCAATGCGGGGCGGTGGAATCGCCTTCATTTGCGGCGGCAGCTTCATCGGTGGCCGTTGCAAGGTCCTTAGCAAAGTGAGAGAGAGATTTATTGAGTTTTGCTTATTGTGATGGCGGAGGAGGGAACACTTACTTGGAGTAGTTTTGGGGCTGATGATGATGCTGCTGCTGCTGATAGATGGACTCCACCTTGGGCTGCTCGGCATCTTTGGGTATTTCGGGCAGCGGGCAATTCAAGATCGATGGCTTGTATTTGGGATCAAATTTGCCGCCCTGCCGCAGTGTCGAGCACTTGTAGATCTGCTTGTCGCGATCATAGATGGCCGTGTCCATGGCGGTGCTAATCGGCACCACTTCTGTCTCTGGCGGCAGCTGTTGCTGCTGCTGTTGTTGCTGCTGCTGCTGCTGGTGATGTTGCTGCTGCTGCTGCTGCTGTTGTGGCGACTTTAGCTGATGGGGATGCGCATGCGGATGTTGCTGTTGCTGCGATGGCGGCGGCGGTTGCTGCTGCTGCTGCTGGTGGGAATGATGGGAATTCGGCTGCTGCGGCTGTTGATGGGGATTTGGAGGCGGTTGCGTCTGCAACGCGCCCGGATGATGGTGGGCAGGTATCTGTGGTCCACCTTGGCTATTCTGGCGTCGCATTGTCGCCAGATTCGACACATAAATGGAGCCCTGGCTAACCGCCACAAGCGGCTGATAAATCGAATGCGGATTGCCGTTGGGCGCCAGCTGACCGGCCAGATGCGCCGGTATCTGCTGATAGATCTGGCTTTGACCGGGCGGCGGCATATGATGCTGCTGTTGGGCGGCATGATGTGCCGCCGCTGCCGTCGTATATGTGCCATATTGTTGCGCCTGTGCTTGGGCCTGGGCCTGCGCTTGAGCCTGCGCCTGCTGCTGATGGTAGATGGCGTGCTGATGTTGCACGGCGGCGGCGACGGCCGCCGAATGCGAATGGGGATGTGCATGGGGATGGGCGTGAGGATGCTGATGCGGATGGTGGCAGTAGATGGGCTGCGGACCCAGTTGTTGCTGTTGTTGTGCCTGTTGCTGTTGCTGGGCGTGAGCGTGAGCCTGGGCCACCTGGGCTTGTGTCGTCGGCGGTGCGGAGGATGAAGCGGCTGCTGCGGCTGCGGCGGCGACGGCGGCGGCTGGCGACGATTTTCAGTAAAAGTCATTGGCTTCCAAAGTTTTGCATTGTTTGCTTAGGGTTGCATATTTACCGTTATTGGGACCTAAAATGTACACACAATTAGCAAGGCGGATGAGGATACGGATGCGGAAATGGAGATGGAAATGGAGATGGATGGGCACACAAAAATATGTATTTATTTGCGATCAGTGGGGCGATGAACGGAGCAGGAAACAGTTGAAATTTGTTCCGTATAATATTTCTCTTTTTCAAGGGTTTCTTTTTCGATATTATTCCCCTTTTAAAATTAGTTTAAGGCACTCACATCAAAAAAATATTAATACTTCTAAGATAACAGAAAAATATTGCCTTTAGATACGACGAACCTCGATAAGTCAGAATCAACAATGATAATTCTAAAAAAATATATAGAACCAGAAGCTTTCAGACATACATAAATATGTAAATTGTGATGATAACAATTTAAGGTCTACACACGATTTTAATGCCAAGCGAGAAACAGAGAAAATCATAAATAACCATTTTTTGGTATTATTTTTTTTGTAAATAACTTAAAATTTATCTCTGTCTAAAGCTGATGAAAACAGTTTCAAAATCATGTACTTCATAGATGGATATGGAAACTCGTTGAAAAATAAATTTCTTTTAAATAATTTTGTTCTAAATCTATTCCAAATGTGTGGTTTCAGTATTTTTGTACTGACTCCCTGACTGTACGTATCATATGAAGCTCCAATCCCCAGAAATCGATGTTATAAATTTTCTACTCTATTTAAAAACATACATTGAAATGAGTCAAAGAATGTACGACTTTCAGTGTATATTTCTGCGTGAAATAATGTGAGGACACAAACCAAAGCATAAACTTCAAGCTGTGCTTAGTGAAGACACCAACCAGTTGTTGCTTTCAAACATATTTCAACAGTGACAACGGTAGCGATAGCGATAGGGAGCAAGGAGTGATGGTTGATGGGCAAAAATGCTTTCGTGTATTGTCTGAGGAGGATTGGGGACTGGGGTGCTAGGAATGATGCTAATAGTGCTGATGATGCGAGTGCTTGTTGATGTAATGTATTTGTGTTTGTCGTGTGTAAGATGTGTGTGGTGTGGTGTGATGTGGCTGGCGGCTGGAGTTTTGGTTGGCATTTGGAGCTGATGAAGGATGTGAGCAGAACACTTACCAGTCATGTGGGTGGGGCTGTGATTATGCGAAGGCAGTCGACCCAATGTGTGGGTGCCCATTGCTCGCATATTCTGCTGGATGTGTGCGTGGGCCATCATCTCGTGCTGCTGTCGCTTATTCGGATGCTGCAGCGTGTGGGAGCCACTGATCACCGGCGGACTGAAGTGCCTGCAACGAGAGGTGGTGGTGTGGTGGTGGGGGATATCCAAAAAAGAGCGCTGCAATTGGATCAGTCTAGGGAACAATGAACACCTACCCGTTATGGTTGCGCGGCAACGTGCGCGCCGCATTCATCATCTGCTGATGATTCTGTGGCGCCGGATGCGATATATACGACGGCTCATCCACCTGTGCATAATCATTCCGTTTGCGTATATAGATCCAAGTATGCGAATCGACCCACACCATTATCGTTAGCAATATCGCCGCTATAAAGCTGGCAATCAACATCAAGACCAGACCGAGCAAACCGCCCTCGCAAAGACCGCGTGCGGCGGCCAAAAAGTTCTGATGCACCGCCTTGCAATCGACCAGCGCTGTCAGCTGGGTGAGCAGACGTTCGCTGCTGTTCAGATCCGCATTGACCGCTCCCAGTTTCGGCTGCAGGCCGGAGCTCTTGAACAGCACCAGCGAGATCTTCATGACGGTGGCCATGGCGCTGCGTGCATTGTTCAGCGAGTTCTGCGATTCGCGCAGCCGCTGTGTGAACGGGTTCGTGTGTCCCGGCTCGCATTGGGTGTAGTGCAGCAGCACATTGGTGGGCAGATCTCGGGGTGCAGTGGACACGAGAAAATCGGCGGGACTGATGCACAAATCACCGACGGCCACCGAGGAGGACAGATAGAGGCCGGACATTAGCCAGGAGCCGGTGACGGCGAGCAGGCCGCACACGCTAAACAAGATGAGGGCGCATCGCGAATGCCGTGCCACGCCCACCAGCAGCACGGCACACAGGACGAGCAGCAGCGCCAGCGTAGCCACCGTGCCCGGCCAGCGTATGAGCTCCCATTGATCGCCGCGCTACAAGCAAAAGAAAGAAGTGCAATTGGAAATCGAGATGAATTCTCTCTCTCTCCCTCTCGCGTATCTCGTTGCTACTCACAGTGAGAAAGTGCGTCATGGAGATGCCCATCAAGGGTCTTCGTATATCGCTGGCCGCATTTGTGGCCAGCGTCACATTGCCCTGCACAATGTTCAGTGAGACAAAGAGCTTGGAGAGCGCCGTCTGATTCGATACCGGCTGATCAAAGATGTCGGCCAACTCAACCAGCTGCGGCCGGATGCGATTTGTGAGCGTGTTTTCCAGTATGTGTGTCTGATTGCGTATGGTGGTCACCATGGTGTCCACTTTGCGGCCAGCGGTCAGCACCTCGAGCAGTCCATTGTGCAGATCATCGTTGCCATAGAGTCCCAGTCCAATTGCCGCACAGCACATCACCGTCACAATGGACAGCGCGACTTTCAGGCTGGTGATCGAGTGCGCCGGTCGCGGCTTGCGATCGCAGCACCGGGTCATCAAATAGAAGAGCAAGCCCAGCAGCGATACGATCAGCAGCGCCGCCGGCACCGATCCCAAGATGCCCAGACTCTGCAGGCGAAACGGAAACGTTACTCATATTAATGCTTTTCAATTCGATATGTTTTGATGCTTTGCTCAACGCACAGCCTAAACGGTAAGAACTACGAGGCTGCAATTCTCATTTCAAAGGGTACATCTCAAATTTCAAATCCAACTATTACTCTTCAAATTACAAATTACTCTTCAAAATTAATATGAAAACCCTTCACTAACCAAAGAAGACAAACAATAATTAAATTTAGTATGAAACCGCATTAGGAGCTGTGAAAGTTTGCTAGCTGTATATAAAACTATTAGTATTTTACAGAGCCTGTAAACATTTACTATACCATACTATATATTTTTATCAATATATCTCACATCCAAGGTCTCAACGTAAAAGTCTAAATCACGTGAATGGCCTCAACACGATATATATGTACTACAAATTAATATATCAATATCTTATGTACAAATAAATCATTCATCATTTTTGATAATTCAAAAAATTAAAGCTATATACAAATGTTTAGAATCTCTTTAGCTTATATTCTTATATTAACCACATATTCATATTCTTCTTAATATGTCAGTTGGGAAATTAATAATATGGAAATAATTATCAGAAGATTTTTGATAATTTTAATTCAAAAAGGAGTAATTTAATACGATTTAAGGAAGATTGAATGATTGATTTCGATAAAACACTACTAAAACATTTAAATAGTTACTACCAGAAGACAACACAGACCCGATTCTTTGCTCCACACAACTAATATGCCTATGTTTTTGTTGTTAAGTTACCAAATATATTGCCAGTAGAATATATAAAAGTATAGAAACCGACTAAACAAAGCAAAAAAAAAAAACAACTTTGCACTAAAAATATTTTTTTTTTCGGATTTACATAACTAATCATTAATAATTTTGAGTTCTAATTCAAAGAAATAGAGTAAAACATAACCATATTGTACTATATTATATGATGATGTTACAATCCATTCTAATATCTAATATTCACTATAGTATTAAAAACCCATTTTGTTCTATATTGTATAATTATGCTACAATCCATTCGAATATAGTCATTATAAAAGATTTCACTTACTTCCAGATAGATCTCATCGTTGGGCCGAAACGTGCTGTTGATCTTGTGGAAGGTGATGTTGTAGTGGGGCAACGCGTGCAGCAGCTTGGCGATCACCGGCACCTTGTACTGATCCGTAAACTCATGATAGTCGCCCATACTGGACTCGGAACTCTCGGGAGTCCGACTAGTTGAAGTTTAGGTGACTTAATTCCCTCCGAGTGAACCAAACTGGTTGGAGATTGGATGAATGATGTGTTGTGTTGTGGAGACTGACGATGGCGATGACGGCGAAGTGGAGTGGAGAATGGAGAGTGGAGAGGAGTGCGATGCTCCTGCTGCGGTTGCGGTTGCCTCGTCGTCAACGTCGTCGTCGTCGTCGTCGTGCGTCGCGTCGTGCTCTCGGGGCAGAGTTCTAAACTCTTGACATCAAATTGTGGCACACTGAAGGGTACAAAGAGGGGAAGCGGGGGGAACAAGAAAATACAATTAGTTCACAATGTACTCAAGGATGTGTGTGTACAAAATGTAGGCGTGGCTGTGGCACGTTCCCACTTCATGTGTTTTTTTTTCTTTTATATACAATGTGTTACAACTATCTAAATCTATATAGAGTGGGAATTCTAAGTTTATATGCTAATTAACACAATCATATGCGTGTGTGTGTGTATGTGAACTTTCAGCTGCAACCGTTAATTAACAAGCTAAGCGGTTAACCAACACTACAGTATGCAAAACTATGCAATAGCGCGTTAACCAACACTGCAAAAAGCGGCTTTAAGCCCTATTTGGATTTACATTTCTTTTTTCACACACACTACAATTGGCTGTGTGGGTGTGCGTGGGCATTCTCTTTATTATTTAATAAGCATCACAACCCAGATTGAGTTCCTGCCTGCACTTTAATTAAAAATTGTCTGTGCAGCGCGTTCTTGCTCCCATTTCTTTTTCCACACACGCACACGCATACAAACACCCTTAAATCTCAGCTACGTCGGACGTCGGCTCTGTTATTGATGCTGCTGTCGTTGCGGCTGCCCAGCGCAATAGCAATTTTGTTCACTTTGTCTCCTTCCTCTTGCTCGCAATGAGCGTACGCGAGTAACGGTAAAACAGACGCGCGCGCTCTCTGCTTCCTTCACACACACTCACACTCTCTTCATTTTCGCATGGCGCTTGCTCTCACAATCATCGCTCTTACTCGTTAGCGCTGTCTGTCTGTCTCGCTCGCTCTCTCTCCCTCAATGGCGTGCGCGCGCTCTCACGTTGTTATACTTTTCATTGTTGTTGTTACTGCTCCCATTATTGTTGCTTTTGTGTGTGTGGGTTTGTATATCTATTGATTAAAAGTTCGCCGTTTCCTTATTCCTTATGCGCTCGCTCGGCAGTCTCGCGTTTTCCCTCCTCCTTCTCTACCCCTACACACACGAAATGCAGCGCAGCATCTTGGGCTTAAGTAGTTGTAGTTTATCCAATTGGACATTGCAATATTTGACAGTTTCCAATTGGCAATGCGCGCTCCTTTGCGTAGTGGGCGTGTAAAGTGTGTGTTAGTGCGTGTGTGTGTGTATGTATTTATATTGCTAGCTTTTTAGGACACGCACACTCACTCACACACACACACGCCCACGCATCCCAGGGCGCTACTTCAACTCAAGCTTTTAATAATAACAACACTTTTACAACACGCACACACACAAGCACACGAAAGCACACGAACACACACACACACACAGAATCTGTGTATATGTATGTATTAGTTTGCATAGTTTACATATTTTGCATGCACCAGCAGTGATTTTTTTTGGGAGGACTTTTACACTACAACAAACACTCCCTTTTTTTGGATCTTTTGCAAAATGGGTACACAATTTTTTTTTTCACAACAAACAAAAGCGTTCGCCGCAAAATCGCACAAAAATCGTTTCTTACTTTTCGTAATTAATTTGTTGTTCGCCAGGTGGCGCTGCAACGGCCAACGGCAGAAAACGTAAACCGTAAAACGTAAAAAAAATAAATTCCAAACGCCGACGTTGTTGTTGTTTTTTTTGCACTGTTTAATGTTCATTTAATTCATTTTTGCATGAATTTGGTATCTGTTTCAGTTTTAAATATATATATGTATTTTTTTATTGCTGGTTGCAACGCTGTTGTCGCCTTAAATGTCCTGCAGGAACTTCACATTCCGAAGACTGAGCAAAGTATGAAAATTGTTTGTCGTTCAACTTGGTCACACCCTCTAGATTATGTTGTTGTTGGTGTTGTTGTTGGTGTGGCATAGCGAGGGGCACGTTTAGCAGTTACAGGATAACAGGAGACTGAAGTCTTGCCGCTGCTTTGGCTGCGCTGCATGCGCAATTTTTTGCCACCCCCTCAGCAAAACATGCACGACCAATGTGTACATACTACCTCAAAAATACATATATATCGGCATTAGAGAGCGGGTACACACTGGTCAACGATCTTATTGCGATGCAAGATAATTGCGAAATATACATACATATATAAATTGACCTTTTATTGTTTTTTGCCACTCACGTATTTGAATTAATTTATGTGAGCGCTAAACTGCACTCTCGATCGCTGTGTTTACCAAACTGGACAAACTGATTTCAATCAGATCTTCATTAATCATTGGATTAACATAATCGGAGATTGTGCGTTGACCTGTTGGCATTGCTTTGTTACGAGAGAGACGAGTTCAATAGAAAATTCTAAAAATAGCAGATATTAGATCTGTAATTTATAGTGAGTAATTTAATGCAATCATTTACATATGAATATATATAATTTCTTTTAATTCGTATTATTGCATTACAATTGTTTTGCAGCGGAATAATATTCTATGCATTTATAAAGTTGCAAATGAGCAATAAAGAAACTAATTGTTCCCGCAAAATTTAATAAACTCGAAAAGTATCGCAAAACGCACGATTCAACTATTATTGATGACGCGCATACGATGTGTGCGTAAAATTATTTGTTATTAATGACACGCATACGATGAGTGCGTTAAGTCGATAGTTTTGCCATGCCCTCAGTGTGCTATTATGCATTGCTTTGCAGTATTAAAATACTTAAATAAAACACACTCGGCCACACTGCTCAAAATATAAAATAATGATAAATAAATACCAAATGATGCCGTTATTGTTTTAGTTTTCTTTTATTAAAATTAAAATGATTTGCTAGCGTTTATAAATAAGTAAATTTAATTTAATTTTAAAAAGTATTGCTGCAATCACCGATATATAAATGTCGCTTACGTTGTATCGATATATCGATAGTGGCAGCGATGCCGCTCCACCTCTAGCGAGCAATAGCAATAGCAATAACAAGAAGAAACACAGAGCAGGGCTCGCGCAGCCGTTTTTCGCCGTCCGTCCGCAACAAAATTTGTTAACTTTTTTATGCGACTCCCGCGCTCCTCAACGCCCACCCAACACCACACGCAAGAAGAAGTTGTTGTAGCCGAGTGCGTAGCACGATGAGTGTTTTACCGTTTGTGCGCGGCGTTGACTTTACAAAAAATGACTTTAGCGTAAGTATTGCAAGCAGCAGCAGTTGTTGTTGTTGTTGTTGCAGCCAGTTGTTGCAGCAGTTGTTGTTGTTGTTGTGTGGCTAAATGCGGAAAAGGCTAAATTAAGTGTGTTGGCAGCAGCAGCGCCTGCCGCAAACAGGTCAAAGCTTCATTCGCACGAATTGTGAAAAAAAAATGAAAAAACTTCGAGCCATTCACGGCGAATTTGTCATCAGCACAGCGCAGCACAGCTGCTATCGGAGTCACTGTCGCTGCTGACGTCGCCGTCGAAGTCGAAGTCGCAGTCGCTACTACGGTTGCTGTTGCTGTCACTGTTATTGTTGTTGTCGCTGCTAATATCGACTGCAACTTCAAATTCAATTTCAATTTTAGCTTCAACTCCAATCTTCATCTTCATTTTCAATTCAACTCCAAGTTTAATATCAAGTTCTATATTAATTAAATTTCAACTTTACAATTTCAAAACAATTTCAACTTTCAATACAATTTTAATTTAACTTCAATTTTAGTTTCAATTCAATTTCAACTTCAAATAAAATTATAAAATTTCAACTTCAATATTATTTTAACTTCAATCAAGTTCAACTTTAAAATCAATGTCATTTAAATTTTACTATGAACTTCAATTTCAACTGCAACTTGAATTTCCATACAACTCCAATTTCAACTTCAACTGCGACGCCGACGCCAACGACGACTGCGACGTCGCCTGCGCTTTGTTTACATTTGGCATTTCGCACTTGCAACTAATGATGATTTCTGTTGGCCGTCGTGTTGCAGCAAACATTCCCCAGCTCGATGCGGCAGATGTCGCGTGTCCAGTGGCTGACGCTGGACCACACGCAGCTGGCGGCGATACCCGAGGAGCTGGGCCAGCTGCAGAAGCTGGAGCATCTCTCCCTGAATCACAACCGGCTGGAGAAGCTCTTCGGCGAGCTGACCGAACTCGGCTGCCTGCGATCGCTCGACTTGCGCCACAATCAGCTGAAGAACAGCGGCATACCGCCCGAATTGTTTCAGCTGGAGGAGCTGACGACGCTCGACTTGTCGCACAATCGATTGCGCGAGGTGCCCGAGGGTCTGGAGCGTGCCAAGAACCTGATCGTGCTCAATCTGAGCAACAATAACATCGAGAGCATACCGACGCCGCTATTCATCCATCTGACGGATTTGCTGTTCTTGGACTTGTCGCACAATCAGCTGGAAACGTTGCCGCCACAGACGCGACGCCTGATCAACCTGAAGACGCTCGATCTGTCGCACAATCCCCTGGAGCTCTTTCAGCTGCGCCAGCTGCCGTCGCTGCAGAGCCTCGAGGTGCTCAACATGTGCGGCACGCAGCGAACGCTGCTCAATTTCCCCACCAGCATCGACAGTCTGCAAAACCTCTGCGAGCTCGACCTGTCGCACAATGCGCTGCCCAAGCTGCCCGACTGCGTCTACAATGTGGCCAGTTTGGTGCGCCTCAATCTCGCCGACAATGCCATCACCGAGCTGAGTCCGCAGCTGGAGCAGTGGCAGCGTCTGGAGTCGCTGAATTTGTCGCGCAATCAGCTGACGGCGCTGCCGGCGGCGCTGTGCAAATTGTCGCGGCTGCGTCGCCTGTTTGTCAACGACAATCGCTTGAATTTCGAGGGCATCCCGTCGGGCATTGGCAAGCTGGGCGCTCTCGAGTGCTTCTCGGCCGCCAACAATCTGCTCGAAATGGTGCCCGAGGGCTTGTGTCGCTGTGGTGCGCTGAAGCAGTTGAATTTGAGCTGCAATCGGCTGATTACGCTGCCGGATGCAATACATCTGCTGGAGGGCCTGGATCAGTTGGATTTGCGCGACAATCCGGAGCTGGTGATGCCGCCGAAGCCCAGTGAGGCCAGCAAGCAAACGAGCCTGGAGTTCTACAACATTGACTTCTCGCTGCAGACGCAGTTGCGTCTGGCGGGCGCCGCTGTGCCGCCCTCGATGCCCGCCACGCCCAAAGATGCCACTGCGCGCAAGATACGCTTGCGACGCGGCGGACCGCGTGCCGATGCTGCCGGCGGCCAGGATGCCGCCAAGGTGCTCAAGGGCATGCAGGATGTGGCGCAGGACAAGCAAAACGATGACTTGGACGCCACGCAGGCGGCGTCGTTGAAGCCCAAGCGTTGGGACGAGGCGCTCGCCAAGCCGCAGCTGGACTACTCAAAGTTCTTTGAGCCGCAGGACGGCCAGCAGCCGGGCCTGACCATCTGGGAGATTGAGAACTTTCTGCCCAACAAAATCGACGAAGTGGTGCACGGCAAATTCTACGAGGGCGACTGCTACATTGTGCTCAAGACGCAGCACGATGAGCTGCACACGCTCAGCTGGGAGATTTACTTTTGGATCGGCAACGAAGCGACGCTCGATAAGCGCGCCTGCGCCGCCATCCATGCGGTGAATCTGCGCAACTACTTGGGCGCCCGCTGTCGCACCATACGCGAGGAGCAGGGCGACGAGTCCGACGAGTTCTTGGCACTGTTCGAGACGGAGGTCATCTACATAGAGGGCGGACGCACTGCGACCGGTTTCTATACCATCGAGGAGATGATACACATCACTCGCCTGTACTTGGTGCATGCGCATGGCGCCAGCATTCATCTGCAGCCGGTCGCAGTGCAGTTGCAATCGCTGGATCCGCGTCACGCTTTCGTGCTGGATGTCGGTTCGCGCATACATATCTGGCTGGGGAAACGGTCGAAGAACACGCTCAACTCCAAGGCGCGTCTGATGGCCGAGAAGATCAATAAGACGGAGCGCAAGAATCGCTGCGACATCAATGTGGAGCTACAGGGCGAGGAGAGCCCCGACTTTTGGCAGGCGCTCGATGTGCCGCTCGATGAGGTGGATGCGCTGCCACAGCCGCAGGAACACATCGCCGACGACTTTGAGCCGGTGCAGCCGCGTCTGTATCAGGTGCAGCTGGGCATGGGGTATCTGGAGCTGCCGCAGGTCGAGCTGCCCGACCAGAAGCTCAGCCACACGCTGCTCAACAGCAAGCACGTCTACATACTCGACTGCTACACGGATCTGTTCGTCTGGTTTGGCAAGAAGTCGACGCGTCTGGTGCGCGCCGCCGCTGTCAAGCTGAGCCGGGAGCTGTTCAACATGCTGGAGCGACCGGATTGTGCGCTTGTGATGCGCGTGCCCGAGGGCAATGAGATGCAGATCTTCCGCACCAAGTTCCCCGGCTGGGACGAGGTGATGGCCGTTGATTTCACGCGCACCGCCAAATCGGTGGCGAAGACGGGCGCCAATTTGACGCAGTGGGCGCGTCAGCAGGAGACGCGCACGGATTTGGCGGCATTGTTTATGCCACGACAGAGCGCAATGCCCTTGGCGGAGGCCGAGCAGCTGGAGGAGGAGTGGAACTATGATCTGGAGATGATGGAGGCGTTTGTGCTCGAGCAAAAGAAGTTTGTGCGGCTGCCCGAGGAGGAGTTGGGTCACTTTTATACCGGCGAATGTTACGTGTTTCTCTGTCGCTATTGCATCCCCGTTGATGTCGAGGATGGTGCTGCCGACGATGAGGTGGCCACAACGCCATCGGCAAACGATGCGGGCAGCAAAGTGTCCGCGACAACGGCGCCGCTCGAGGATGAAATCGAGTGCGTTGTGTACTTCTGGCAGGGTCGCAATGCCGGCAACATGGGCTGGCTGACGTTCACGTTTACGCTGCAGAAGAAGTTCAAGGCCATGTTTGGGGAGGAGCTGGAGGTGATGCGCATCTTCCAGCAGCAGGAGAACCTCAAGTTCATGTCGCATTTCAAGCGCAAGTTCATCATCCATTCGGGCAAGCGCAAGGACAAATCGTTGACGCCGGACGGCAAACCAGCCGTTGAGTTCTTCCATCTGCGCTCCAATGGCGGCGCGTTGACCACGCGGCTCATCCAAATCAATCCGGATGCAGTGCATCTCAACTCGGCCTTCTGGTGAGTTGACAAACCCAAAGAACAAAATATAACACCAGGTTTAATTCTAGTTTAGTTCAATGACATCAGTTATTGCAATGAATTGACATCGACAAAATGTCGCTTTCGTTATTTTTACCAGTCCGTCTGTCTGTCCGTTGACATAAAGTGCTCTAGTTCCGGGAGTATAGGATTTCAATTTATCAAACTTAGCGACATTGTTTCTGTAGTTGTCCTTCTAGAATATTTTTATTTTGGCGCAATTTACAAAACTATAAATTGAAATCCAGCTAATGCTAAAGATAATGGTGTGCTTCAGCAATATGCTTCACGATTTATTTATTTAGGCTCCATATAAAAATAGCTACAATTTATTTAATATTACACAAGTGTGGTTAAATTTCTACGATAACACGTTTACGTTTACCATATAAATGTTTTCTATTGTTTATATAAAATTCTTTGTCCTGCCTCACTGAGTAATGCTGCAATCTTACGCAACATGGTTTATGACATTTTCCATTTCAAAATGTCTACTCTTAATTATTTAATATAATAAATGTGTGAGCTCAGACACAAACCATGCACTTCAAGCCGTGACACGAACCAAAAGATTGTTTGTGGCTTAAGCTGATTTATTTATTTCTTTATATATAACAATTTGCTTAGTTCGCAAGTTTATTTTATTTTAAGAGGACTTTGAAGCGTTTTAGACATTTTCTACTTATGCATATAATATTTATTTATTTATACACTTTATTTGAGTGAACTATTAAATGTCATTTGAGTTGTATAATAATGAATTTATCTAATGATTTTTCTTGTGCGCTGCAGCTATATTCTTCATGTGCCATTCGAAACGGAGGACGAGTCACAGTCGGGCATTGTGTACGTCTGGCTGGGCAGCAAGGCCTGCAACGAGGAGGCGAAACTGGTGCAGGAGATTGCCGAGCAGATGTTCAACAGTCCGTGGGTGAGCCTGCAGGTGAGCATCTATCCCATTTGCATAACAAACAGCACACAGCAAATTGAGTTTCCAACATTCTGTAGATACTCAACGAGGGCGACGAACCAGAGAATTTCTTTTGGGTGGCGCTGGGCGGTCGCAAGACCTACGACACAGATGCTGAGTATATGAATTATACGCGACTGTTTCGCTGCTCTAACGAGCGTGGCTATTATACGGTTGCCGAGAAATGCGCCGATTTCTGTCAGGATGATTTGGCCGACGATGACATCATGATACTTGATAATGGCGAGCATGTCTTCCTGTGGATGGGGCCGCGATGCAGCGAAGTGGAGGTGAAGCTGGCCTATAAATCGGCTCAGGTCTATATACAGCATATGCGGATCAAGCAGCCGGAGAGGCCGCGTAAACTCTTTTTGACCATGAAGAACAAGGAGTCGCGACGCTTCACCAAATGCTTCCATGGCTGGAGTGCATTCAAGGTCTACATTTAAATGGGGGAAAAGGGGAACCACGACAATTCTATACGACTGCAATATATACACTTAAAGAAACACACACACACACGTACACACACACGACAAGAAAATCGCCAGCAAAAATGTTTGTACTTTTATAATGTATTTAATTGTTTTATTATTTTTTTTATTTAGATCCGTTGTTTTTTTTTATATAATTATTTTTTTTATATGCTATTTCGCCGCCCAATTAATTAATGAACTTACCCAGCAAGAAAGAACAGCAACAACAATAACTCGCCCCTGTCTACGCAAAGTATTCTCTTTTATCTACATATATATATAAATATATATACTATTGTATGTACTACTTATCTATTATATATATATTGTATATCTCTATATATAACTCTCTATTTATATGCTGAGCCGGCGAACTTTTTGTGCTAGTCCTGATGATGTTTTATCCTCAGATATATCGAAACGTTAACGATGAAACAAAAAAACAGAAAAACCGAAAAATAAAAATCTTAAAACAATTGCTAATTGCACAATATCTTGCTGCTTGCAAAAATTCGCCAACTAATTGTACAAAAATCATATTTATTGCAATTAACCAATTATACAAAAATGAAAAATGAATAAAAATGCCAATTCGATTAACTATTTTGTTGTTTTTTGTGTCAAAATCCAATTGGACACTTCTAAATGGCGGTTTGATTTAAAGTGGCGGCATTCGATTAATTGACCAATTGGGATCCAGATGTTGCGAATAGTGTTGCACAATTTACCAATGTGCGAAAGTGTCGCCAAAATGTTGTTTGGCATTTATCGATAACTAAGCAAGTAAAAACAAAGCAGCTTCGCAGGCAAGTAATATAAATTTTCAAATGTCATATTGTAGCCAGCCATTACTTTAGTCATTACACAAACGTAACAAACAGATATAAATTCCTGTACGCCAATTGTGAATTGAATTCAACAACCGTTAGCCGAAAAGAATCGATTAATACGCGCCCTAATTGCAGCGATAGTTATTGCGCGCACATTTTACATCACTATTCGGCGGCGGCGGCGTCGTTGTCTCTCTCTCTGTGCACTCTGCTCAGCGAAATCCGCGTTTATATTATTTCATACTTCTGTTGTTTGTTGTTCTTTTTTTTGCGGTTGTTGTTGTGTGCAAATTGATCAAAAGAAAATCTGTGCAGAGTCCGTGGTAGCGGCAAAAGAAACGCCAATTGTTTGATTCACAACTCGCATATCCACAACTCACATTTTGCGCAGTCTGTGTGTGTGTGCGTGCGTGTGTGTGTGTGTTTTGTTATTTTATTCTCGCTCCCCGCCGCCGGTTTTGCCGCCCGCCACCCAAAATTGCGCGTGTGTGATTTTTCGCGCTTCTCGAGCTCCTTGCTGTTATTGTTGTTGTCGCTGTTCCCGTTACATTGTTGTTGTAGATGTGTGCCGATTGGACAAAATAAAAATGGATCTATTTGATTTTGTGCGCGCAGCGCCGCCGCCAAAGAATATTCGCGAATGTCCAGCAGCGAAAAAGGACGCGAAGCCAGAGGCGGAGGCGGAAGCGGATGAGGACAACGTTGAAGCAGCATCAGGTATGTGCAGCATGTGGAATGCAACAGCGATACGGTTAATAAGAAAATCATTTACCCATTTCAGCAGCGGCATCGGCATCTAAAACTCGGCAACACACAAAATTGGAATTGGGTAAAGTTGGTTTAATTCACAATAATCAAAATAATGGTGACAATAATCAAAATTAATAATTTAAGAAATACTAACAGCGATAGTAATCATTATAATTGATATACATATAAAAAAAATGCTATTTAACATATTTTTATATTTCGTATCTTTATATCGAGCTCTATTAAGCGGCATTTTGTGGACATTTTGTTTTTGGCATACATTTGTTGACAATCAGCAAAGGCATCTACACAAATAAAAATAGCAAGCGCCAATTCAGTATAATAACTGAGATATCGGCGCAACAACATTGCCAATTTGCCGCCAATCAGCATTGTTGTTAACTATAAAAAAAAAAAATTTTGTAAAATTAGCTTTTGGTTGCTTTGCGTCCGATAAATATCGATAATTCTGAGTTTTAAATTACGGCTTGTGTTTTCGGCAACACTTCCTTATCGCGTGCATTTTTGCTGTTCTAATCAAAATATAGTATATTTATATTATAATATATATAATTAAATCAAATAAAGTAAATAAATTCACGTGAACAATCTAAGGTAGAAAAGCAAACAATACTTAAAACAACATTTAAACTCATTATGTTTAATAATTATAATTAGCGAATTTTTATATATATTCTATATTTACAAAATATGCAACTGATAGAAAATTAAAATTAAATAAAAAATCTCTAAATCAAGGTGGAAAACCGATAATTAAATATGAATATTTCATCCATGAATAGTAATAATACAATCAATAGTAATATTAATAATAATAATTGTAATACTAATAAATTAGCTTCACTTTGCATTGTAGATGACGAAGATACGCAGGACGACGACGATTCCTTGAAGCGAGCGGTTGCCAGCGTGCAGCTGAAGCTAGATACTGAGATGGACAAGATCCGCGACGACGACGACGATGGTGACGGTGACGACGCTGCTGGTGGTGCTGCTGCTGATGACGACAACGACGACGACGACGACGCTTTGGCGGACGCGAATGCGAATGATGGTGAGCAGCTGTTGCCGTTGCCTCCCAAGACAAAGGCTCAACAGAAAATGTTTGCAGACATGCCGCCGCCCAACAAACGCAAGAAGCACAGCCCAGACGTGACTACCAGATCGAATGCTGCAGCTGCAGCTGCAGCCTGTCAATTGAAAAAATGCGTGGTGCGCATCAAGCGCATAACACGCATCCAGATTGAGGAGGCGGCTCAACATCGACAGAAGACTCCCGCGAAACGTGGTCGGCCGCGCAAGCGACGCCCTGAAGATGCAACAACGCCGACGACGACGACGACGCCACAACAGAAACAACAGCGACAGCAATTGCATTCGGTGTCGCCGCCCAAGAAGATGAAGTTGAGTGCGGGCAAAGTGCACATCAAGTTGCGGGCAAATGGCGGCGAACAGCCGAAGCTGGCACGCGCCCAAACGCCGCCGCCACGTTCGCCCATTAAATCGCCCACAAAACCCACGGCGGGAGCGTCGATGCCACGCCATGTGGCGGGTTTTGTTAGCAAGGCGATGATCAGGCGCTATGGCAAACGCTTCTTTAACTGCGTGGTGCGTTTGAAGCGCATCAATCATTCCAGCAAAAGCAGCAGCAACAATAGTCACAGCAACAGCAACACCAATGCCACAGCGATTAGCAGCAAGTCCAGCAAACGCAAATCAAAATCCAAGTTGTCCGTTTCGTTTAACGAAGCTGTCGAAATCTTTGGCATCAGTCCGCGCAAGTCCTCCGCAGCGATGAGCAGCCCAAAAGTTTCGGTGCCAACGCGTTTGCAGCGTGTGGATGCCACCGGCAATGTGGTGGAGGACATTGAGCTGCCGCGTCTTTCGGAGGGTTGTGAGACGGTCACGAAACGTCCGCGTGGCACGAACAGCTGCAATGGACGCGGCAAGCGTGGCAACAAATCAAAGCGTTCGCTGCGTGTGCCAGTCTCTGGCCTGGCCAGTTTAAGCATCGACGACAGCCAGGATGCTAGTGCGAATCCGGACAACGATGCAGCCGACGAGTATATAGGTAAATTGTAGTACCAAATGAATTGAAGAATTTTCAAAACTGTTTTGTTTGCAGTGCCCAATGAACTACCTGAACATCCAATAGCGAGTGGAATGCGTCGCTCTGGCATACCGAATCCCTTGGTTAAGCGTGCGACGACCACCACAATCAGTGATGACGAGGAAGAGCCAACAAAAGCCACTGAGTTGGAGAAAGGCCGGAAGGAAGCGCTGGAGAAAGAGCGAAAGAAAGCGCTGGAGAAAGTGTTCGAAACGGCGCTAGAAGCAGAGAAAGAACAGACAACAAATGTTACACGTGGTGTGGCGTCGAGTCGCGATCCCCGGCTAGCGAAGCGCGCTGATCAGCTTGCTATTGCCACAGAGACCTCGTCGTCTGCCGCTGCTCCACCTTCTCCTCCTCACACAGCGCTTGCCACCAGAACAAAAGAAGCGGAAGACATTTTTCAGTCGCTGGCTGCGGAGGAGGAGGCAACACGAGAAACTCTGGCAGAGCCTGAAAAAGCTTTGCCAAAATCAGCAGAAGCAGCAGCTGCTATTGAAACGTTTGGGGACGCTGAGGAACAGGAACTTGACAAGCTGCAATGGGAGACGGAGGATGATGAAATGAATGCGAGCGAGGCACAGAAAGCCGCTGAAGTTGTCGCTGACGTTGGCGATGATGATGACGATGATAACTTTAACGATAACGATGAAGTGCAAACCAAGGACCTGGTAGCATCGACGCCCAAAGTGAAGTCGCCTAAAGAGATAGAAGACACGCAAAAGGCGAAAGCGGAAGGTGGCAAGCAGAGTGACTCGATATCTCCTGTGTCGCTGGATGCGACCACCGATGACATATTGGAGATACGAACGTCACTGGAAGATGAACGCGATCTAACGCTTAACTCGCCGTGTCTGCAGCCCGATCAGCAGCCGCGTTCGCAGAGTTCCAATCGTAATTTAAGCTTGGAATCGCCAAATTCAGATAGCAACCTTAAATCGCCCAAACCCGACGAGATCATCAACGAGGATGATGTGCCCACACCGTTGCGTACTGATGAGCATGACGATGAGGAAGAGGAAGAGGAGCAACTATTATCAATATCACCGGCACCACAACCAACTGCAGCAGCAACAACTTCATTATCAACCGTCGACGACGTTGCCGACGAAGCCGCTAACATAACAGAGGAGCAGTCCAACATATTCAATGGTAGCGAAGTGGTCGCGAGTGGCTCGAATTTGGGACAAGAGACGTTTGCGGCCATCGATGAGATACCGAATCTGGACGTTGATGAGCTCGGACAGCTCGTTGGTGAGTAGACTAAAACATAGTTTTGTTCTTCATTCCTAAAAGTAATTTACTCTTTTTCAGAGCCAGACTTTCAGATGAACAGTAGCCGCAATGCGATCTCCAGAGATACTCCGGATGATATTATGAAACTGTTAGAGTCTTAGGCAAGTCAAGTTAAGTCTTATATAGGCAACAACACAAAAACAAACACAAAAATATAAAAAATACAGAAATACAAACATAAACAAGAACAAGAACGTGTCAAAACAACAAAGTCATGCATATTACACAAAAACACAAAACACACTCTGGCATCTTTCTGTCCCGCTCTAAATCAGTTATATTTCTATCTTGTTAGTTTTTTATTTGAAATTCCCCATATTTAAGGTAAATTAGATTTCTTTTTTTTTTTTGGGCATTCCTACTAGTTTTCGATGAAATAGCATATAAATTTGCATTATTTTATTTTTTTTTTTTACCTACTCTTTTTGAGTGCCGTACTCAGTGTGATGGTTGGGTGTATTATGTGTATGGATCACATAGAAATATATTTGTAGGAGAATAGGATAACTCGAGACCTAATTTTGAACTCCGCTCGCTTCCATCAGCAGCTCTAGTCGGCCGAGCTCTTAATTGACGTAGTTATATGAGAAATTATAGATCGAGCACGGTTCCAACACACACACAGACATACACATTCAAATCACAATCATAAACATTTTCAAACATTTGTTTATGTCGCTAATAGTACAGACACTTTGACACACATACACATCACACAACATCCACATCAAAATGAATATAAACACTACTCAAATTGCTCCCATTTAGAATTTACAATACGAAGAAGCTGTAAATCTAATTGATGTATTATTTAATAAATAAAGTCGCTATGTAAATGGATAGACTAAATATATTCTTATTTTCATAAAATAATAATCACATTCTCGCCTCATCATTCATGCGATGATTTTCTTAAATGTTACAAATATTATTACTATTTTTACGACAAGCGCTGACAAGCTGATATATTATCTCACATTCATTTGAATTTCATGACATTTCCGATTGCACTATAAATGTGCTGCATACAAAACGCCTTCATGTTAAGTTTAACAGCACGCAATCGCTAACAGACCGCAACGGCCGCTAGTGCTGTTAGACTCGAAATGGCGCTGTTAGCGCAGTGAACGCTGTTAGGCGGACAATGTTGTTGCAGGGCGATTGCTCATACGCCTCGTTGGCCGTTGTCGAGTGCGGTTGTTTTTGTTTGGCGCTGGCTTAATCGGTCGATTTCGCGACGCTACGCGACTCTTGGCGCGTATTTTTGAACTGCGAGCAATACTGCAATAAAATTCAATAATTAAATAGAAATTGTAATTTGGAATTGCGTGGAAAAATGCTTAGCGACAGCTTAAGCGGGAGGCGCAGGTCGCCAGCAAATTGATCAGCGGACCAGTTAAAGTACACAAATCAAATAATACAAATCATAAGAAGAGCAGAAAATCCCAGCTAGTGCAATGCCCAACAAGGCAGCCAGATCGCCAGCCGACTACGATTCACAGGATGAGGCCAACACAGAGCTGCTGGAGAAGCTGAAGCACCTCGATCGCCGGGTCGAGACCGTCGAGAACGGAGGCGGCTTCTGCAGTCGCAGCGCTGCCTGCTGGCAGTCGCTTAAATGGAAATCGGCTTTAAATCACATCGGACTGCTCGTCTCGCTGTCCATTTACTGCGGCGTGGGCGGATTGGTAAGCAAGCGAGCAACCCAGACATTTGCCGCCAAATCAAACAAATCATTTGCCTATTTACATGCATATTTCCAAAAAATAAGTGAAATAATACTTTAAACTGGAATTGGGTGTCATTGTTGTTGCGATTTGTGGGCTGCGCGTGGAAATTGACGTGAAAATTTATGGCACTGGAAATACAAATGCCAAATATTGGCTCATAATTAAGACATTAAACCATGCGGTAGATTTAAGTGCCGACCGTAACTGTCACACCCCCTTCGTCCCTCCGCCCCCGCACATTAGCTCGGCTGGGGCAATTTTCACACACATATTTCATATTCATATTCATCTCCAGTCAGCCTGGACTAGACGCGCTGCATCGTTGACCGCAACCGCACAACAAGCCAACCGCTCGGGCATTTTAGACAAGTTTTGAATAGTTTTGTCTAAACATTTACATTTTTATGCCAATGACGTCGCCGTTGCTTGCGCGGCCAAAAACGATGAAGTCGAATATCGTCGTCGTCGTCTCTCGATAGCGTAATCCATGACTGCATCTAAATGCTGCAGCTCTCGATATCAAATTTAGCAGCGTTAATTGTCGGCGGCTATCATGTCTGTGGGACATTTGTTATTGGACCATTTGAAGTGTGTGTGTTTTTGTGCGATCAATAACATTTTGGCCAAATTTAAAGTGAAAATGGTCAACAAACTATTTGGTGAACGCTTAAGCCAGTTGGCAATTCTAAGCGCACGCAATGTGCAAATTAAATGTCAACTGTGTTTTGTTCTATTTGTTTTGCTTTAAACTGTCAAAGCATCTCAAAACAACAAACAACAACTTTCCATGACAATTTTATGGCAACACAAGTTGTTGCTTCACGCTGACAATCAATTCGAGAATTGACAATTTCTTGTCTTGTTTTTAGACTAAACAATTTAATCATTGTTTACAAAACAATACAAGTTTGTTGCTCTTTAAATGGGACCCACAAAATTTATTTTATTGTTGTTAAATGAGGATTTTTTTGCAACTTTTTTGTTTCCTAAATCTTATTTAATAAATATATACTATTTTGTTTTATGTTTATTATTATTTTATTTACTTATTTATATTTAATTTACCAAACTTGTTGGATTCGTGCTAATTTTCTTTTACTTAACAATCAAAAGTTGTTGGTGTTTTTTGTTAATTTTTTATTAATGAACTAAATAATACAGCTTTATTGGTGCTTTTTGACATTTATATTATATTTATAAATTTTTAAAAATTTATTTATGTTTTTTTATTCATTTTGTTTCCCCTAACAATCCAAATTTGTTAATTATTTTCGATGTAATTTGATTGATTTATATTTACATTTTATGTATTTATTTATATGTGGATGTGAATGAATAGAAATGTGATTCAAAATTTTAATGTAAATTATAACTCAAAAACTATGGTAATTAATATTTATTGAATTCGTATATTATATATTTTGTAGAAATATTCAGTATTTGTTGGTGTTTTTTTTTCTTATTATTTATTGACTTATTCAAATTCGTTGGTGCTTCTTGTATACTCATATTTTATTTATTTATTTCCATTGCCAAATGGCAAAAATACAATGGAAATTAATATAAATTCTTATAGTTATATGGAAATGTTTAGGCGTGTTTTAATAGCAAAACTTTTCATGCGAATGCGAATTTCAATGAATAGTAAAATAAACGACTTTCCCAATATTTTTGCAGCTCTAAACAAATGCTAATAAATTGCGTAAATAAAATTAAAATGAGCTGCATTTGAATTTATTAGGTTGGACTTCAAATCGAGTACCATTTCGATTATGCGAATGCACTTAATTGTTAATGAATACCATTCATTTAGTGCGAGATAATTGAAGAGATTCAAGGCCATTCCTTTATACGATAATATTTATGTTGAGTTCTCAGTTACGAATCATTTGCTGAATGGATGAATCATTTATCATTTGCATACGAAATCTGTTTGTATGTGGATGCTCGAATTGATCTAAAGTTCGCCATGCAGTCAACACCTCGTCTAAAAAGAGGCTTTTATTCATGCTGCTGTTGCTGTGAGCGTTGAACAATTGCCACGAATTAATCAAAAATGGGCCATAGCAATGGGAATGCGAATGCGAATGGAAATGGGAATGGGAATGGGAATCACATTCATCCTCTTAGTTGTAGTTGTTAGCACATGTTGGCCAATTACGCGTACTTCGCTGCCAAATTGCACATCAAATGGTCGAACGATTTGTTGTTGAATTGAATTTAAATTCGAATTGTGAGCATTTATTTGATGTTCTTTGGGATTTGCGGTCATTATGAGAGCTGGGCCCACAAACTAAGTGCCAAGCTAAAATACAAAAATAAAATGTGGCCTCATCTTGCCGTACGTGGCGTATGCGTAATCTCTGTGTAAATACTGAGCGCAAATCCATAAACGTTTTAAGCCATTTAATACTCACTGCATTCACAATGCACTCGCTTTGCATTCACTTAAGCTGGCATCCCTGCAGCTGTTGCAGCTTAACATTCGAGCTCGCGTTCGAGGACCAGCTGTCAAATGGAACGGAAATGAATCGCATGCCAAGAGCAACATCCACAACACACATCCTTACACGTCCTCGCACAACATCCTTCTCGTTTCACTGCGTTTCAAATAACAGGATACGCTTTCGTGGGGGATTTTGTTGAGTTTGGCGCGTCAACTTTTTACCGGAAATCGCCGAATAGAAATGCAGGCCCCTTGACGACCTTGATTGACTTACGCGTCGTCCTGCATTATATTCGTGTCGCATGTCCTGCTAAACGCTTTCAATTGAATTGTGCTCCAGCTCGACAGCATCTCAGCATCAGCAGACTCGCCATTGATTGCCTTAACGCTGGGGAGCGGAGTGTTCTGCGAAAGGGTTTCACCCTTATTAGACGTTTTTACTACTATTTATTGCTTTCAATTCAGCTTAAAATATCTAGTTTATTGCGAGAATTTAAGTTCAATTTTCTTTGCAGAACTTTGTTTTGTTTATTTTATTTTTTTTATTGAAAGGATTTTTGGCGTTACATTCCTTTTATTAAATTTTATCACCAATATTTCGACTCAATTCATTTACAGTTTTCTGTATTAGCAAAATATTTCGTTCTATAGTGAATTTTAAACGCTATTTTTCTTTTTTGACAATACATAATATAGCTTTGTCTGTTTATCGCTTTCAATTTAATTCAGCTTAAAATATCTAGTTTATTGCGAGTTCAATTTAAGTTCAATTTTCTTTGCAGAACTTTGTTTTGTTTATTTTCTTTACTATATTGAAAGGATTTTTCGCGTTACATTCCCTTTATTGATTCAAGTTTTATCACCATAATTTCGTCTCAATTTATTTACAGTTTTCTGGATTAACAAAATATTTCGTTCTATACTATAGTGAATTTTAAACGCTATTTTTCTCTTTGACAATACGTAATATAGATTTATCTGCTTATCGCTTTCAATTTAATTCAGCTTAAAATTTCTAGTTTATTTCGAGATCAATTGAAGTTCAATTTTATTTTGTTAATTTTATATTCTATATGCAAAGATTTTTCAAATTTTCAAATTTTATCTCTATAATTTGGTCTCAATTTATTTACAGTTAGCAAAATATATTTTTGTTTTATAGTGTGTGGATTTTAAAACATACGATTTTAATACCATAAGATATCATTGTTATTCTGCTTAAAATATGTTGTTTAGTTTACCTTCCATTTCGTCGAAACTGCAGATTACAGTTTTAGCAAAATATTTGGATTTCCCATATAGCAAGTTTTTTTATTTTTTATACTTTAAAATTTGATAAACTATATGTTATGTTTTTATTTTCATATCAATGAAATTAAAGTTTACTGCATTTTTGCTTTTAGTTGAAAAGTACATTTTATTATTATTCTATTTTCTCCACTAATTACATTAGATCATAGGAAATTTCTGGCAAATCTGCATGGATTACTGTTTTCTGCGAATAATTTATTTTCATACATATTTTAGTAGAGTTCAATCTTTATAAGTACTTTTCTCGGTTTGTTACAATAGAGATTTATTAGAGATTGATTGCTGCAAATTCTGCGTTAGACAAATATATATTTTTTCTTAATGTTGTAAGGTTTAATTATTATACTTTAACAATGTTATATCTATTTTGGTAATATGCTATTTTTTTTACGAACATTTCTCCGCTTTCCAAGTAAGAGTTTTATATTAATTTAAAGAATTCTGCAAATGCCATTTTAAATTTATGTAAAATACACTTCAATTCAATTGAATTTAGTTTCTATTTATTTATTTTGTAAGCATTATTTGTTATAAATTATTTTGCTAAAAACGGTCAATTCAGCAGTTTGGTAAAGACTTTTCTCTGCCAGTTCCGTGCGAGTTTTATTTATTTAATTAAAGCTTGCTCCCCATTTATTTGTACTAATTTTTTTGTCCTGCATTTGTGCAATAAAAACAGTAACGCATCTTGTCCAATTTGTCTCGAGCGAATTGCGGCTGATAACGTTTGGCGGAATACGTGAGCCGGAAAGTTAATTGCTTGAGCTTTGTTGACTGCCAACTGGCTGCCAACTTTGTCCACGAAGCAATCGACATTTATCTGTTTTATGTTGCCCCCTTTTTAGTGACTGTCAACGGCGTAGAAAGTTTATTTATTAGTTAAGACACTCATCCTTTGGGGCGGCGGAGGAGAGATTGTTTGGGTTTCAAATGTTGGCTCAAATATCAAAGGACACACGTCCATATGGCAAAGAGGAGCAAATAAAATACACATTTGGGGGACGGAAAATCTGTCTATAAATCATTTTAATTAGCATATGTATGTGAGAGAGAGAGAGAGAGAGAGAGAGTTTGAGGGGCGGTGCTATTGTAAATCGCGCAACTTTATCGATTCGGGAATCACGTGAATTATTCGCTTTGTCAAATGCCTGGACTGCGTGTGCCACCTTCGCGAAGGCTAAATGAATTAAGTTGTTGGCCAAAAAGGCAATTAGACGACAGTAGTCAAAGCCCAACCATATATAGTAGTATATAGATGTGTGTTTGTTATCTGATTAAGTAAGCCCATCCAAGCGCAGGCAGACATGATTTTATATTAAGCCAATTTCGGGCACTGGAAATGAGACCAGGAACTAGGCACGGCCACGTTCCGGATGTTTACGTTTTGATTTTGACCAAAATGGCGAGCATAAAAAAGAATGAAGGAAACGCACACACACACACACACACACACACACACACACATACACAGAGACAGGAAATCACGCCAGGCGCGCATTAAGCGTGTGACAGACAAACGCTCATAGTGATGTTATTGTGCGTCGCTTCCTTTCTTTCGAATTCCTTTTTGGCTGCCACTTTTCTGTTGCCTACTTTCTGGCGCTGAACGACCAGAAAATTCAAGTTTCACGGATTATGCGAAATGCAAAAATTGCAACTAAATTTGAATACAAAATACTTGCGGACTTTATGCTGATTGTGCGCTTGCGTTTCAGATGTAATAAGATAAGAGAATACTATGAAAGTATTTATGTTGAGCTGGTTTATAGTCAAATTTCCTGTTTATTAAAAAATTAATTCATTTATTTACAATTCAATAAATAATAATCAATTTGAGCAAATGAGAAAACATTTTTCTTATTCATTTAATATCAAATCATTTAGTTTTTAAAACATTTCCTTTACAATTCAATTTCAAACATTTCTCAATGATTGTTGAAATTCCTGTTTTAAATAACTTATTTGCTATTTAATAATGAAATATTGAATACGTTTTTTTATTTATTTCTTTTTCAAATCATGTAGTTTTCAATAACTGCTTAATTTCATAATTTTAAATAATTTTATTACTTATTTATTGAAATCATTTAATTCTTAATAATTGTTTAATGGCGTGATTTTAAATCATTTTTGCTATATGCAATTGAATTTAAACTATTCAACAAGTTTCACCAATAAAATGAAAAATTACTTTAATTATTTTTAACTCATTTAGTAGTTAGTAATTCGCATTTATTAACTCACGACAGATTTCTAAAACAGAACTATAAAAATACAATGAATTTATGTTTGCCAACAATAATTATTGAGTTAAATTACAGTGCAAACATTTTAATTGATTTGTAAATGACAATAATATGAAAGTAACAAAAATAATTGCGTTGCGATACCTAATCGAAATTGTTTTTTCCTCTTTTGAATTCGGTATAAATGTATTAAGAAATAAAAATAATTTTGAATATTTATCGAAATCAATTTCCACTTGTTGAATTCAGCAAAAGTGTCTTTTAAAGTGCATTTCTGTTAAATTACAATAGAATAAACCAAATTGAAGAAGAAGCGTTCAATGTTCAATATTTACTCTTATTTTTGTGACATTGCAATTCGAAAGGCGTGTCAAAAGCATAGAAGGAAACCAGCCAAGACAAGTTATGGTCAACTTGCCTTTATGGCCTTTGGGAAAAGGCTTTAGTTTAGGCCAAGTTAAGCGAGTTGGTGGCGACATCATTCTGTTGAGTCACAGGAGTCAACCTGTGCCTGCCATTTACATTCCTGATCCCCGGTTGACCGCAATTTCATGTTCATGTCGTTTAATGAAACACTTTAGCTGCGACGCCTTGCGCTATGCAACACCAAAAATTCCAATCATGTCGCCCCAGAGCTTAGGGGAGGAGGGAGGCTGGGCAACAATGACAAGCGACATGAACGAATCGAATTGTGAATGAGAATCGCACCGCATCGCATTGATGGTCGCCTCATCTCATCAAAGCGCCAACAGTTTGCAAAGTGTTTAAGTGTATTAGCGACCGGGGGGATGTACAGGAAGGCAAGTGTGACAATGAGGCAAGTTTTTGGTCTTTGACTTTTCCCCTGTTTCATCCCATTTTTTTTGTTGTTTCTTGTTTTTTGGGTCAGGCACACGCATGAGGCATACAAATCGAGTGTCGAGCTGTCATTTCGGCAATCGCTTTTGCACATTTTCAATTTATTTACAACAACAACAGCAACGCAGTACACAAATTGTACAATATGTATATGTTTGTTTTAGCCATAAAATCACTTGGCCGCAAACAAGAATAACAACAACAACGCCAAAAAATGACTTTTGCTTCTTAAAAGTAGCCAAGCAAATGGATATGTGCAACTTCAAGATATGTGGGCGATATCTTTTTAAATAAATTAAATTAAATACAAATAAAATAAATTGAAATGAAATGAGTCAAATTAAATAAAGTTTAATACAGAAAAATATTCAAGAACACAAAATAAGTCAGTCATACCTTTGAATCTATAAAATAAAATAAAATAAATTAATTAAGAAAATGAGATGCAAAAGAAGTCAGTTAATACATTCTAAAGATTTAAATAAAATGAAGCAAAATAAAATATTCAAGAAGTTGACATGCAAAATAGGTTCAATTTATAAAAGAAAATAAAGTGAAAGCAAATTAAATAAATTAAAATTAAATAAAATTAAATTAAAGTGAGCTCAATTAAATTAAATAAAATAACATAAAATTCAGTAATAAAGTAGGTATGTCAAAATCGTTTTAGTAGTAAATAAAGTTGGCATTCAAAATAAGTCATTTAACATATTTGAAACAGGAAAATAAAATAAAATTATATGCATAAATTTAAAGAAAATTAAATGTTCAAATATATGTAGTATTTAGAATATTTAGATGACATGCTAAAAATGTCATCTATATAAAGTTGGAGTATCAATCAATATCAATATTTTTGATTCAATAAAAAAGATACAAAAATATGTATCTGAAATAAAATCTGTAAATATAATATAATGTCAATCAATATTAATATCTTTGATTTACAATAGATACAAAAATATAAATAAAAATATAAAATAAAATTAAACATTTCACAAAAATTTCAATAACATAATAAATTCAATGCAACCAAACTAAAAGACGGCAACTATTTTTATCGCTGGCTTATTGGCTTGTACATTTATTTTATGAATGGCTAAAATAATTGGCTAACTTTGAGCTGGTTACAGGGTATTTTGCAGTCATGCTGTAATTGGCTTGCGTGCCTGCTTGTTTTAAGGGGTCGTCCAAGGGCCGTTGAGCGATTTATTTACGCATTTTACACGCAGCAAAAAACTTTATCAATTTGTACATATGCCAGTCACACACACCAACACCAACACCAACACACACACGCACACACACACGCACACTCACACGCACACTCACACCTACACACGCATGTGCTTCAAAGACAGACGCCGCAGTGTCGATGACGCTGACGACTGGCGCCTGTCCAGCGACTTTTATCTTTGGGGCATCATGAATTCACGAGTCTGATGCGGAGTGTGTCATCTTATTGTGAATTTATGATTTAACAAATTAACAGACAACAAAACAGCACAGGTGACAAAGAAGTCACATTTTTATTTTATATAGTAGTATTTACATTTCTTTTGGTTTCGCGTTTCTTTCACGTCGCGTGCCATTTTCTATAAATGGATTTGGGGGAAACAAGCGAATTTTCTGCTCGTAAATTTCATTTTACATTTTCGTGGATTATTTCTCAGATCGTTGGCCTTTAGCGAGCATTTCTTTTCCCATGAAAAAGACAAACACTCGGCGAGCTTATTGCCCCGACCCTGATTGACTGATCCAATGCGGTCAATAGGCCACGTTTTTATTTTTTTCAATTCATGTTTTTTTTTATAGTATTTATTCATTCATTTTTAAAGACAAATTCAAGCTGAGCAGTTTCTTTTTTTTCTGTATACATTTTTTAAAGTTGTAATTTATTACTATCCATTACTACTATGAACTTGTCGAAATTAATTAACAGAAAATGATTACACATTTTGTACATTTTTAATAGTTCCAATTTATTTTCTATCTTTGAACTTGTCGAAATGTATTGACAAAAATAATTTTCCTTTCGATTTCGGGGTATTTCAATGTAAGCCTTTTGATCGAAAAGTGTTTAAATTAATATTATTAAACGAATACCGCAAGCTTTGTAATTTTCGTTATCAAAAATTTGATGAGTTAACTTTGTTTAATAATGTTTAATAGTTTCAATTTATTTCTTAGCTATCTGTGAACTTGTCGAAATTAATTAACAAAACATTATTTGCATTATTTTACAATTGTGAATTAATCAAAATTAATTTTTAATTGTTTCAAATTATTTCTGATTTCCTTCGAGGTATTTAAATTGATGCCTTTCAAGCGAAAACTATTTCAACGAATGCTAGACATAAACTTTTATCTTTAATAAGCCTACTTTGTATTACATCAAATTGCAGTCGCTTAAGTGACAAGGAAGTAAATGCGATGATGCTTGAAAATATAGTGTTAATGTGTGTGCCACTTTTTGTGGCATTTAAATTGCATGGCCATCCAATAAAGATATATTTATCCGGCTGTGCTATTTATATGTATACACAAAATTGCCGTTTCTTCCATTGTTGGCGGCTGTCATTGTTTCTGGCCAGGTAATGGCCAAGGCAGTCTTGGTTCACATATGCGAAAATGACAGACATACGGACAGACGGAGAGACGGACGGACGGACAGACAGACGGAAAGTCTGTCCAGTTCAGTGCAACAATATATTATTACGTATGTTGTTGATTGTGATTGTTGTTGTTATTGCTTGCGCATTTTTTTTTATTTGTTCTTCGCGGCTCGCCACACTTGGGTGTTGATGTTGCTCGCAAACGTTTCGCCCAACGCGGCGTATGAGTAATTTTTTTGTTTCGGTCCAAATTTCTATGGGCCACACGGCAACAGCACAAAAAAGCAAATAACGTACAATTATTTAACATATTTTACGTTTATACTCCTGCTGCTGCTGCTGCTGCTGTTCTTGTTGTTCTTATTTCATTGTTGGTGAGCAAATAAATTTGAAGAATTCTGCAGATGTTTGCGTTTCATTTGATTTTTCAGCTTCATTTTTATATATCTCTCGGCACTCGTTGATGTTGTTGTTGTTGTTGTTGTTGTTGTTGTTGTTGTTGCCATAGTTGCTGCTGGAACAAACAAAAAAAGTTTTAAAAATAATTTGTAAACTGTTGTTATTGTTGTGGCGGTCGTCATTGTGGTAATTGCAGTGTCTGCCAAAATAAACCATCTATTAAAAACTCGCATTAATAATTCTCACAATTTATTATCAAATAATAAACTACAAAACTGTTTATTTGATTTATTTATTTATATTGCGTATCGCTTCTGGTTTTCCACATACAACACAAATACATTCGTATGTATATATGTACTATATATATATATTCGTATAGATGTCGAGCCAGCGCCAATAAAGCGAGAAGCAAAACAGCTGAAGAAGTGCAATGAAATCAAAGTCAAGTACACGAGTTTATGGGAACTTGGCGTGTCAAGGCTGTTGTTGTTATTTCTATTAACATAATTATTATGGTAGTTGCTTATTGCCAAAGTTGTTGTTGTTGTCAAGCAATTGCTGGCACTTAGTGACCGGAAGTGGGCCATAAGAAAACATTCGATGTCCTATTTGCATAATTGAAATTACAAATGCCGGCTAAAAATCGAAAATTTCCTAGTAAGCTTTAAAAGTTGATTAACATCTAGTTATTGAATTAATTGAGAGAATGGCAACAGGAAATGTTGATATTTCAATTTTAGAATAATATTTCTTAGAGCTGCAGAGCTGCATAAAATTACAATATGTATTTTCAAAAGATTTTGCAAATATTTCAAAGTGTTGTAAGAGTTTTTAAAACTGCAAAGAAATATAATTAATTATAAATCATTTAATTAATCTTATCTAATTAAATAAATCTGATGACAGTTACAAAATTTTTTAGACAGATATTTCAAAGAACTGCTAGAGTTGTTAAAAATTAATACAATTAATAGATATTTTAAATAAATTTGGTGACTACATAAAAATACTTCATCAATCAATTTACAGCTGATACGCTAATGAAAATAATTTGAATAACAATACAATAAAGCCTAAGAAGCTACGTCTATTTAAAATAAAAAAAATAATAATTAATAATAACTAATGATACATTTATGAATAAATTTGATGACTGTCATTTTGTAGCTGTGAAGCAGATAAAAACCTTTGTTTAAAATTGCACCAACTATAATAAATAAAAAATATAAAAGTAAAATATCTTAGAAAAAATGAATGAATTTAATGTTATGAAAACAATTTTTATAGTTGCATTAAATACATAATCAATAAAGCCCAAGAGGCTTTGTCTATAAATAATGTAAACATTAAACAATAACTAAAATTAATTAAAAATAAATTTGAGGACCGTATAAATTTGTATGCAAAATACCTAACCAATTTAAAGCTCAAATTTTAAGTACATATTTAAATACAATATGCAAATCGAAACCTATATATTTGTTTAATAACTTAATCTCTGCTGCTGAATCTACAACTAAGCTATAGCTGCAGTTGCGATAAGAATCAGCGCGGATTATTTTCGTATACCTGCCAATTTTTTTGTAGCTCCAATTAGAGTGTTGTACATTTTCTGTGAGCCACGAAAAAACCGCAGCAATTACGAAAATAAGTCCAAACAAGCGAAACTCTGAATAACAAGTTGAACAACATTTTTGGGGGCCATCTTGGCGCCCATCCCAAAGCCAAGAAAAAAGCAACAAAAAATGTTGAACCTTTCGATGCGAGTGAAAACAACGCTTGCGTGCACTGCGATAAAAATTGTGGTACAAAATGTTGGAGGGGCAAAGTGGCAAATTTGAGCTGAGGCCAATGTAATTCGCATACTCGGGCATTGCTTTGATTGTTTTGCAGTTGCCGAAAGCGAAAGCAGAAGCAGAAGCTTTTTTCTTCGACACGCAAACAACTTTGGCAATTCAATTTGCAGTTGGCTTCCTTAAAATCCCTTTCGATGTCGTTGTCGTTGTCGTTGCGTGCTGAATTTGCATGTCAAAACGGCGTTGATTGATGATATGCCAAAGCAACAGCAACAAATGTTGAATGCATATAATGCGCATACGCAACGTGTGACGATGACGATGTCAAGACATGAGTTGAGTTGAGTTGAGTTGAGTTGAGCGTTTCATCGCAGCATTTTTGCCATGACAAAACAAAAAAACAAAAACTACACATTGAGTTGCATGCTGTGCCACAAAGTGCATTAAATAAAATAACAATAAATCAGATTGATGCGCTGTCAGCTCTTTGATATTCATAAGCTGTCGATTCTAAATGCTTTCGACCATTTACAAAACACTCGAATTGATGTCGAAGGTTCTTGATGAAGTGCTGCCTTGGATAAATTTAACAAATAATAAATTTTATATTTTCGAAGAGAGTCAAAAGATCTCAGTTGTTGAATTGAATTCAAAGCTACAATGATAAACAATGTTTTAACTATTCTTGTTGACACACAACTTTGTTCGCTATGCTTTTTGATACTAAAATTTATTTGTATTGGAATTAATTTTTTAACATTGTAAACTGTACTATTATTTTAAACATTTCAATATACTTTTATTGTGGTTTGACTTTCCACACTTTATTTAACATTTATATTTTATTTTAAAATGATATTTTATAATTTATCTTAATAAAGAAAAATATTATTGGTATGGCTGAGTTTCACCAATTTTAATGAATAACTTAAGATAGTTCGAGTTTGAATTTTGAAAACATTTTGATCTATTGTTCAGCAGTTGTGAGTTTTGTTAATTGAATTGCAAGAAATAATGACAAAGCATTTTATGAACAAGGTATTGCAGGTGCGGTTCGAAACCAGTTTAAATGCGATTCCAAAATTGAAGTCAAGTTGTCGATTGTTTGACTATGAGATATGCTGTTAATATTATTTTGAAATAGTACAGAATGAATAATAATAAATTCGCTAAAATTTTAGAGCAAAAACAGCAAATGTACTGAAATAATGATTTTTATCTAAAATGAATCGTTGTGGAATTGCATAATTTAATGTTGAAAAATAAGTATGATATAAATATCAGCTAATGATATTGCTGGTGCCTGTTTAAAATATTATTCTATATATATATTTTAAGTATTATTTGTATGCCCTCTTGTAGTCACTTGGCTAAATACAGGGTATAATGACAAGCGAGGGTGTAGTCGAAACTAGACAAACCACCTTTTTGTGTATGGTCTAATCGGCTATTAGCCACACAGAAGACGCCACTTGATGATGGCGAGAGGGGAGGAGGTGGAGGTGGAGGTGGAGGTGGAGGTGGAGGTGGAGGTGGAGGTGGAGGTGGAGGTGGAGGGCACTGGAATGCCGCATGAGTTGTACTCGGAAATTGTAGCTCATCCGGCAGCTGGGCACAACACAGAGTGTCAATCAGTGTGTCTGGGAGGCGACTGTCGAGGGGAGCGAAACACACGTCGATTGCCAATTGGCGAGCACATAATTAAAAGCAAGCCAAAACATGTTGAGTGTCAGAAATTGTTGTGGTTGTTCTGGTTGCTTGATGATGATGATGGAAATGAATACGTGTCCATCATTCGGTTTTCGGTTTTCTCATTTTCACATTTGCCCGTTTTTTACGCCTTGTGTGTTTGTGGCAATTTAATAATTTAATAACGCGGCTCATTAAACGTTGAGCTGAAGCAGCTGGCCTGTGGGACGTTGCACGTTGGACACTGCCACAATTTCATGTGGCACGCAAGCCAGCGGAAACCCTTTTGGCAGCTCCAATCTCTGCGGCTGCCCCAATCTGTGTGCCGCGTCGTTGTTCCCCTGGCACCTGCCATGTTTGGCTTTGCACGCGTCAAAATGTGAGAAACGCAAAGCAGATAAAAAATATAAATTCGCTGAATCACAAAAAACACACACACACACACAATATCAATTCAAATGCGTGCGAGTGTGATGGTCTTAAAGATACTCATTTATTTTATATCAGTGCATAAAGAAAGGAAATAAACATCACATCAATATTATATACATATGTATATATTTTAAATTACTATTTAATTAATAACGAAACATGAAAACAACAAGATTCTCCTTTTTAGGTATTTATTGTGTATTATTTTATTGAAACAAACCAGACATCAATATGGAGCTTAATAAATAAAGATTTACTTACTTATTAGTTATTTATTTTGCATCAGTATTTCATTCATTCATTGTTCTTCAGTTATTTATTTAGTATTATTTTATTGAAACAAATCAGTGCCAAATAAATAGAGATTCTTATTAGTTATTAATTGGTACTTGCATTTATTGCATGCAGAAATTGAAACAGACATCAAGATACTTAGTAAGTTATTTATTTGGTATTAGTATAAATTGTATTGAAGGCATCTTATTAATTATTTGTTTTGTATCACTAAAAGTACTTCCCATTGGTTATTATTTTTTACTAATTATTTATTTTGTTTAAGTATCTATTCAAGTGAATAGAAAAAGATTCACACAGCAAGATACTTCTTATTAGTTATTTATTTTGCATTAGTATTTATTGCATGCAAGAATAGAAACAGACATCTAGATACTTCTTATTATTACCTTTCACTAATTATTTATTTTGTATAAGTATTTATTGAATGTATATCAATAGATACAGACATCAAGATTGTTCTTATTGCTTATTTATTTTGCATTAGTATTTAATGAATGCAAAAAGAGAAGCAGACATTAATATACTTAGATAGTTATTTATTTTGTATGTATTGTGAGTTGTGTGAAATGAAAAAATAGAAACAGATATCAAAATACTTCTTATTTATGGTTTACATATTTATACAAATTAATTAAATTTAATTATTCGATATTTCCGAATTGAATAAAAATCAATAAACACCAACTTTAATTATACGAATTACATTAAAATCTATCTTATTTCTTCATTTGAAGTCAATTTATAATTTAAATAAATAGCAGAACTGTAATTCAATTGGAAATGCTGCTAGTGCCAGAATACCCCATTGCGAAGAACTGTTTTGCCAGGATATTTTTGGAATAAATATGTTTTGGCAAGCAGGGGAGAAAAGGCGAAAGAGAAATCTTATTGGCTGACTTTATGTGGTTGACCTGATTAATGGAAGTGCTTGGACGGAAGTCGAGTATTTCACTTCAACAGCTGATTTGTTGTTGCATGCAAAACGCGCGTAATTACAGTTGATTTTATTTAACGTCTCTGTGACACGGTAAAATGCCTGTCACGTGCTCAGGACACGCGCCAAAAATTTGCTGCTCGGCTTCCTCGACTTCAACTTCAATGGGTTTGTTGAACGTGGAACGTGGAACATGGAACGTGAACGTGTAAGGCTTAATGGTCAGTTTTATGGCAAGGAATTTCTCAATTTTTGCAGTTCCAAAATGTTGAATGATTTTGTCAAAAAGCTGCGCAGCGTTTTCATATCTTTATTGCTGCTGACCAGACAAAAAAATGCATTATATTAAATAATTTAATTTAATAATATTGCAATAAAGAGAAGAAGAGAAGCCATCCACAGGAACTCCCAACGAGGTCCCTAGTATAGTAACCAACTAGCCAATAACTTCAACCAATATATACATACATACTATATATATGTATGTAGATGCATCATAATATGATTAATTGTTAATAATTGTTAAGGTATAACTTGTCAAGCTGCCAATAAAGTAGCAGAACACAAGTCAAATAATAAACAATACAAATTTTTTAACAAACAGAAAAAATATTGCCATAAACCGTTTAATTTATAGGGCTTATTTATTTAAAAATATTGATATAAGCAGTATTGAATTGCAAGACTAATTTAAATGTATTACAATTAAACCACTAATAAATGAGGCTGCATAATTACAGAAGTAATTTCCTTTGATGCATCATAAATCGACAATTTTATAAGACTGAATAATTTTTGGCGATTTTTATTGATGCTTGATTGATGAAATATTTAATGCTCAATTTTTAATCAATAAATTCACAAGACAAACAATTTTTTTAGATTACCGTTCATGCATTATATTTAATTCTTAACAAATTTATTGAATAATTTTTGGTAGATTTCCTTTGACCTTATAAAGCTTGAGTTTAATGCAACTAAATTTCATTTATTTAGTGTTAAATTTTAATTGAGCTTTCACTTTGACACTTAAACTGCCCCCTTGCGGCCCCCTCAGCTCGCATCTTTGGGGAAATCAGCACAAATCTTCACGGAGTGGGATATAGTAGAGCGTGCCCAACCATCAAATATGCTGCAAGCAAATTAAATGAAGCCTTTGGACTTTATTAAAATATGCAAATGAGTAAAGAGTAAAAAGTAAGTTTTTTTGTGACGAATTGCTTCATTTAATACTTTAGTTGCTCCTTTGGCTTACTTTTGACCCTTATTATCTGCATTTCACCATGACAGACAGACAGACAGACGGACAGCACTTTTTGGCCCTTAGTTCTCACGGCGGCTGTGTCCTTTATTTTTTGGTCACTTTCAATACAAATTGTCCTTTTTTGTTGGCGTTTATTTGGGTCAGAAAGCATTTGCATAATATAAACATACACAGATATCAGAGGCGTGGAATGTTCCTCAACAAGAACAACAACAAGGAGCACTCAGATCTGTTAATTAGTTCAGGTCGCACAGGTGGGGCCGACAGACATTATGAAGGCATATTATGATTATGGGTATTATCATTGCTTTCATTCTTTCTGTGTGTGTTTTTTTTTAATTTGATTTCGTTGTCTGGCCAAATTGTTCGACATCTTTTGATGGCCTTGGCCGCTGAAATAATTATGCATACAAATGTGGAGCGCTCTTTGGGGATGCTGTGTCATCGTCAGAGTCGTAAAAAAGCGTCGAATCACTTGAGTTGCTGTGATTTTATGGATTTCGGTTGTGGGTCAACGATTGTCTGCAGGCCGCCAGACGGGTGCACGGATCCGGAAAATGCTTCAAACTGTATCAATGATGTGCAATTTGTCACGATTATCATGCCGAGCACTGAGCCAAAAAAGTGCAAAGTTTCAATAAGCACTTCAATTCTTTTCGAATATGTTACTTGGGTTACAACGGGCAATCAAATATTTGAAAATTGTATAAAAATAAGATCATTTGATTTTATTTACAAACATACTTTCGAATATTAGAATATCAATAAAAATCATATTTATACATATTTTTTTAATTGAATCACAATTAAATTTGATTAGAAATTTCTACAATAATTCCAATCAAATTAGAAGATTATTGTTTAAAAAAATGACATTCAATTAAAATATATTAAATTTCAGCTTTAATGATTTAAAGATAAATGACAAAAAATATTTTTGTTTTTGTGTTAAATTAAAATCACAATAAAATATATTTTGATATTTCAACACTTTTTTTGTAATTATCAAAAAAATTTGTATACATTTAATTCTATATTCAAATTTGCAATGAAATGTAAAGTAAAATTAAAGATTGCAGTTTAAAAAATTTAAAGTTTTAGCAATTGTATTTTTAGTAACAAAAAAAATCACACGAAATGAAATCAACATTAAATTTGAATATCAACATAATTGAGTTAAAAACTTCTACAATAGTTTTGTTATTACCAAACAAATATTAAACTCCTTGAAAATTACTTTAAAGTGAAGACATAAATTCAAATTAGGTGTTTAATGTTTTCCAAATGGAATTGTTTAGCAAAACTAAAAATCGAGAGGGTATCGCCTAGTCGTTGTCGTTCTGCAAGCCTTTTACGACCATTAACATTGAATGTGCTTAAACTTGAGTGCATTAAACAAACACGAAATCAAAAAGAAAACATGAAAAGAATGATATAATACGCATATAAACTCGAGATTTAATGGCTTCTTATTTTGGTCGAACAGCGAGTATATGGAATTTTCGCACAGTGTAAGTCCGTCGCTGGCAGATGATCTGGGCTAATTATCAATAAATCATACAAAGCAGCATTCAAACTTAATGAGCTGTTAGCGATTTATGTAGAACGGCAACAACAAGCCGAACAAATGGATGTATATACTCGTATACCAATAAATTTATATCTAATTTGCTATCAAATCATAAGCTCATGAAATCATAAAATCAACAACAACGAACGGCGAATCGAATAGGCAAAATAGACGCCATAAAAGCAACAAAGTTCAAGTACATGAAAATTTGTAGTCAAAATAATAAAAACGGCACCCCGTGGATAGACTTTTGTCTGGCTTTTCCAGCACACGACCGGCCAAAAAGGGAAAACGCATCGAAATGGAAAATTGTTGTTGTCGGAAAGTGATTGTTGTCCATAAACAAAGTGCGAAAACAATTTTCACTTGCAACTGCTTTTTGGGTTTTGGGTTTTTGGGGGTTTTATTATTAACAACATTCAACAACTTCAACTGCTTTCACAACAATCAATATGTATTTAAGGCTGCGAATCCATTTAGATGGCGTCCTTTCGTCGCCGCTAATAATTTTCGCGTTTACACCGTGCTTCCGTTTTGGCAGCCCCGAAAAACTAAACTCGAGTCTCTGAACTAACATAGTCTCGGCCAGCGAAGGTCGTTCGCTTTGATATATTCACTTGTTTTCCCGGCCAAGGCTAACCCCAAAAAAAAAAATAAAATAAAATTGCTGTTGCTTGTTGCTGTTGCTGTTGCTGTTGAGGCGGCAATCATAACCATCAATTTATTTACCTAGCTGCAGGCAACTAGGCATCTCACTCAATGATTTAATGCCTGTTTATGCATACGAATATTCCAACTGAACCGAGACTAAAACAAGTCTGGCTGGCAGGGCGTATACGTACTTTAATTAAGTATACGCCCAGAGCAACCTAAGCGCTCCACGAGGGACACATTCATTGCCAGCTGCTCCAACTGATGACGATTAATTGTTGTGCGCGCAGTGATTTAAAATTAAACTGCAGCTTTAAGGTATGAATAATGAATGTCCATTTAAAGCAGCGCTATTCACTTTATTCATAGTGGAATAAGTATAAAATATGCGTAGAATCTTTTAAAGTTAATTTCAAATCTCATATTATTTTCAAACCAAAAATTTCTGTTGACTTGCAATGTTTTATATAAATAAGTAACTATACTTATTCGTTAGTCTGAGTGGTTTTGTAACTGATCTTTAGATATTCAATTCAAGTTGTACACTAAAAGCAGCATAATTAAATGGCATAAAATACAGCATTTTTTTGTTGGCTAAGCTAAGCTTTATTTATAAACAATTTAAGCAATTTGCAATCATAAAATATTCGAGAATCTATTAAAATTAGTCTAAATATTCGATTACAAAACTTTTGTTATATCTCTGCCGACTCGTAATGTTCTATGAAAAAATGTACTACATAAAGTATAGCATACTTTCTTGGGCAGCTTAGAACAATAATATAGCTCATCTTCAATGAATTTTAATTTTAATAATTTTTAATAATAGTAAAATGCATAAAATACTCGCAGCATCTTTAAAAATTACTCTAAAATATTTGCTCTCAAAACTTGCATTATTTTTAATGCGCAACCGTCTGTCGACTTGAGGTTCAATAAAAACTAAGTATATCATTAAGTATATCGTACTTTCATGGGCAGCTTTGGCAAAGAATAGACATATTTTATTATATTTATTGTCAATTTAAGCCAATTTCAATACTTTAAAAAATATTTTGAAATATTTGCTCACAATACTTAAATGTTATTGTTCAAGTCACAAATCTCTATTGACTTCAACTGTGCTTTAAAAACTAAGTATGCCATAAAATATATCGTACTGTCATGGGCAGCTTTGGAAAAGAATAAACAGATGCTGGATGATTCTATTATATTTATTGCCAATTTAAGCAATTTTAACAACCTTAAAAATTATTGTGAAATATTTGCTCAGAAAACTTAAATTTAAAATGATTTAAAAAACAAGTATAGCATACTTTGCTGGGCAGCTTAGAACGATAAGACCGACAGATGCTGGGCTTTTTTAATATATTTTAAAAAAATTTTTAACAATTTTCAATACTGGTACAACTTTCACAGTACCTCTATAAATTATTTGAAAATATTTGCGCACAAAACTTAAATTTTATTGTGCAAGTCACAACCCTCTGTTGACTTGAACTGTGCTTTAAAAACTAAGTATGTCATAAAATATATCGTACTTTCATGGGCAGCTCTGGAAAAGAATAAACAGATGCTGGGTGATTTTATTATATTTATTGTCAATTTAAGCCATTTTTACTACTTTACAAATTATTTTAAAACATTTGCTCAGACAACTTAAATTTAAAATGTTTTAAAAAAAAAGTATAGCATACGATAAGACAGACAGATGCTGGGTTTTTTTAATATATTTAACAAAAACTTTAAACAATTTTCAATACTGGTACAACTTTACCAAATATTCACAGTACCTCTATAAATTATTTGAAAATATTTGCGCACAAAACTTAAATTTTATTGTGCAAGTCACAACCCTCTGTTGACTTGAACTGTGCTTTAAAAACTAAGTATGCCATAAAGTATAGCATACTTTGTTGGGCAGCTTAGAGCGATGAGATAGACAGATGCTGGGTTATCGCACATGATGGCTTTAATGGTACAACATTTGCCACACACACACACGCACACCTTCAACGCGTGCTGTTTATTGTCCGAGCGGCGACCGCAACGGGAAATGAATTACCGCTAAATGGGTGCGCGCACATTATTATTATTATTCCAGGATTTTGCTTCCAATGAAGACAAATGGCTGCTGTTGTTTGCCGTCGTTTGTTATTGGAAGCACAAGCAAATGAGCGAATTTGTTTTGTTTCGCTTGTGCAAGGCGTAAACGTGATGTGCGATGTGCGGGCATCAAGTATACGCCACGTGAGCCACGCTGTGCGTTAAGTAGCCAAGTAACCGTAAACAGCCAGGTGACACTCGAGTACTTTTGTCAGGTGGCAATTGCTGAGCACGCTGCGTGCGCGCCACGTGATTTATGGCGTGCAAATGGACTGACACTTGGGCCTGACAACTACTTTAATTCCTTGCCGCACAAAAGGACACGCTCGCAATTACAGTGGCTGTCAGTTGGGCACAGTTAGTCACAATTATAATCCGTAGTTTGTGTGGCAGCAGCTGCCGCTCCGTCAATGGAATTATGTTTCGCGGTTTCGTCTTCCGAATATATCAAACACGATGGTCACTGCAAATCTATGCCAAAACTCTGTCCAATAATAATTGTAATTTATGCGCAAGCACAGGACTAAACACATATTGCGTATACGACGCGACGACCAGAGGCAGAAGCTCTAAAGTTGATTTAACGCCACTCACAACTTAATGTCCTCGTGCTCGTCCTCGTCCTCGCCCTCGTCCTTGTTTGTCTGCGAATAGTTCGCAGTAACAACATTTGAACTTGGACAAGTTGTCGCCATCACATCGGCTGAGGGAACAGAAACTAATTACGCAAATGCGAAAGCTCGAAAGGCCAAAAATTGTCGACAAATTGTCACAACAAAAGGCCAATTAAGTCGCACAGCTGCGAAACTTAATTGTTATCATTGCAAAATTACCACTTTCACTTCAGCTCTTAGCACGAGCAGCGCACAAAGCATCTGGCTAATTTCAAACTATGCAACTAAAACAATATTGTCAACTCTATTACTTTAAAATATTGTCAAACAATATTTCCAACCCTTTTGCTATAACTAGATCAAAAATCTATTCTGGCATTCAAGTTCTAAATTTACCTTAAGATATTCGAGTGGTCAGAAATTTACAAGCAATTGAATTAATTTGAAACTATTTATTTAAGATAAAGTTTGAGTAAAATTAAAGTAAGCAGAAATTAAAACTATATTGAGTTTATCTGCCTCTTATGAAGAGAAAGATTTTTAATTTTCTTTGATTTCCAAGCAAGTGTATTAATTATTTTTATATTATTTTGTGCTTTATTTTCCGTTTTAATTTTACAATAGTTGATCGATCTTTCAGTGGTCTTCAATTAACTTTATTTTTCTAGCAATTAAATTCTTTTTATTAATAATACAAAAAAATCGCAATTACTTAGTAAGTAAAATAAAAAAATACATAATAAAATGAAAGTGAATATTACAACTCTTTATCGATTTTTAGAGAGGGACAATAATTGAATATTTTATTGCAACTAAGTTGTTTAAATTAAATTTATAATGTTATGAAACTATAAACTTAAGTAAAATAGCAATATAAAAGTAAGCAGTAATGACAACTATTTTTCAAAAATAAATATATTCAATTTAGCTTTTAAAATATTGGTCTTTAGCGAGAGAGACAATAATTGATTATTATATTGCAACTAAGTTTAATCGTTCTTTCATTAGTCTTTAATTTACTTTAATTTTCTAGCAATTTCAAGAATTTCGTTAATATTGCAAATTCGAAACTATAAACTTAAGTAAAATAGCAATATGAAAGTGAGCAGTAATAACAACTATTTTTCAAAAATAAATATATTCAATTTAGCTTTAAAAATATCGCTCTTTAGCGAGAGAGACAATAACTGATTATTATATTGCAACTAAGTTTAATCGTTCTTTCATTAGTCTTTAGTTTACTTTAATTTTCTAGCAATTTCATGAATTTCGTTAATATTGCAAATTCGAAACTAAAAACTTACGTAAAATAGCAAAATGAAAGTGGCAGTAATAACAACTATTTTTCAAAAATTAATATATTCAATTTAGCTTTAAAAATATCGCTCTTTGGCAAGAGAGACAATAATTGATTATTCTTTTGGAGCTACAAGTAAGAGTGATGGCACTCTTCCCAGAAGTTCGACACAACCCATTAAAAAATCCATTTCGAAAAACATGGGGAGCCCCCCTGAGTAGTAAATGAAGCATTGCAATTGGTACAACCGAAACATGTGATGTATATAAATTTGCAATTTCACTTTAAAGCCATTTTCCCGGGAAATGGGCAGAGCATACTTTGCGGAGCTGAAGAAAATTCGCAAGAATTTTATATTAAAAGCATTCGAAAAGGCATTCGATAATTTATGTGAACTCTTAAAAGTCAACTCGAATGTGTGCGAGAAAAATGCAAAGTCGCTGTCAAGCAGCATGGACAGTGAAGGGAGGGCGGGGCTGGGGGTGGTCAAGGGGCACGTTGCAAGTTGTTTGGGGTGCAACTAAGAGAAATGGCTCCAATTGAATTTCGTATGCGAATTCGGTCGCGTACATCTTTGTCTATACATCTTCTTTAGCTGCTGTTGCTTCTTTAGCTGCTGCTTCGTGTTGTGTGTTGAAAGTGAAAAACAAATCAATTTATGAAACTATTTTTATAACAGGAACGCAGCTAAAGCGCGTACTACATGTTAAACAAATTTATTGTGATGATGTGCGAGAAATTGAAAGAATATTTCGCTGCATACCCTGTACTCTGTAAGTCGGGGAGGGGTATCTTAAAATTACACCAGCATCTTCGTCGATGGTCTTCGAGCGTATTCGGCTGGTGACTACAGCAACCAACATTTTGGTTCGCACACGTCAAAAATCCCAAAAATCAACAATTGAGGAAAATTTCTTATGGCCGCTTTATGCGAGTATAATTTAATTGCATTTGTTTTATGGCTTTTCCAATACTTTTGGCCTGGTCATAACGCGGCCAAACAGTTCGAGTTGAGGCCCCTCGATGATGATGGCAAAGGTCGAGTCTGATTCAGCCAGCCCGAATCGTATGGAATTCCATCATTGTTGCGCACTTTAAACTATTTTTATTCGTTTGTAGCTCATGAGTTTTGAACGAATGCTCACAGAGAATCGACCTTTCCAATTGCATTGCACTTCAGCGGAGAATTAATGAGACCACGGCGTGAACGGCGAATGCCACTTAGCTCATTTAATGATGTTATCCCTTGTCTCAAAACGCCCACAAAGCAGTGCTGGTTAAACCTGATGGACGAGAGAGTACCCTGTACTATTAAGTTGTACTTCTGACATAAAATATATAGAAATGTGGGGAATATAAAATTTAAAAGCAATTTATAAACTAAACAAGAAACTAGACTAATAAGAGAGCAAAATACTTATTAATAATCAATTTGTATGTATTACAATAAATTTGTATGTTTAAATATTAAAATTTTACAAATATTGAATATTACAAATATTAAATTATTCGATTTCAACTTTATTAATTATTTTGTAATTTTTAATTGTAAGTTGACTGGAAATATAAAAAAGTGTAAATACTGAAATTAATTGAATATATAAAATATTTCAATATTAAATTCATTTCAAAATATGTAATATAAAATGTATTCCATTTCAAATATTTGGTTACACATTTTAAATTCTATATTGATATTTTACATTTTAACTAGAAATAGAAAAACAGAAGAAATATTATCATTGCAGCAAAAGATGAGAGTACAATATAAAAAAAATAAAAAGAATTTGGTATTTTGCGATGTTAAAATTATTTGAACATTTGAAATAGTACAATTATTTTAAACATCTAAATATTGAAACAAATATGACTTTTTTTATATATGTTATTAATTATGAAATTTTTGTAATTATAAACTTAATTGCGTATTTAGAATTTGTTTTTTGTAGCTAATATCCATTTTAGATAGAGCAATTTGTTACATCATAAATGCAGCAAAAGTAAATGTAAATCATCGACCCTTCTAGGTCGCTTGTATTATTAGAGGGTATGCAGAGAGCGAGCACAAGGGCAGACAGAACGTCGACAGGGCGGCCAAAGTGCAGAATGGCCTGGCCATCAATCAAATGCCGATAAATTGCACCGAACAACGCGAGCCATAGAAATAATGATGCTATCACACCCTCTCTCTCTCTTTCTCTCTCTCTCTCTGTCCCTCTCTCTCTCTCTCTCTGGGCGCTATACATTATGCGGCACACTTTAATTAAATGCTAATGCAGTGTGGCCTTTGTAATTTGCAAATTTCAGATCTTTCGCCATTTGGAGCGACCCGCGGAAGTGGAGCGTCTGACGCAGCTGAAGGATGTGGTGAAATCGCAACGGGAGCGCTTCATGAGCACCATTCTGAACAACACCGAAGTGAATAATCTCAACGAGCTGCTCTCCTTTGAGCTGGCCAAATATGAAGCGGTAAGCATGAAAACTGTTTTCAATTGTTATTTATAATAAATATCATAATTATATTCATAATTTCTGTTATCAAATTATTACATTTCATGAACGAGTATGTTGGAATTAGTTCATTTTTAATTCATGTCGCCTTCGATAATATCTTTACTTCACATACATTTTTTAAATAATAAAATATACTATTTTTGTTTTTATTGCAAATATTTGTTACATCTTCAGGCCGTGCAACAGGCGGCCGAGGGCGGGCTGCTTATCGTAGCCGATAAAGACTTTCCAGAGCCCTACGAGCGCTGGAGTATACTACAAGCTGTGTTCTTCTCATCTACTGTGTTAACCACCATAGGTAAGGCATTTACTAAAATTGGCTTTTAATATATGTATATATTATTCAAAGAGAATATTCGCTATAACAGCACAAAAGCATTTGATACGTTAAAGTCGATTGCATATATAATAATAAATACGAAAGCATATATTTTTACTTAATGACAAAAAAGTACATGAATGACGAGTTTATCATTAATATTAATTAAAAGATTCATTAAAATAGATTAAATAATAAAATAGTAAATCATTTGCGTGTTTGATTTTATTTTCTGAAAATTATAATAATGCTATATATGTATATTTTATTGAAAAGAGAATATCATTAGTAATGCCATAAGAAGCCTACTACTCAAATATATAAAATAATAAATATTGTAGAAAAAAATTCTGACATGCATTCTATTAGCTGTATTTTATTGAGAAAAATATCTATATTAATAATAATAATATCGATTACTACAAAACAATCATCAATGGAAATTTGTTAAAAATCGACTTGCCTAACATTATTTTATTCGTTGATAATTCTTAAATGTTGAATTTGTCTCTTTACCAAAACAAAAATTCTATGAATATGCTTGAGTAATATTCGTTTATTCATTGATAATTCTAAGATGATCAATTTGTTTCTCTTTAATTATGTTTTGTTGAAAGAGAACATTATTAAATTTTGTACAAATCATTAAAAACAAAAACTCTATTTGCATAATATTATTTAATTTTTTTGTAATTCTAAATTGATAAAGTTCCATATGAGTCATTAAAAAAAACTAATTCCAATATATAATATAAATGCTACAAGTCAATTTACGACAATTTTAATTGAGAGTAAAAATTCGAAATTCAATGATGATAAATAAATAAAAATAAAAAATTAAATATATATAAATATTTACAACCATTTTTACTGTGAAAATACTATTCTTCAAATCAAGATTATCACAACTTTCCGTTTTTCTTTCTTCTACAGGGTATGGCAATATAGTGCCAGTTACGATCAGTGGTCGTGTGTTTTGCATTTGCTTCGCCCTCATCGGCATCCCCTTCACGCTGACAGTCATCGCCGACTGGGGCAGACTCTTTGCCAGCGCCGTCTCCGTCTTCGGCAAGCACATGCCCAGTAAGTAAAACTCGAATCAATCAATGCAACTATGGTAGATAATAAACGAGTTTATTGCACTTTATAGCCAAGCCAAAGTTTACGAATTTCATTGGCAAGACTTGGTTCTATGCGATACTCGCTGTCGGATTTCTGGGCGTCTATTTGGCAGCGGGAGCCGGATTGCTGCTGCTCTGGGAGGATGACTGGACGTTCTTTGATGGCTTCTACTTCTGTTTCATAACGATGACAACCATTGGCTTCGGTGATCTGGTGCCCAGTGCGTATACATAACTTCCACTTATACGAACAAAAATCTACTCTAATTTCGCTACTTTATTTGTTGTGTGTGTGTTTGTGTTTTTGCAGAGAAGCCCAACTATATGCTGCTCTGCACTTTGTATATACTCATTGGCCTGGCCTTGACGTCGACCATCATTGAGCTGGTGCGACGTCAGTACGCGACCAGCTGGGCCAAGCTGCAGGTAAGTGATGTGGCCATTAAAGTGGAGCCATAAAAAACACACACACACATTCTCGTTTAGGAACTCTCGGGTCCCATGGCGGAGACATTGCGGCGCTTGGGCGAGACGGCGGGCACGGGTCTCGACTATGCAACACTGCAGAAAGTGTTAACCGTAAGTGCTGCACTTCTATAAATAATAAATGCATGGAAATAATGTTTTCATTGCACTTGCACTTGCTTCTTTTGAGTTTTAACGACACTTTGCTCCTGATCTGCTTCTCTAATAATAATCGATAGTGCAGCGTTGCCACACTGCGCACAACGATATTGCCACTCTTCTCAAACTGTCTCGTTCGTTTTGTTGTCATTGCAGGTCTCCATGCCCAAGTGGAGCAGCAACAAGAAGAACGAGCACAATTCGGACATTGCTGCCCTGGAGGCCATCACGAATGCCATTCTCAAGGAGGTGAAGGAGGCCCAGAACAGCAAGCCCAAAGTCCTGCAAATTGTCATCTACGAGTCCTCCGTTTAGAGCGCTTCCAGCCGCAGTCGAAACAGTTGCAACCAAAATCACATACTTTTAGGCTTAGTCAAAAACAAACAAACAAAATATCATACATACGTAGCTAAAGTGTTAGTAATTACTTTTAGTTAGGTTCTCACGTTTTTGCTGTTGTTGTTGTTGTTGTTGTCGTTGTCCATTTCCATGTCATAAGTTAATTTCTACATACTTTTAATTGTAATTGTACATTGAAAATGTCTGGGTACTGAGATCGAACACATACAAAAATTACGCATTAGCTGCAATAATTCTATTTTTTTTTTTTTTTTGATAGTACATATTTTAAGGTTAATATTATGAACGATAGGTACGAGCTACTAACTAAATAATCATGCATAAATGTCCAATATAATAAACAAAGAAAAAAGACTTACAAGCAACTCTATTATTTATGATCGAGTAAGGCTTTTAGTTTCCTTCTAAATATCAAATTCTAAGTAAGTAATACTTTTAACAATCATTAAATAGTAAAAATTATTTTTATTTTTTATTAAAAAAATCAGCAACTCAGCATTGAGCAAGAAAAATCCCTTTTAGACAAGTCTTTTCAAAAATATTATATACATTTTATAAATATTATATATATTGAGTTTTTCATCAAACCAATTAAATTTAAATTATTTTATTTGGGCGCAAAAAATTCAAGTCGAAAATACTATAATTAACAACTATTTATTCTTTGGCACTTTTAAAGTTTTATTTTTTTCACTTAACATAAAAATGAGTTAAGAATTGTGATTTTAATGCCATTTATTTTAGTTCTTAAATTTATAAAATCAGTTAAACTCATGAAACTTATAATACAGGCAGCATTTTAAAAAAATGGTAAAGAACTTTAGTTGTTCTTGGCTTTTTTTCATTGTGAATTGGATTTAGATATTTATTCACATTTTCAATGGACAACAATATACATATTTATGTATTTATTTATTTATATATTTTATTTCACTAGACGTTAAGTGAGTAACATGAGAATGGGATCGATATATTTCCTAATATTTATTTGTGCTAGCGGATTAAAAAAAGCTTTGCACGTGCTGAAGGAGCTTTCGTGAATGCCAAGTATTTGGTTAATTAAAAAGGAGCTTTGCGCTGTTTTCATAAGCTCAACTTTAAAGGTGCGAAAACCGGCCCGAAAGTTCATTCGAAGATCGATTCATGACGAGCTTTTGCTGCCAGCTTTCGGATCGCTTTTGATGAGGAAGTGCGCGGCACATTTTTGAATAGTTAGGGGCACGCAAAATGGTCGCACGATTGCCTCGCCTCGTCGTCGTCGTCTCTCCTTCTCTTTCTCGCCGGCAATAGCCGTCTCTGTCGCTCATCGGTGCGAGCGGCGCAGTTCGTTGCCGCTGGTCTCGCCCGTGTCCCAGTGAGTATAAAAGTCGGGCGCAGTGTCGGCTGCGACTAGTCACCAGAGTCACTAGTCACAAGTCGCAGCGCGGAGCGTGGAGCGTGCAACACCAGCGAACGTGCAACAGTCGAAACTCAACTCAACTCAACTCAACACAGCACAACAAACAAATCGAATCGAAACGCGACGCGACGCGACGAGGCAAAAACTAAACTGAACTCAACTGTTCTCTTGCTCCTCTGCATTTTTTTTTTGCGCTACACTTTTCTACTTATTGTTATTTAGTTTCTGCTGATCTTTTTTTTTTTTGTAAATTTTTTTCTCGTGTGCACTTGTGTGTTGTTGTTGTTGCTGCTGCTGCTGCTGCTGCTGTTGGCTGTTGTTATTATTATTATTATTATTTATGTGGCGGTGTTGTTGTTGTGCGCGTTGTTGCCGCTGACATTTGGAGCCCCGAATCGCATCAGTATCGCGGCGGACGAGCAGCGACAAGCATCCGGCCGAGCGGCAACATTTCGAATCGCAATCTCTCCAAACCGTGCGCGCTGCTTGCAATGTGTGCTTGAGGCACACACCATCCCCCAATAACCGAACGCTGAGACTCCTCGACGCGACATCTACTCTTTTTTTTATTGTTGTTGTTGTTGTTGTTGTTTCTGTGTGTGTGTGTGTGTGCGTGTGCGTGTGCGCGAGCGTTTTAGCATGGAGGTGCTGAAGAAAGACGCCGCCCTGGGCTCGCCCAGCAGCGTCTTCTATCTGCTGCTGCTGCCAACCCTGGTTCTGTGGTACACCTATTGGCGTCTCTCACGCGCCCATCTCTACAAGCTGGCCGCCCGGCTGCCCGGACCCCGCGGTCTGCCCATTGTCGGCCACCTGTTCGACGTGATTGGCCCCGCCTCATGTACGTGTGATCACCCCCGAAACTTAAACTAAAGAGTTACATTTTTTTTTTTTGTTTGGTTGGCATTTCAGCGGTCTTCAAGACGGTGATCAGGAAGAGCACACCGTTCGAGCATATTGCGAAAATGTGGATCGGACCCAAGCTGGTGGTGTTCATCTACGATCCGCGGGACGTGGAGCTGCTGCTCAGCAGCCACGTGTACATCGACAAGGCATCCGAGTACAAGTTCTTCAAGCCCTGGCTGGGCGATGGTCTGCTCATCAGCACAGGTGAGTGTGAGTGTGGGTGTGTGAGTGAGTGTTTAAGTGAGTATTATCATATGGGGTGTGGTGTATGTGGTGCTCTCTGCTCTGCTCGGAGTGGACTCTCAACGATGCTAATGCAATTTAAATTGCGTTTATGGAATCATAAATTAATTAAACGATTTGTAAGCCTGACAGTTGGCACAACAACCGCCGTGGCAAATGGCGGCTATAAATAAAACGAAAGCGTTGCGAATTCGCAACTGAGAACGGCACAGCGACAAGCGAGACAACGATACAATGAGACATCGAGACAGCGAGACAGAGAGACAGGCGACAACGAGGGGTGGCAGCTCACGCCACACGTTCGCTCTCTCTCTCTCTCTCTCTCTCTCTCTCTCTCTCTCGTCTCGCCCTATAATCTGTAGCTCCTTCTGTCGATCTGTCCCCATATATTTCTGCTTCGATCTGTTGATCTTCTTGCCTTCAATCTGTTTCTCTCGATCTCTTCATTTTAATGTATTATAAGCGATCTACTTCCTTCAATTATTTTCTTTCCCCATTATCTTTTTTTGCTAGAAATCGATAATCCATCTACTTCCTTCAATTTTTTTTTTATATATTGTCTTTGATCCCCAAATCCATTTTCTGCGGTTTCTTGTTGTTTCACATATTTTGAACTATTCAATTTGATTCATTTCTATTTCCTTCAATTTATTTGTTTCTATATATGTTTTAATGGAAACGTCAAACTATTTTCATTGTTTTTTTTATGTTTTTAATTCTAATTGATCTATTTCATTTATTTTCTTCAAATTATTTCTCTCCATACTATTTCCTTTCATTTACTTCCTTTGATCTATTATCTTCAATTTATATTAAAACATTTAATTTTTTATCTATTTAATTTGATTATTTAATATTTCTTTCATTTTATTTTACTCCATAATATTTCCTTTCATTTATTTCCTTCAGTCTATTTCTTTTTTTCCTAGAAATTGCTATAAATGTATTTTTTTGGATTTATATCCTTTAATTTGTTTCTTTGCATCTTCTTTTATCGTTCAGCGAATTTTTGTACATATATTTCTATCTATTTATTTTAATCTTTTTACTTTCATTTTTATTTATTTTTTGTTAGTTGCTTCTTACAAACAATTTTTTTTTTGTTTTATTTATTTTTGTTTTTTTTTTTGTATCTTATTAATTTTCAAGTAATTTACTTCGATGTACATATTTGGCTTTTCAGTCTGAAACTAAATGATATAACCGATATATACGTTCATTCTCGTTATCGATCAGGTCAAAAGTGGCGCGCACATCGCAAACTAATCGCACCCACTTTCCATTTGAATGTCTTAAAGAGTTTCATAGAATTGTTTAACGAGAACTCGCGGAATGTGGTGCGGAAACTGCGTGCGGAGGATGGACGCACATTTGATTGTCATGATTACATGAGTGAGGCAACTGTGGAGATTCTATTGGGTAAGTGACACACACACACACACACACTCACACACACATTCACACAAACACTCACAGTCTAACACTCAACACTCACAATAGAGTAGGCTTGAGTACAGTCCACTCACACGCACTCAACATTTTTGATTCACTTTCAAATTCCGTTTCTTCTGTGTATGCGTGTCGCTGGATTATATATGCATATATGCCGGATTATATAGATATGTATAGATGTATATATCGCGATAACTATATGCCACAAATTGAGCACAGACCCATTTCCCCATATACTCGCACAAATCAAAATTTTGTTTGTTGTCCGTTTGCCGCTTTTGTGTGCAGACAATAACGGACGGACAGACAGCCGGACAGACAGGCAGACAGACGGACGGACGGACGGACAGCACGTTACCCATCGTCAAGCCCGGGCATCCGAATTATTTGAAATACGTGCAGCATCCCCATCTAATCCACGTCGACCGAGAGCTGCCACAAACTGGCATATACTAATTCCCAATTCATTCATTCTTTTACAACCTCAACTCAACTGACTATTTGCACCGTGTACAGCTTTTACTTTAGCAACTAATAAACGACAAACTGAACAAAAAATAAGAGACTGAACCTCAGGTAACTCGGCTTCATTTTATTTATTTTTTTTAAGTCTGTAGTCGACAGTGAGGATATTAGTAATATTCAACTAAGAATTGAGAATTCAAAAGATTTGAAGTATCTCATAGGTACTATATATTTTTTGGTCTACAACATTATTAATTTAAAAAAATTTAGAACTTTAACCAGAGTAGTTTCAATTAACTCTACATTTCTCAAGGAATACATTTCTATATTTATTTTATAAAGTTAGAAATCTATTGAAATGATATGGTATTAGATGTTTTCATAATGTAATCAATTCATATATTTATTTTATTAAGTGAAGAGCTAGGAAGGGTATTCAAATCATTTCAACAATCAACTCTATAAATCTTGAGAAAAATTTATTGAAATTATACAGTAGAAAATCTTTTATAAACCCAGTAGATACAAAGATAGTAGCTCAGCTGTAAATTATAAAATTTGTTCACTCATTAAAAAAAGCTAAACTTGAATTTAACAAAAATTGCTGAAAACATTAGGAAACTCGAGATTACTTTAGAAAATTAAAAAATGAAAACATAAAATAAAATGCATCTCAATGATTTAAAAGTATTAAAAAGCCAACAATCGATGTTTTTGATAGCAACAAAAATCAAATGAAAATCGTTTCAATTTGCAGCGTGTTCCTAACTGACGTAACTCAGCTTTGGATGAAGCGATTTCGATTTTATAGGCGATTCCAAAAAGTAATGAAGACAAATCGATGAGTTTAATGTGATAGGCATTGAGAAATTACCAAGAATTGCAAAGCAGCTGAGGCAGTATTTTATTTAATAGGACGGAGGAGAAGCTAGGCGCTGCAGTTGCCCCCTTATATCATAGGAGCGGACGGTTGATTATGACATTCGATGCGATGCGATGCGAGTGGCCGTTAACTGTGCCAGCGAAAAAGCCATTTCGTTAAGGCCAAACACGTTTTGGCCTAAAAGTGAAACCGCCCCGAGAAGCAGGCAGTTTGCCAGGCTTCAATTGGGGGTCTGGTCGAATGTTAATGACATTGTGTCGCAGCTACAAATCGACATCGATATCAACTAACTCTGGCTGACTGAGCGATTGATTTCTAGGCCATTGCATAAGCGCTAAATGTAAATATGGCGCTTACCTTCGCCCATAATTGAAATGCTGCCAAAAGCCGAGAAGCGCAGCGCAGCGAAAACTGCAGCGAAGTGCAATTAAAACCACGTCGCATTGCCATTAAGCATTTAATCAGGAAAATTTGAATGCAACGGCAGTTACCCTTCCTCCCTAGACCCGCCCCCCGCCACAGCCACAGCCCCGAGTCGACTGCAGACTGACGACTGACGACCGACGACCGACAACTGACGCAAACGGGCAATTAGCAATTAAGAGTGAAAATAAAAATCATAAAAATCAAAACAACAACAACAACAATAGCAGCAGCAGCAGCAACAGCAAAAAAACGAAAAACGAAAAACATATTAAAAAAGATAGGCTGTAAATGCATTTTGTGATCTGACGAAACTGAAACTGCACTGAACTGAAATCAAAATGTCATTTGTCGATTGTTGTTGTTGTTGTTGTTGCATAATCGCATGGCAGGCAACAAGTTTTTCCAGGCTCAGGCCTCAGGCCACTGGGGCATGTGGCATGTGGCAAGTGAAATGGCAATTGGCAATGGCCAAAAACAGGTGGGAAAAACTCGCATTTCCACACGCTTGCGCAACGCCTTTCTTTCGCTTCGTTCGCTGTCGGTTAACGAAACGGAAGCTTTTGCTTTTCCAAAGACTCTCAATTACCTGGCCAACGTAACTCGGCCAAAGATTATATCGACATATCATGTGAAGTACATATTGCTGGCCACTTAAGCGTATCTTTGGCTTTTTTCTTTCATAATAAAGTTTTCGCTTCATTTAATTCACTTGACAACGTAACAGAAAAAATCAAGTTTCTTTTGATGAGATTTAAAAATCCTTTTCCTTTTTTTCCAATTTATGAAATTTAAACCTATTCATCAATTGTGGTTTGCAAGTTTAGATTACATTCACATTAAATCTGAACTAATTTCATTCACTTAATTTAATGCAAATTATAATGTTGCACATATTTTTGGAGGAAATACAACAATTTCTCTTATGCAATTGTAATGTAGACGTTAAAGTGGCTTACTAAAATATTTTTGCCAAACAAAATATTTCTTTTATTTTTTGATTATAATGAGTGGCTATTTGCACAGACTTTGATCTTGGAAGTAAATACAAACCATAAAAAAATAAATAGAAAATCATTGAAAAATGGTTTGCTTTTTAATTTGTATTATATTAAAAATCATTAATTCAGCAGACTTTGATTCAGATTTATCAAAATAAAAATGTTTTGAACAAACATAATTGAATTGTATTTAAATATGCAGAGCACAATTACAGAGATGAAGAAAAATTCAGCAACTAAATTATTTTGAAAATTGTGTTTAAAATGGTTTTGTTATAGAAAAATTCGCCTTTTTTCCTTCAAATAAAAATGTTGTAATTCAATAGTAAACTTACTCTCATTATATTTAGCAGTCAAAGCAATCATTAAACAAAATTTGATCTAAAATCTTTATAACATAAAAAGTAACTTCTTCAATAGACGTTGATTCGATTTTAAATAGTATAGTGTTATTATAAATAGCAGTTAAAGAAACTTTATATGCAAGTACAAATGCAATGAGTTGAATCAATTGAAAAACTATTTACTTCAATAGACAATATAAAGATTTAATTGTATAGCTAAATTATACGAAATTTAACAAAAATGTAATAATTTTTTATAAAACTATAAATTAATATAGTTTTAAATATTTCCAAACATCGAATTGAAATCAAATTGAAACCGAATTGAGTTGAAGTTTGGGTGTGGTATTTAAAAAATACTGCAGCATAGTATAAAATGTATTAGTAAATTGGTATTAAAGTGCACTTCCGCTTGGCATAAAGATTATGATGCTCATACGCCCCGTTGTCAGCTCGTTATGCTGCAAAGCATGCGCACATATGGGCGAGTGTGCGTGTGTGTGCGAGTGTGTGTGTGTGCGAGTGTGTGTGTGAGTGTATAACGATTGCTATTTATGCATTGTATCTACAATTAGACAGCCGGAGCAGCCGCCGTTGTATGTTTGTTAAGTTCAATTGGCGCTTGGGTCAGTCGAGTGCATTCCACTTCCACAGCCTAAGTCCATTTCCATTCCCTTACCCATGCCCTTTCTCTGCACTCTCTCTCTCTCTCTCTCATCCACGACTAATCGGAGCTGCGGCTCTATTTATTGAATTTTCTTGTACTTTCCCTGTTTACATCGCTCGCACAGAGACCGCCATGGGCGTTTCAAAGAAGACGCAGGACAAGTCGGGCTTCGAGTATGCGATGGCCGTGATGCGCATGTGCGACATTCTGCATGCCCGGCATCGCAGCATCTTTTTGCGCAACGAGTTCATCTTCACGCTGACCCGCTACTACAAGGAGCAGGGACGTCTGCTGAACATCATCCATGGCCTGACCACCAAGGTCATACGCAGCAAGAAGGCCGCCTTCGAGCAGGGCACGCGCGGCTCGCTCGCCCAAAGCGAACTCAAGGCGGCTGCCCTCGAGCAGGAGGAGCGTGAGCTGCGCGAACAGCAGCAGCAAAAGCAGCAACAGACAAAATCAGAGCAGAGCACAACAACAACATCGGTGGCTGGACTGTCGTATGGACAGTCGGCGGGCCTCAAGGATGACTTGGATGTGGAGGACAATGATATTGGGGAGAAGAAGCGTTTGGCGTTTCTCGATCTGATGCTGGAGAGCGCACAGAATGGCGCTCTCATTACGGATACGGAAATCAAGGAACAGGTCGATACCATTATGTTTGAGGGCCATGATACCACAGCAGCGGGCTCGTCGTTCTTTTTGTCATTGATGGGCATCCATCAGGAGATACAGGATCGTGTGATTGCCGAGCTCGACGGTATCTTTGGGGACTCTGAGCGACCGGCGACGTTCCAGGACACGCTCGAGATGAAGTATCTGGAACGCTGCCTCATGGAGACGTTGCGCATGTTTCCGCCGGTGCCGTTGATAGCACGCGAACTGCAGGAGGATCTGAAATTGACATCGGGACCATATGTAATACCGCGTGGCGCCACCGTGACGGTGGCCACCATTTTGTTGCATCGCAATCGCAAGGTCTACGAGAATCCCAATGTCTTTGATCCCGACAACTTTTTGCCCGAACGCCAGGCGAATCGACACTATTACGCCTTTGTGCCCTTCTCTGCGGGACCGCGCAGCTGTGTGGGTAAGTATTTTAATTCAAATTCAAATCGACATTCGATCTTTACACACTAATCGATGTATATCGATAGGTCGCAAGTACGCGATGCTCAAACTGAAGATTCTGCTATCGACCATCATGCGCAACTATCGTGTCTACTCGGACCTCAGCGAATCGGACTTTAGGCTACAGGCGGACATCATACTGAAGCGCGAGGAGGGCTTCCGTGTGCGTCTCCAGCCCCGGCAGCCGGGACAGGCGACCACAACCGCGGGCAGCACGGCAGCATCATAAACTTATGCATATTTTTCTTTTCCAAGTGATAGTCCCGGTTTATACAGTAATACATACATATTAATAAAAATACAAATAATACAACAATTACAATGATACAAATTTAAATAAAAATAATAATAATACTGCAAGTAATAATAACAATTATAAAAATAATAATAATCAATAAACAATGCAGACAAACTACTCACACACACAGACAGACAGACACACACAAGCACACACCCACCCACCACTACTAAACAGCGCAGCTTGTAGGTCTTATCGATAATTTTGATTTGCTTATCGTAGCAACTTTGAAGCCGCTGCATTTAACATTTAACACAACCACCATATACAGAAACACACATAGACAGTCGACCCACAAGAACAAACAACAACAACAACAATTAATTATTTCTTTTTTTTTGTGTATTTAATAATAATATGTGTAATGTTTTGACAATATATTTGGTGTAATATTTTGAATGGCGCACACTCGTTTGATTCCTTTCACAACTTTAAAGAGACGGCTCTAATGGGGCTTAGCTGCAATAAAAAACATTTTGAAAGTTAGTCAAATGTCGATTGCACTCATAAAATACGTTACATTTTAAAAACTGAAAATGTCGATTGCACTCATAAAATACGTTGCGTTTTGAAAGCTTGTGAAGTCGATTGTAGTGCATTGTTATCGTCGCTCTGCTAGTTATCGCTATGTGCGCGATTTATCGCTCGTCCAGCTGTGATGCAGTGTGACCAGCTGCCCATTTGCGTGAAGAAACCACAACTTAATGCGGATTATTTTGAAAAGCGTTAGGTGGTCACGCTGCTGACACGACGACAGCTGGGAAGACTCGATTTGTGTGTGCGTTTAGTTTTGTTGAAGATTTCTATTATTTTGATAAATATATACGATGTCGACGGCCATTGATGAGCTGCAGGCAATCATTGCCGAACTGAAAACCGAGCTTGAGGACCAAAAGACGGCCACACGCAATGCCCGCGACAAAATCGCGCATATGTCCGCCGAGGTGGTCGATTCGAATCCCTACAGTCGCCTCATGGCGCTGCAGCGTATGAACATTGTGAAGGACTATGAGCGCATACGCGACAAGGCGGTGGCCATTGTGGGCGTGGGAGGCGTGGGCAGCGTCACAGCCGACATGCTGACACGGTAAGCAGAGCGAGAGCGACAGAGGTTGAGAGAGAGAGAGTTAGTATTGATCTACATATATCTGTCCTTCCGTTTAAACCCCTCGATCTCTGGGACTTTAAGAGGTAAAGATCCCAAACTGGGTGACAGCACTCGTGAATGTTCTACGTAGATCAAGTTTATTTTAGGTTATTGACCAGCTTTCCCACTTGTTTATTAATTGAATTTGCTTTCAACAGCTGCGGCATTGGCAAACTCATCTTGTTCGACTACGACAAAGTGGAGCTGGCGAACATGAATCGCCTGTTCTTCACACCCGACCAGGCGGGCCTCTCCAAGGTGGAGGCGGCCGCCCGGACGCTCAGCTTCATCAATCCGGATGTGCGCATCGAGACGCACAATTACAACATTACCACCGTGGATAACTTCGACAATTTCCTCTCCACCATTTCGGGATCGGGCTTGGAGCAGGGCAAACCTGTGGATCTTGTGCTCAGTTGTGTGGACAACTTTGAGGCACGCATGGCCATCAATGCGGCGTGCAATGAGATCAATCTCAACTGGTTCGAATCGGGTGTCTCTGAGAATGCCGTCTCCGGGCACATACAGTTCATCCGTCCAGGAGATACGGCGTGTTTTGCCTGCGCTCCGCCGTTGGTGGTGGCCGAGAACATTGACGAGCGTACGCTGAAGCGTGAGGGCGTCTGTGCCGCCTCCTTGCCCACGACCATGGGCATTACGGCTGGTCTGCTGGTGCAGAATGCGCTCAAGTATCTGCTGAATTTCGGTGAAGTCTCCGACTATTTGGGCTACAATGCTTTGAACGATTTCTTTCCCAAGATGACGCTGCGACCGAACACCCAATGCGATGATCGCCAGTGTCTGCTACGCCAGCAGGAGTTCCAGGCGCGTCCCAAGCCCGTTGTGGTCGAGGAGGAAGCGGTCTCCGATGAGCCGTTGCATGCCAGCAACGATTGGGGCATTGAGCTGGTCGCTGAAGATGCGCCAGCTGTGGAAGCCACAACCAATAAGTCTGCCGATGTCGCGACGGGTCTGCGTTTGGCTTATGAGGCGCCGGATAAGGAGGAAACCTCTAGCAATGAAGCTGCTGTGACGACGACGGCGGCCTCGGAAGCGAGTCTCGATGATCTGATGGCCCAAATGAAGTCGATGTGAAGCAGGAGCGAAATCAAAAATTCCATACTCTGTTATTTATACATACTTTATATATATAAACTTTTTTTTACAATGCAACTTCCAATCTGTTATACATACAAATATATTGACGAGATTTTAGTAAAGCAGCTAGAAAAATGCGATTTGTGGTTTATGTCTCCGTGCTTAGACTAATTTTAAATAGTCAGCAATTAAACAAAAATGTAATTCCAATAATCAAATTTAAAAAATTCAAATTTGAAATGTAGCCGTGGTGTGGCAACGCTAACTAAGTTTCACTGGCGTTGCCAGTTGTTTGGCAAACATGGTCACTCTATTGCTGTTACCTATGCGCACAAACAAACAATAACTGATTTGCATTAAAAAGCATATTTAAGTGTACGATTTATTGCATAATTAAATGCATAATAATAATATTATTTGCTTGTGGCCAAACAAAATTGCTGTTTCAAAAACGTTATTCTAAAATATCGACATATCGATAGAGCGTTCAGCGATATTTGTGCCAGCACTAATTTTTTTTAATAGCTGTCGCGTTGTCAAATTGCAACAAACGAATTTTTTGTTTTTAGCGTACTTGCGAAGCAAACTCTGAAAGCACAGCCCCAAAATGACAAAGAAAGACGACAAAACACAGCCCGCCGAAGAAGTAAGTGCAACGCAACGCAACACAAGCAAAGCAAAGCACAGCAAATGTGTTTGCCGACAATTTGTTGTTTATGGTACACGTCAGTCGGCATTTGCAATTTGTATTAATTTCCCATATTGTTTTTCTGCTGCAGCTGGTCAAGGTGAACAAATGGGATGGCTCCGCGGTGAAGCATGCGCTGGACGATGCCGTCAAAACCTGCCTGCTGGGCGATCGTCCCCAGCTGAAGGAACAATTCGGTTTGGTCAACACGCGTCTCGTCCTCTGCGCCTTGGCCGTTGGCGTTGCCATCATGGCTCACGCCTGGGACTTTACCCATCCCTTCCCCCAGTCACGACCCGTGCTGCTGTTCAGCGTGCTCGCCTATTTCGCCCTGATGGGCGTGCTCACGCTGCACACAACGTTCCGGGAGAAGGGCACGTTTGCAGTGGCGGTGCAGCGGGATGCGGCAAGCAAATCGAGGATTTGGGAGGCCAGCTCCGATATGAAGAAGTACGATGACAAGTATCTGTTGACGTTGAGTGTGCGCGATGGACGCGGGCAGCGTGAGCAGACGAGCAGCAAGTCGTGCGCCGCGTTTATCGACAGCAATGGCATCGTGCTCGATCATCTGGTGGCCAACGAGGTCAATCGATTGTTCAACTCCCTGGCCGCCGAAAAAAAGGACAAGTAACTGCAGCAGCCGCCCAATGCAGCAGCAGCAGCAGCTGTTAACGATCTGTTAGCGGTCAGCAGCTGTTAACGATCTGTTAACCGGCACTGTCTGTTAATGATCTGTTAACATTGACTGTCTAAACTACAAAAAAAAAAAACGGAATCAAATTGTCGTCGGTTTTCCATCGATTTATTTTCTCTTCACTTCTCCTACTTTTTTTTTATACACATAAATATTCGCATTAAATTAATTGTAGTAAACTATGTCTTGTAATTGCTTCCTAACGTTGAGTGAGTCTCAACTTTCGCCATCGACAACTAATTAGAATCACCTTTTAGCTGTTTTCTCTGGTTATCAAATTATTTCTTCATGTTCTGCAAAGTGCCTATTTTTCTACTTTAAATGTGTATTTGGTAATTTTGATAAACCTAAAGTAAAACAGTGAAAGAATTAAAAAAATGTAAAAATTCAAAAGACAACATAAATTGTTCTAATTAGTTGTCAATAGCTGTGCATAAATAAAAGTTCGCTCTTTAGTGATGACAACTTGCAGCGATCGATAGCTTCGCTTGAGTATCGATAACGATTAAATCGTCATCATTGAATAGTTAGCGATGCATTTTACAGTACTAGAGATGAGCATTTATTTATGCGTGTCACGCCACAAACTGAATAAAAATATTGAGCACCTGAAGTAGCTACGAAAAAAATAGATTTTTAATACATTTTGATGAAAAAAAGGCGAAATTTTCAGTTGCAAATTGGAGCGCAACGATTCAAAGTAAATTAAATTATGTAACGTGACTTAATAAAAATAAGCGACATTTGAAGGACCTCTAAATCGACGACTGCGCCTGACTATCGATCGCTTGATCTGAGGTGGCTGACCGAATGAGGCGTTGTAAAATTAATTGAAGTAGTTTGGATATAAGTTTCAAAATTCAAAGTTTCTAAGCATTTCCAGAGTACAAGACGGGGGCGATAGAGCAACAGAGACAGCGACAGAGAGCGAGAGAGAGAGCCACAAAAATGCAGAACACTGAGCACAATTGAATTCCAAACTTTCGGCTAAGCGCATTCAAAATTGTTAGTGCAAGTCTGTGGCTTATGTGGACGACAACTCGAAGGCAATTAACTTGGAGAAGCGACCTACAAGCAGTGAACAGCGTCAAGGAAGGGAAGAAGTCAGGAAGTCAGGGGGCAGTCAGGAGGGCGAGCATGCGAGAGATTGTCACGCTGCAGATCGGCGGCGCCGGCAACGCCATCGGCGATGCGGTGAGTAAAGCGTCGAACTTGGAAGTTCGCTCTCTATCCTTTTCTCTCTGGCAGTTCTGGCACGTGATCTCGCATGAGCATGGCGTGGACTATGCGACGGGGCGGTTTGGAGGCACGAGTCCGCTGCAGCTGGAGCGCATCAATGTGTTCTTCAATGCCACCGCCAGCAAGCGTCTCTATGCGCGCACCATCATCATCGACACCGAGGCGAGCACCATTCAGCGCCTCAACTCGAGCAGCCAGCTCTACCGGCCCGAGAATATGGTCGCCGGGTCCGAGAGTGCCGGCAATAATTTCGCACGCGGCTATCACACGGATGGCGCCGAAATTCTTGATCAGGTGCTCGACAATACGCGGCGTGAAGTCGAATCCGTCGATTCGTTTCAGGGCTTTCAGCTACTACACTCCATCGGGGGTGGTACCGGCTCCGGTCTGACGTCGCTGATCATGGAGGCTCTGGTCGAACAGTATCCGGATAATTTGCTGTGCAACTATGTGACGATACCGTCACCGAACATGTCGCAGGTGGTCGTCGAGCCGTATAATGCGCTGCTCAGCATTCCGGCGTTGGTCAACAATTCGCATCTGACCTTTTGTCTGGACAACGAGGCCTTGTTCCAGATCTGCAATCGCAACCTGAAGATCCAGATGTCCGGCTACGAGCACATCAATCACATTGTGGCGCTCACCATGTCCGGCATCACGACCTGTCTGCGCTTTCCCGGCCAACTGAATGCGGGTCTGCGCAAGATCTATGTGAATATGGTTCCATTTCCGCGTCTCCACTTTCTGATACCCGGCTTTGCGCCGCTGGTCACCTGCAAGCAGCAGCAGTTCAGCAAGGGCACCGTCTCGGAGCTGGTGCAGCAGATCTTCTCCAGCAACAATCTGCTATGCGCCATCGACTTGCGCAAGGGCAAACTGTTGACGGCCGCGGGCATTTTTCGGGGTCGCATGTCGCCGCGGGAGGTGGATCAGCTGATGACGGGCGTGCGGAATAAGAATCTGCATAATTTCGTCGATTGGATACCGAATAACATAAAGACAGCGATCTGTGATATACCGCCGCGTGGTCTGAAAATGTCCGCCACATTTATCGGCAATACGACGGCGATACAAACGCTGTTCCAGCGACTGCTCGATGGGTCCAGCATCATGTTGAGGCGCAAGGCGCATCTGCATTGGTATACGGGCGAGGGCATGGAGGAGCAGGAGTTTATCGATGCCCAGGAGGAGTTGCAGTCGATTATCGACGACTATCGCAGCAGTGGTATCGATAGTGATCGCCAGGGCAGTCACGGTGCCGCCGATGAAGAGGATGACGAAGCAGCCGCCGCCGCAGGACAACAACAATGCCGCTATTGCCCCAACGCCTAGAGGAATGCCAGCTCAACTGTCGATGACTATCGCGGCAGTGCTATCGATAGTGATCGCCAGGGCTGCCGATGAAGGGAATGACAACAACAGTGTCTTTAGGACGAGAAGGCGGAGGCCAGGTCAAATATGCTGCCAGGCTGCCAGGCTGACTGCCTTAGGCTTATTTATAGGCTGGCCAAAGTTCGCTGCGTTTAGAGAGAGAGTTCAGCGTACTCGCATTCGCAGCTGCCCATCGCTATTAATAAAAATCGCGCATAAATGCAAAGGTTTTTGCACTGCTTTCTTGACGTGTGTCTGTGTGCTTGTGTTGATCTATTTTGGTGCAGCGCATTCCTGGGATGACGGCGGCGGAGACAAAAATAAGAAAAGAAAAATACCAAAAATACACACGAAGCGTGCTGCTCATGAAAACTGCATCGCAAAGTGGAGCACAACACATGAGAAATATTTATGTGATATATATTTTTAAACACACACACATACACGCATATGCATAAAAACATAATGCAAAATGCAAATGTCTAAATTAAGAATTGTTTAGGCGCCGCCGAGAAACGCCGCCCATTGCGTGTCAAGATTCCGTCAAGTGTTCAGCAGCCGCAGTTCTTCATTCATTTTGATTTTTCTGTTTGCTCCTACGCTCATTTCAAATCTTTGAGCCGAGCCCGCGTCAGAAACGCAGAGTTGCTTTTTGACAAGCGGCGCAAAAGTGCAGCAAGTTGGCACGCATGCGTCGTTCAGCGCTTATCGTTATCGTCACCAACAGCTGTTAATCGCTAACAGTGCCAATGTGAGTTGAATGCCAAGTGCAGTTCGCCATTATGCATCGCAATAAATACATTTGACAATGTAAAGGGCTTTTAAAATGCTTACCGTCCGGCAGCGAGCATTTAGAGTAACTTTCAAAATAAATAGCAAACAGCAATCGATATACTTGACAGCAGCTGTTAAGCGCAACATGCGGCTATCGATAATACGCGCCATCGCGCTGCGAATGTGTCATCGATAACGTCAGTCAGAAGCAAAAACAAAGCCGAACGAGGCGGACGTGTGACGCTCGGTGCGCTTCATTTTCTGATTTGTAATTCGTTGTCGCCTGGTTAGTGTGCATGTGTGTTGCTGTGTTTGTGTGTGTGTGATTTTTGTTATCCGTCGTCTCAAAGTTGACTATTTACCACGAGTGTTTTGTTTGTTTGTGTGTGTGCGAGTGTGTGTACAAATTTTGAAACCATTTCATCGAAGTTGAAGTTTTCAATTAATTTTTTTTTTGTATATCAACTTCGTTCGCGCTTCGAGTAAAAGCAATTCATAAATTGTATATTTCTTTTTTTTTTTGGTGTGTGTTTTTTTTAAAGTGCTAAGTTGGACACACACACACACACGCACAAACACATAGAAACAAAGCAGCAACAGCAAAGAAGTTGTGAGTTGTGCTGCGCTGTCGCTGCCGAAGTTGGCAGAACACGACAACAACAACTTCGGTATACACCAACACAAGCAGCATTGCGCATACACACACACATACACACTCAAAAACAGATACAGCTAAAGCAGCAGCAGAGAGCAAACAACAAAAAAAATACAAAATACAACAAAATAACGTGAAACGTGTTGTGTGTGAAATATTTTTGTGCCGCGTTCAATGCAAAAATGTAACAAAAACTTTTGAATAAACTAACGCAGCAAAAAAAACAGTGCTAAGAAATTTCGCTGCCGCAGCATCCCTATATAGTGCTGTCTCGCTTCAACTCGCAAGCTGTTGCATTTGCTGTTGCAGTTCAAAAGGGCGCTGGAATTTCTCAGCTACTGTTGTTGTTGTTGCACTCCTCGTTGCTCTCTCTGCAGTGCAGTGTGACCAAAACTTTGCGAAATGCGCGCGCGCGACTTGCGTGTGTGTGTGTGTGAGTGTTGTTTTGAAGCCTTTTTGTTGTTGTATTCTTAATTGTTTTGAATATCGTCGCACAGTTTGAAGAATATCGCGCCGTCGTCCCGCAACTGCAAACAAAAAAAAGGAAAATAAAATAAATAACAAAAATAAAAAAGTCCCTCTTCCCCCCACCACAATCAAATAAGAAACAAAGAAAATAAATACAAACAAATTCAAAGTAAAGAGAGCGAGAGCGAGCGAGAGAGAAACATGTTTACCGAGGAGGGCATCTTTCCCATAGGCGACGGCCTGCTGGACGTTGATGCCGAGCGCTTGAAGGGATTACTTGTGTCGCATGACATCAACGAGATCTACGACGTGGAACAGACGCCGTTTGCCAGGTGAGTGAGTGCAACAAAAAACCGGAGCACAAAACGTGTTTCTTCTTCTTCGTCGTTGTCGAAAAGTTGCCAAAAAAAAAAAAAAAGCGAAAACGTCGCAAAGAAAGTCAGTCAAAAAAACTTCTCTGCGCAGGCGCAACAAGCGCAGCAGCAGCAGCAGCAGCAACAACAACTCGATAAAACTTGTTTTTATTTTTCTGCGCGCAGTCTGGCAGCGCTGCGCCACACACACACACAGATTAATGCACTTACACATGCGCAGTCGAAACGTGTTGTTGTTGTTGTTGTCTTTGGCTGCCCTACAACAACAACAACAGCGCCGAGCAGCTGTTCCCGTTTAACGACGTTGACTGACCCTCGGCTTCGTGTTTTTTTTTGTTTTTGCATGCATTTCGCCTTCGCTTGCCGATTGGACTCTCACTCGCCCCATCTCGCTTGCACACACAAGCCTTAGCTTTTGCTGGCTTCCTCTAAGGCCCTTTCTGCGTGTGTGTTTGTGTGTGTGTGTGTTTAACTTTGGCTACCTTTTCTGCTGGTTTTGCATTTTTGCTCGTTTTTCATTATAATTTGCTTTGCATTTCGCTTATTCCGTTTCGTGCCGTCAACAAACATCGTCATCATCATCATCATCATTGTCGCTCATTAGTTTTTATTTGGTTTTTATTCAAAAGCGTCGTACAACTGCAATTTGCATAAATATATTTCTCCCTCTTCTTCCTTCTTTGCCCCTGACCTCTCGCCCTCTCTCGCACTCCAACTATTCTGACATCTGCAGATGGAGTGAAAAAGGAGCATCACTTGAGACGCTGCCTGACTTCCTTTCTTCTTCTCGTCTGCCTGCCTGACTGTGTTATACCCGCTACAAATGCAAATACCCGCCAGAACAGATTCAAGTGAATTATTATGAATTAGATTTTTTTTTTTTTTGCATTTCTTTTGTCATCACTTCAGTTGGCAGCGTAATTAGAATACCCTTCTTAGACCAAGTGAGCGCATCCCAAGTGAAGGTCGTTCGCTTTGCTTCGTTGCGAGCTCCGCTTTGTATGACACTTCTATCTGCGCTCCCGCTCGCTCTGTCGGGCGCGACAGAGACGGAGCGACACTTGCTATCAGTGTCACTCTCACAAGCTCACAGCTATGCAGAGAGCTGTGCGAGCTGCTTTATCTACAGCTAGTGTGGCTTTAAGAGTTGCTGATAAGCACACACAAACAATTTTATCAGCCATCGATGGTTGATTTCGTAAGCGAGCAACCGAAGCACGAAATACGAGGCACCACAAAAAATGAACTGAAACAATAACAATAACAGAATCGCATCGAATCGAACAACATTTTTGTCACACGGCACAATTTTGCAGCTTATCATTTCAATTGGCTTTCGATATTACTTACCACACTATACAGTTAGAAAGCGAAGGCGAAGGCCTTATGTGTATTTTTTTTTTTTTTTTCATATTATTCGAAATCATAATTACAATTATACTCTATACAAATGTTGCAAAGATTTGTAAAAACAAAGTATTGAATTTGGAAGACACCGATACAGATAATTGAAATTAATTAAACTAATGTTTGAAATGAAAAATTAAAAACATTTTTCAATGTCGATATTTCATATAATTTTATGCATAAATTATATCATAATTATAATGTTCATTTCCACTCCCCTTTTTCAATGATGCGTTTCGTGTTTATGTATTTAGAGTTTTACTTGAAATACTTTGCCCATTGTCAAATAATAATAATGATGCAAATAACAATTTTGAAACAGCTGTGTCGCACTTACTTAAGATTTGTTAATTATATTAAACAGCTGCCACGCAAATTGTGAATTGCACATTTGCACATTTGTTGTTAATAAACAGACAAAATGCAATTGAATCGAATGCAATCAGTAGCTCATAATGAGCTCAGCTCAAATGCAATAATAGATTATTTAACACTGACAGTGAACGCAGCGTGTCACCTTAGCATTGTATGCATTCCAGACTCGGCGTCTGTCCTCCATATATATGTATATATATTTGAATAACAACAAATAATAATAATTGCGCCAAATTGAAGGTAATTAAAATGATTACTAAAGAGTATTTGGTATTCGCTATGGCTCCGGGCTGGAGTTTTATATAATTTCACTTGCATTTAATTAAATTTCGCCTGTTTAGCAAAGTTCTGCCCGCCGGCTAAAGTGGTTTCTTCTTCTCTGCTCAGCTCTTTTCTTTTCTTTTCTTGTTTTTTGTCAAACCTTGTTTCTCGTGTTTTCTTTAACGCTTTTATTTTTCATGTTTTTTGTTGTATATTTTTATTGCAACCTGTTGCTGGGTTTGCTTTCATTTCGCCTGCTGATTCTTCTTCTCTTAGTATTGGGCTTCTTTTTTTTTTTTTTTTTGGTGTATTATTTTCAATTTTTGTTGGTTTGTTTGGTTTGGTTTGGTTTTTTGGGTCGTTGCTTATCAACGCCGCGTTTCTTGAGCGTTTTCGTCAAAGCAAACACGACATTTTTGTTGGTCGCTTTGTTTTTTGCGATTGCTTTGGCTAAAAAGTCGCGGACGAGTCTTTTTTTTTTTTTGTTGTTTATCGTACTTTCAGTTGAATTCGTTTTTACCAGTTTTAGATAAGGGTTTTGTTGCTTTTGTTTTAGCCAAGTTTGCGCTGAAGATTTTGCGATTCGTTGTTGTTATTTGACTGTGCTGATTTTCTGTGAAAAACGTCCAAGCCAACGACATTAAGCCCAATGGATCATGAATGGGACAGATAAAGAAATATGCTGTGTGCCCGATTAACAAAGAGGAAGATGAATTCGCAGTCAGAATACGATAATTGATGCGATGCGATGCGATGCGGCAGTTAACAGCCGCAAGTCCGAGTCCAAGTCGAGTCAGTCTCAACAGATAGTTAAAGCGGAAATGTCTTTAGGGGCAGTGGCAGCGGCAGTGGCGAAAAACAAAGATTAGCCGCACAGATTTGTGGGGTTGCCCCCTTTATTTGCATGCAAATGCAAAGGAAAACAACTGAAGATTAACGAGGGGAAAACTGAAACAACAAGTCGTCATTTTCTCAGAAAAAGTTGAGAAAACCAGAGAGATGAAACACGATAGATGAATAATCATGGTGTGATAAGTCGGTATCAAATTATGTCAGTATCGATAAATTAACATTGCTGAATCATATCTGAGACAATTTAAAACAGCAATCAAAAGGATGTAGTCTAAAAGTTTGAATGCTTTTCGAGAGATTCAATTTGTTGTACATATTTACATATTAAATTTAAAGTAAATTATGGCTAAAACAGATATACTAATTTTGTTCTACATGTTTCAATAATTTATTTGTCTAATAATTTGTTGATACTCATGACTGCATTTCCGATGTCGCTAGCCTGCATAAATAATTCATCGATGGCTGGCTGTTCATAATCAGTAATCACTTCCTTCTCAACACAAACTTGACTGTGTGTGGCATAAAGTAAACTAGCTCTAGGTCGTTTTGCCCACAGTCAATGCTCCTTAACGTGTCCCAACAAAAATGCTATCGAACTGAAATCAATCTTTCTCCTGCCCACCAAATACTAAACAATAGCTGATGGCCAGAAAGAGACAGCCACGAAAGGGATGAGAAATATATAGAAAAGAAAAGAAAAGACAAGAAAAAAAAACTCGTTTCGTTGACTCTGCGTGAAGAGGCTCTTGAGCAAGGCGGGGCAACTGAGGAGGGGGAGCCCTGAGGAGCGGTGACAGTCTCTTCATGATGATGATGATGATGATGATGACGATGATGCTGGCGAATGTGTTGCTGCAACTGATACTTAAACTTACCACTTGAGCTGAGCAGCGTGAGGCGTCTAAGATTACCCAACGAATCCACTTTCCCCAGCCCCAGCCAAATTAAAGCTGCCAACGAGGGTTGCAAACAGCCAGAGAGAGAGAGAGAGAGAGAGAGTTGCTCTCTCTCTCTCCAGCTGAACCTCGCCCACGCACAAAATTGTTTGCCACACAAGTCAGAAAGAAAAAAAAAAAAAACACCCACGCAGTGTGGCGAGTGCGTCACAGAATTCCCAAAACAACCAACAACAGCTGGACTGTTATAATCCTTTGGGGGAGGATTGAACTGAGTTGTGGACTAGGCCAACCTTCTGCTGCTGCTGCTGCTGACGTATTAACTGTGTTGAGGTTAGGTTTGTGAATTTGTGAATGAAATCGAAGCTGAAAGCTTGGCACTGCAACAATTGCTAATTGAATTGTAATTTCGAGCGACAATGGCCAAAACATGTTATAAAAATAGTCATTATGCAAGCGAGCTGCTGGCTGCTGGCTGCTGGCTGCTCCTAATTTCCAATTGAAATCCGGTCAACAAACAATCGGGGCAACAACAATGCAGCAACTGGCCATAACTGGACAAGTCGCAAGTCAAAGTCGTGCTCGAACTGGGTTCCCAAAAAACCAAATCAAATAAAAATTACCTGCAACAGACAAACGAAAAAAAAAACAGCTTTATTTGTCTGGCCTGTCAATGTTTGTTGTCATTTATATATATAGTTGTGTATATAAATTGGGCCATAATCCAGCCTGCACACATACTCGTACATATGCACATATATTCGATACATCATTCAGTGGAAGACCAACGAGTTGGACAAAATCGCATACTACATTTTTCCAATAGTGTCGCATTTTGTGCATTGATTGACGTTCACAATTGTCAAACGGTCCATTTCGAGTGTGTCTCTGTTGTTTGTGGCCTGTGGGTCTTTTTAGCCACTCGACTCAGTCTCTGTGCTGTGCTGTGTGGTCGGTCATTAGTGCTTTGAGTTGGTGGCGTTGTGACATGACCAGGCAACAGGGCATTACGGCGAGCTATGACATATTCCATAACTGGGTGACTAGGGCGGCAAAAACCTTTCCGAACATGTAATTCAAGCTGTCAATCAGCTCAGCCGCAAACAGGACAGAAAGGTTCAATTAATGCTCCCCAACTTTGACCATCGATTTAAAGCACTTTCAGTTGGAACATTATAAATATTTTTTATAATAATTTCAAGATTGTAATACAAAAATAACTTGAATTACCAAATATATTTTTGCTAGTTACGCTTTAGGTCTTTATAATGGACATTTTAACAAAAATAAAAAATATATAGTTTCGTTTACATGCGTCGTTTTTTGTTTGGCAACTAAACAATGTTTTAACATCATTTTTGTGGCATGTTATAAATATGTTAGTTTGATTTATCTCAAGACCGATGGCATTTCATACCAGCTTAAATGCGCGATTTTAAATAGTTAGAGTGGGAAATTAATTAAATATATATATTATATTATTATATATTTTATATATTATCTGTATTATACATATTTAACATTTTTCTGCGTTTATTTAGTTTTGCAATTCAATGTTTTGTTTGCCACACGACTCCCACAATGAAACGAGTCAATAAAAGCTTGGCAGCTATTTGAATTGTTTTTATAGGGCTGGGGACGCTTTTTTCATATTATTTACTGATTGGGTTTTCCTGTTTAAAATCCTCAGGCATTTTTTGTTGTCGTTGTTGTTGTTTAAAGGTTCGCTGAGCCATTTGCATTCGCATCGAGAGGAAAAAAACCCAAAGCACATTCCGTATTTCCCTCTCCTCCCCAAAAGCAATCCCATTCGCATTCCACACTCACACTCACACATTCATAGCCACCCGTATTCACACTCGTATTCACATTTGCATTTGTTTAGTTGTTGGCTGGCTGGCGGCTAAGCAAATACAGACGCGTTTAAAAACGCGATCGCGTCTTTTTCACGCGTTTCGTTTTGAGGCACATTTGATGGCCACATTTAGCAGCGATGTGTTTACAATATGTTTACGTCTTATGGTCACTTTTAACTGCCGCCGCCGCCGCCCCATTTGGGGTTTTCTTCTGCTTCGCTCTCTGGCCAAAAATGACGAATGCGATTTTGGCCAAGTCCATTTTGGAAACTGCCATTTGGCTAATTAACACAACACAACACAACAACACGAACAAAACGCAAAACAGTCGCGCCGCCTGTTTTAATTTATTGTTATTATTGATCGTTTGCTGCCTGCCTGCTGTTGTAAATGTGGTGGGCGTTGCTGCCCCTCCCCGTTGATGAACTCATTTTAATTAAGCTTCTTTTTTCAATAAACAAAATTAGTAGCATAATGGGCTGCCTATTTTTCTTGAATAAACATTTTTGATGTTTCCACGAAACATGCGAAATTAAAGTGGTGAAGCTGATGCAAAATATTGGCGAATAAAAACATTAAAAATATAAACAGAACGTCAATAAGAATTTGTTAGTGTTATACAATGAACTGCATAAAAAACATGCTTTTTAATATAAAATAGATAAAAAGAGAGAGAGAAATAATTGCAGTTGCTGCTGCAGTTAATTATTGTGTTGACAGCAAATGATGTAGAAAATGAAAAAAACAAAAGCCCAAAGAAACAACGGGCAGAAGAAAGTGCAATCAACAATGGTGATTGTTGCCACAGCAGCAGCAGCAGCAATGCTTAAAGTGGCACGCAGAGATATCGGCAACACAACAACATGCTGCAACAACAGAAGCAGCAGCAGCGGCAACATCGAGAGCGCTTATCAAAATGTAAACATTTCCTTTTATTGTTGTTGTCGTTGTCGTTGGACATTTCACTCTGATGTTGTTCTCTTTGCTGCTGCTGCTGCACAACTTTTATGGTTGTCTATTAGTTGGTTTTGTGAGTGACAAACAACCCCAGGGGAGAAGAATGAATTCAATTTGCTGACCACAACAGAGCAGCGCAGCAGCTGGCCCCGCCCCCCGCCCCCCCCGGGTCATCAACCCTGCCACCCCCTTGCAAGATGGATTTCTTCCCCCCCTATATATTTTGTTGTCGTGTTGTGCTCCCTAATAAATATTTGATTGTGGTTTCTTCCCCTTTGTGTGCATTGAACTTTAATTGCGCTCGTAAAATGCCCGAAAAATGTCGAGAAATGTTGAAAAATGTAATGTCTTTTTTTCCTCTCCGCTTTTCGTAATACTTTTCTGCTCCTGACGCGTGTTGTTCCTGATCCCTCGTTGTGATAAATGCAGCTGCGCTTAATGACCCAACAGAACAACAACAACAACAACAACAACAACTGACAGCTTAATTTGAACTATGGCCAAATGACACGTCAACACACACACACACACACACACAACGCACAAATATTGAAAATACAACAAAAGAAAAGAATAACAAAGGAAAATGTCGAGAGAGCTGCTTAAATTAAGAATTGCGGCGTCTAGGAAATGAAACGAAAGCAAGCAACGACAAAACAGAATCATTTGTCATCGAACTATCGATTTGCTATCGATAAATCAGTCAGAGGTCTCTTTAGTCCGTTTTGGAAATTCCACGCGGAAGTGCAAAAAAAACTGCAACAATTTGTTTAAAGTTTAAAGATAGAGACTTGCAACGTTGTGTATATAATTTAGATGTGATTTTGTATTTTCATTTTTAATTGATACTATCGATGAGCACTTTAGTTTGCTCTTTAACTACAGTCCAGATTTTCAGCCTTTTGTTTGCATACATTTTGGTCCACCAAATTAAGTTGTCAGAAATAAATCACTTTTGTATTTTTGAATGGAAAATAAATTGTATTTTTTATTGAAGAGTATTTCCGAATTTTCGTTTATTAAAATGCTTTGAAATATTATTTAATTTGAAGTGTTTTAACTTACATTTGATTTTTATTTGTAAAATCACAAATAGTTGTTTTCATATATTACAAATTTGTAAGTTGTCTGTTTATATTGCGAAATATTTAAATTGATGAGAATGAAGTGTTCTACTTAACAATTCGGACGCTCTTTAAAGTTAACACAAGACATTTGTTTACATGCGGACTTTCAACAATTGCGGCATCAGAAGTGATCTTTTATTTACTTGCCCCGTCCTCTGCCGCTGATGGTTGTCGGTGTGGAATGTCGAGGACACACGGGGCGAGCTTTCGGTTTCGTTGGCCATATATTTCTCGGCATTTAAAACTGTATTTAATGATTGCTTTTTGTTAGTTATTATTATTATTGTTGTTGTTGCTGTTGTTGCTGTTGCTGTGCTGTTGTCTGTTATTGTTGAAATAGCTCCAAGTGTTTATTAGTCGGTGACGGCAGCAACAGCAACAGCAACAGTTGCCGCTGCTTATGGAGCAATTTGAGTTCGTTTTGTGTTTCCGCTTGACGGGGCCAGCACGTCCACCTTTAACCTTTATGCTGCGGCTTAGTCAAGGTCGCAGCACAGCCATAACCACAGCCTACTGATTTACCCCCGATTATTAGCGGCAGCAGGAGGAGGATGGAGACTTGGCCTTGAAATTCGCATCGCTAGTTTAGAAACTCCCTCGCCAGATACACAATATGATAATGCCGTTAGTTTGCTTTGGAACCGGAAGTGTGGCAACTTCCCACTTCGTCTCCCCTTTGGCCGCCACTCGCAGCTATTTCGGGATGCGTTTTTATGGCTGCCACATGGTGCAAATGTTCGCTTCGTTTCTTTTCAATTGTACAGCATTTTGATTGCCCATTTCCGCTGCAAAGAAGTTGCAGCTTGACCCCCCTGCAACAACATGCCACAAGCATTCATGCAGCATGCAAATGCTCGTTCTCGTTCTCGTTGTGGCTTTGCGCGTCTCTAAGGTCAAAGTGTCTGCTTAACTAAGCCATTTTGGTTACTGCCTGGAATTTTATCTTGGCCAAACACAGCCAGACAGACAGACGGACAGACGGATAGACAAAATGAGGCTAAGGGTGTCCCCCTCCAGCTGCGTTGTGGCAAACTTGGGTGCTTCACCAGTCCCGATAAGATAAACGCGATTTGTGTGTACGTATTTGCTAAGCCCCCTTAAATAACTCCCCCACTCTCTCTCTCTCTCTGTCTCTCTCTATCTGTCTCTATCTCTCTCTCTGTTTCTGGCTGTGTGACACGTAGAGCATTCGTGTTCCGTTTCATGCTTCCGAAAATAACGTGACGCATTTAACTACATATAACTACAACACATTCGTATGTAAAAATCCACATGCCCAATCACAGCTAATGTTTCACAACGAGCCACAAGGTAAATGCGACTTTGGCTTTGTTACAACCAACCAACCGAATTCACAGCGTCGATGAGCGATCACCTCGATCACTCTCGTTCAACGCGGGCAAAACCCACAGCCTGTAAACGAAACAAGTTCATGGCTACAGCTTGTAACGAGCAGTCGCTTCCATTGCAAACCAGCGAGTAGGCAAAGTAACGAGCAAAGAGTTGGATTCATACTTGGAATTCGCATTCGCTTGGATTGTGCTCTTTAGTTGTAAATCAGCGATTTAGCAAATTAACGAGCAAAGAGTTGAAGGGCAATGCGAATTCTCAAATATTCAAGAAGCATTCGCTTCTATAGCAATCACAGCGAGTAGCCAATACAACGAGAAGTTAGATATCGAATTCGTAGTTAACGAGTTTTTCTGCTGATTCCGCTTTTTCAACTTTACAATATATGTAAATTTAACGAGTTTCATTTATCGTTAAAAGAAAGTAGCGATTAACGAGTAGCGAGTAGCGAATGGCCAAAAATTTGAAAGGGCTTTAAGCTTATGTAATGTCCATTAAAGCAACAGAAGTAGCACAAATGAAAAAAAGAAAACAATAACAACAGCCGCAACAATGTTAACAATTGCAACTGAGAACCGTTAAAATTAAAATTTCAAATTGTCGTCAACGGAGCAAAAAGCCACAAATAAAACAGAAAACCGACAACAGCGAATCGCACACTCCCCAAAAAAAACAAAAAAAAAACTGCGGCGAATGTTCCATTTTCATGTGGATGTGGAAATGTGGAAATAACTGCAACAGACGACGACGTCGACGACGACGACGACAACAGTTACTCGTGGGTCAACATGGGTTAAAGCCGCCTGGATAATGACAACAACAACGGCAGCGAGACAGCGACAACTACGACAATGGCTCCGGCTCCATGGCTGCCCCTCCCACAACCACTCGCCGCCCCTTTGCCCCCTGCCCCTGCCCCTTCTCCGTTCTTCCCCTTGCACCACAAACGATGTCACGTTTCTGTCTTTTTGTTGTTGGTACTGTTGACGAAAATTAACATAAACATACGAAAATTATAACAAAACAAGTCATAAGAACGAGCAACGAATGTTTCCAAAAAAAAAGACACGATGCGGCAATAAGAAGTTTATTTACCTCTTGGCTACATATCTCGATGTGTGTGTGTGTGTGTGTGTGTGTGTGTGTTCCAATATGGACAGCCGCACCTCCCACAAACAGCTGCCCACCGCCCCCGTCCACGCCCCCCGCCGCCGCCCCCAAGCACAGTCGGCGCCAAGTGACCAAAACAAGCTGCGATCCAAATACGATCCAAGCGTCGTCGTTTCACGTTACGCGTTACCAATTTTTTGGCGCTCTCTCTTTCTGCCGCACCGTCTAAACCAATCTCTCTCTCTCTCTCTCTCGCTTGAATTTAATTTGTTTTTTTTGGGCAATTGTTCATGCAAATCACGTTAAATGTTGCCAAGTTGCTGTTACGGCCGCAATTAGATGAAATTTCATATGAACAGCTGAATGAACTTTGCAAAAGTATTATAAAAAAAAAGAAACGTAATAGTGATCATAAAAATAAATATAATAATGCTAGTAATCATTATGCAAAATACAATTAATTGAAATACTAGCAATATTTATGCTAAATAAATAAATTAAACAAAAATACCTAACAATAAAGAATAATAATTATAATAGTAATATATCAATAACAACAAAAAATAAAAATGAGTAAATAGTAGTAATTATGATAAAAACAAAAAGAAAATATTTATTAAACTAATGCCACCATAATAATCATAATAATACAAATAAATAACAAGAATTAAAATGATAAAAATAAATAATTTATATGACTATTTTTTATTGCTTTGTATCATTATAATTTGTGTTATTTATTTATATTATTATAATACAAATACAAATACAAAATGCAAATAAAAAACAAGAATTAAAATGATAAAAATAAATAATTTATATGACTATTTTTTATTGCTTTGTAGCATTATAATTTGTGTTATTTATTTATATTATTATAATAATTATTCTCTCATAACAATGGTACCACAAAAATGTATTATAATAATTACAAATCTTTTTGGCATCTGGCAGCAACAATAGCAACAGCAACAACAATGGCAGCAGCGATTGCGCCACTTACAACGCAATTAACAGACTGAGCGGGTCAACTTAATCAAGCGATTAATCGATCAATCAACTGGCACTGGCAAAACTCGCAAGCGCAAAAGCACATTTCATTTTATTTCTGCTTTTTACGAGCTCAATGAGCAAATGTTGCCGCTTTCCAAGCTGCACTTTGCACTCTGCGAAAAATGACGACCAAAATTGGCCAAAGCACACGACAAAAGGTGACAAAACGGCGCCGCAACAACAACACCAGAGCGTGTGACGCATGGACAGCAACAACAACAACAATTGCTTTTTGAGAACATTATTTCCGTTGAATTAATTAGCAAAGCAATTGCTTTTGCTGTTGTTGCTTTTGCTGTTGTTGCTGTTGCTGTTGCTGTGACTAAACAACGGCAACAAACTGAGAATCAAACTGAGCCGCCGCCGTCGCCTGCAATGCCAAGCGATTTGGCATTGCCATTGACAGCAAACGTGTTGCACAAAGAAAGCGCACAATAAGAACAGACACAACAGTAGAGAGGGGTGACATATGGGGGGGAGGGGGAGGGGGTAGGTATTGGGATTGGTATTGGGTGGGAAGGGGGCGGCCTTGAGCAGTCGAAAGTTGCTGCGAATTAGCCATCAAAAGCAGTTGAATGACAATTATGGCCAAGTTCTTGTTGTGCTTGTAGCATTGAATGCGAGAGCAACTCACACTCACACACTCACACTCACATTCACTGCTATTCAGTCGATATTCAAGCTGCACTCAACGCTCATTATTCACCTGCAGTTTGTTTAGCAAAATGGCTAATTTTAACTTGTCAACTTCTTGTTGTATTTATGAATATTCGAGAGTATTCAGTATTGGAGTATTATTATTATATTTATTACTGGACTATTATGATTATTATTGAATTTATTTTATTTTTCTGTTCAGTAATTTATTTAATAATTTTTATTATTCGTGAATATTATAATTTTGTTGTCTTCTGTGATTATTACTATTATAATTATAATTCACTTAATATCATAATTATTTTCAATTCGATTCTAATTAATAATTGTATTCTGTAAACAATTATTTTTGTATATTGCGATTTAATAATTTATTTTCTATTTTTTTGGTATTATTTTTACTTTTATTATTATTGTCCATTTAACTGAGCTCTATTCACACACGCTTTGATCAAAAAAATGAACAAGTGTTTCACAATTACAAAATAACTTCTAGCCCTCTTGAGTCTCGGGTGTATTCACATTTATTCATAACACTATTGCACTAGTGGCAAAGATATTGCATATGCTTATGTCTTCGACTGCATTTCATTGCTATTCATTACATATGATGATTCGTAGTATTCGCCGGGGGAATAATCAGCTGGATTTTCATTCATTCAATTGGCAGTATTCAGCGCACAACAAAACTCACGCACACTGTGAATGCTTTATGCAATTTGTGCATTCACAAGTCGCATTTTACTTTCTAGACAGCGATATTCAGCTATTATTCAATCGCATTCATTCCATGGAAAACAATTTAAAGAAGCGGAAAATCACAAGAGAGCAAAACAAAAACAAAAAAAAAGCCAACACAAAATAAATACAATAAAAAAATGCGCGCGCGTGCATGGAAAAAAAAAAGTTGACTGATTTCGTCGCCGTCGTCGTCGTCGTTGTTGTTGTTGTTGTTGTTGTTTATTTTGTAAAAAGTGCATTAAATTCATTAAGAATTAAATTGTTATTGTTGAGTTGCAGTAACTGTTGTTGCTGTCGCTGAAATTGTTATTCAAGAAACGCGCCTCGCGCGATTCTCGATGAAATTTGCCCACCAGCAAAGACACAATTAATTGCACATTTTTTGCAATTTGTTATATCTAATTGAGTGAGTGCAATATGCAATATGCATATCAAACATGGGCGGCGGGAGGCGTGGCCGCGTCGCAGTCGTGTGGTCAAGGTGACGTTGTGAGGAAAGAAAAACCAAACGAAAAAAAAGAAGCACGAAGTGCAGATGCTCTTACAACTATTATTTCAGCGAATGTTTGACAAATGACTGATTTGCTGAATTATGCAATGATTGCAGTAATTTCTGCAAATATTTCACAGAAGCGAGACAGCAACATTGCGAGAGAGAGAGAGCGTTGAGAATTGTGTGCCGCACGCACGCACGTTCCGCACTATAAACGCTGCGGCATGTCAAGTACTCGCTGTTCGTCGTCGTCGTTTAATAGCATGCAAAAAATGAAATGAGAGAGAGAGAGAGAGAGATATATATATACTATATATGCATATAGCCTGGGCCCCACCCTCGCCGCAAGGAATGCAGAAAGCAAGAAGAGGAAAACGAAAAGCGAATCAAATCAAATCAAATGGGCGCCAAAGGAATGCGGCTTAACGATCTTCGAACAAGAACGCGATCGCGAATGCGAATGCGAATGCGAACGAAACCACGACCAAAGCTGAAGCTAAAGCCAAAGCCAAAGCCAAAGCCAGAACTAAAGCTGAAACTAAAGCCAAAAGCTAAAAGCAAAACCGAAACCAGAACGACGACCACAAAACGATCAAAGGCAACCACGTTTTGCAGCAGCCACGATCTAGCAACCAACGAGGTCGCCATTTGCTGTCAAGGTCGTTGTTGCTGCTGCTGCTGCTGCTGCATGTGGCATGTGGCAGCCTCAAGGCAGCAGCGGCAGCATCTACAACTGGTCAGCGATGCAGCCAAGCACAGCGTTCTGTATCTGTTTCTGGTGGCTGCAAATGTATCTCAGCGTTTTTGTTCGCCAAGTGCCTAACTAATTAGCTGAAATGAAATGCAAAACAAAATACAAAATAATGTACAACATTTTTGGGAGGATCGCATCTTCAATACGCAATGCGTCTCCAACGATCCATCCATCTTCTTGAATCACTTGCCTCAATTTGCGTCGCTTTTGCATAATTTGCACGCTTCGCAGATTTTACAGGAGGTTCATGAACCCTTCCGGGAATCATCTTCGTTTGTGTTGTGTTGTTTGTTTGTTTGTTGTACCTGCAACAAGACATCTAACAAAAAACCTTTGACAGTCCCCATCTCTCTCTCTCGCATCGGTTCAATAACCCCGCACCAAGCAAGTGAGGCCTCCCGACCATTGTGACATACTCGTCATATGTGTGAGTTGAGTTCAAGTATAATGAGCTTGTGATGAGCTTGGGAACCGCACACAGCTTCTCAGCCCGAGCTGAGAACCCATCGCGCTGAACCCGGACGTGGCTGTTAAACTGTTGACAGCTTTTGCGACTAGTCATCGATAACGATCGATATCGATAGGCGCGAAATTTGCTGAAATATTAAAGTAAATTGTTTTTGGCAATCTTTTTTGTTGAAGTCGACTTATTTAAACAACGCTTTTAAATCACGGCCTGATTTATTTGATTAAATCTCAATTTTATACTGCACGACGAGTCATCGATAACACTATCGATAGGCTCAAATTTGTTTAAATATTCGAGGGAACATTTGAGCAATTTGTTAAATATTTGAATCTATTACAAATAAGTAATAAGTTGCCTTTTTTCAAATCTTTGGATAGCTATGTGATATAAACTCATTTTTGAGAGTCAATAATAATATCGATAGACGTGGAACTTGCTGAAATATTCGAGCATATTTTGTAACAATTTGCGAAGTTTTGGTAATTTATTTAATTGAATCTCAATTTCACAAAACGTAATATTTCCTCAAATATTTCAACAAATTTTTAAGCAGTGTGTAATGCCCATAACTGACCATTTATTTAATATCACTTTATTTTCACGGGTATTACGAATTATTGTGCCTATTACGAATTACTTAAAAAAATGCCTATAGCTTGCTGTTTAGTTTGAAAATAACGTAATTTTTACGGGACTACCCTTGCTATAATGTCTCAAGGGCAAGTGCTAGAAATTACCGCACGTAAGCACAATAGTCAAGGCGGCGTCCAAACGCTTTGCGGCTTATAATTCTCCTCAATAGATTTGGGCAAAGCAAAAGACAACGAGAAAAGTAAAGCTGCAACATTTTGTTGTTTATTTTGTTGGTTTATTGTTTGGTTGTTTGACTTGTGAGTCTCGAAATAATTAAATGGCATTTATTCATTCTTGGTTTGTTCTCTGGCTGCATATTTGTAACGCTTCTCGCGAAGGTCGTTGAGCGAGCGATTTTGCTAATTAATTTAACTACAGCACAGCACAGAACAGAGCCAAGCTAATTGGTTTTTAATTATTGAAATTTATTGATTTTTAATATGTGTGCGAAGCTGTTGTACTTCTCAGCTTCTTCTCTGCAGTTTTGGAGCGGGAAATGTGAAAAGTTGTGAATGCTTTTTGTTTGCCTGCTGGCTGGCTGGCAGCTCCTTCGCTTGATTAATTAATCAATGTTTATGGAAAGGATTTTGTTGTGTTGCTTGCTTTGGCTTTTGTTGCCCGCTAAGCCCAAGGCCAAGAACAAGTCGAGAAAAATAAATTGAAAATCGAAATAAAGCGAACAAAAAGCGAAAAAGCGAAAAATGCGAAAGACTCTCAAAGCCCAGACTGAAGGCGACGACGATGGCGAAGACTCTGTGTTGGGCATTTGGCTTATTTTTAGAACGTAGAACAAACAGAAAATCAACAAATATACATATACATATATATGTACATATATATATAAGCAACCACATGGATGGCTTTTGTGTGGTGTATTTATAGCTCCAAAAGCAACTCGCACACCACCACAACAACAACACTCTTGGTGGGTGGTAGGGGGCGTGGCTGTGTGGGTGAGTTTTGTTTTTATTGCGGTTCGTGATTATTTGCGCAACTTTGGCTTTTGCATAAATTAAAACTCTGCTTATTTTTGGGATGCTGTCTCGCTCCTCAAAATCGCTGAGCACTTGAAGTGCGTCGAAATGTCGAAGCGAAACATATCCTAATAATAATGTCATCATGATCATGAATTTGGTGTTTGGTGTTTGTCGTTTTGTTGTTTTGTTGTTTTGTTGTTCCGCAATGCGTACATTTCTAAATATAGTCATTGCCCCTTATAAGCCGATTGATCAACAATAATCCACAAATCTCTTAATGGGCAACGCGCAGATCGAATTTCATTTGAATCTCTTAAATACGCTCGTTGTGGTTTCAGCTTCAGCTTCGTCTACGGTTCAACAAACTGAAAATTCTTGACATTGAACTTCTAATTGCGTGCAAGTTTTTCCCCATTTTCAAAAGTTCACAATTGTCGCGCATTATTGAGCATGACTCTCGGCTTAACTGGACAAAATGAAGAAAACAGTTAGAACGAGGCCCCAAGTTGGGGCTTTTGGGGAAGTCAATGACTGACAGCTCAGAAAATCAATCGACAATCAATCGTGCAAGGGCCGCCAAAAAAGAAAAAAAAAAAAAAAGCCGAGTCTAGCAAATGTTAAGGTTAAAGAAATTACAAAACGCTGATCGATCGATCGATGGATCGTTGGATCGTTAGATAGATCGATGGATTGCCGCTCATCATCATTACGTTGGTCATCGTTATCATTAATTGCATATCAATTGAAGGGCCTTGCGTCCAACAACTGTAACTTTGCTGTCAACTTCAACGTCAGCGTCAACTTCAAACTCGATCTTGGGGTCTAAAGTCGAACCTCAATTGTGCAATAGGTTTTTTTTGCTGTGCTGTGCTGTGCTGTGCTGTGCTGTGTTGTGTTTGGGGCTAAATCATTTACCGTTTGCTGGCTATTTATTTATTTACTTACTTGTCAGTTGAGTCTTGGAGTCAACTTAAGGTTCTTCTACCTTAGCTTTTTATTTCGTTCGTTCGTTCTCTCTTTGCATTTTCTATTGCTTTTTATTGCTGTTTGTTTTGTTAAGAATTTTCCTATTCAGTAACTAACTGGGTTGTTGTTGTTCCTGTTGCTGTTGTTTGTAGAAAGTGCTCACAATTTGTCTTCACACACACACACACACAGACTGAGTTCAAAGTGCTTTTAAGTGCTTTGACTTCCCACAGTCATTTGCGCCGTGGCATCGTCTTCTTTCCAGCTGACTTTCCAGCTGGCTTTTTATTATATATATATATGTACATATGTATGTATTTTCGTAACTGACTTTCATGTCGCTTCTTCAGAACTTGTTCATCAGCTTTCCCGATCACTCATCTATTCTGTGTGCTGTTGGTTGTTGCGTTGTGCAATCTGCACTCGACACAAGCATTATGCAAGACCCTTCACAAAAAACTACTCAACAATATCAAAAGTCAGTATGAAGTATTAGAAACTATCTTCAGTACATTTTGGGGGTGTCGGCAACAAGGCAAATTATGTTGGCTGTGCAATCAATAGACACAAAACACACAATATAATTCAATCAGGCAAATGCGGACAGACAGACAGTCAATCAGTTAGCTGTGACAGCCAGACTTCCTCTAAGTCTAAGTCTGAGTCTGAGGCTCTGACTGGCCTTATCAATAAAGCTGCATCTAAAGCCCAAACAGCCATAAAAAAAGCGTCAGAGAACCAGACCAGATCCGCAGCTGAGCAGCTGAGCTGTTGAGCTAAGCTCTCAAGTTCCCCTGATCTCTGCTCTCTGATCTGGCGATCGATCGCACCTCCTACATAGGGGCAAACAGCGAACGAACTGCGAACGAGACAGCGAAAAATGTACAAGAAAACACAAAAATTGAACAGTCGAAGCAAAAGGCATAAATTTTCAGCGTCTCGAGAACGTAATTAAAGCGAACTATGAACGAGTTTCAAAAGGCGAACACATAAAAGGCAAATAAATACACGCATATGCTCTCAGATACAGATACAGATGCAGATACAAATACAGAATACATAGCCAACGATACTTCTGCTGAAGCCGAACGTTTGGCATTCATTTTGTATCCAAAAAAGAAAAAAAAAACAAAAAACCAAATATAACTGACAAACTTCTTGGAAGCCGACAAACTGTGAAAAATGTTTGCCAAGTCAGCAAAATGCCCAGAGCACAAAGTGTTCTAAAAATGAAACAAATTTGCACTTTGCAGCGGCGCAAGGTCGCGTTGAGTTTTCTTCGGCAGTATTTTTGTATCCGGCTGGGGGCCAAAACTACAACTGTCACATTAACATTAACTTTGATGAGCTGTGTGCGGCGATCGGCAGCGCGAGATACGCGATCTGTGCAACCGAAAGTAATCGCTGGAAACTCGAGAGGCGCTCGCTCGCTGACTGTGTGTGTGAGTGTGAGTGTGCGTGTGCTTGTGTGTGTGTGTGTGTGTGCGGCAAGCGAAAATCGAAAGAAGAAATTAACTTTCACCGCAGCGACGAGCCGGCGGCAAAAAAAAGTAACAAAAAACAAAACAAAACAGCAAACGCGACAGTCAAATGCGCATTAGAAGTCATCAGCAATAAAGAAAAGATATAAAGAGGCGGCATTGCTACTGTTATCGTCATCGTCATCGATATCGACAGCGATAGAACAGAGTAATTGTGTGTGTGGTATGGCAAGTGAAGTGAATGCCGGCCGCCTCTGTGCTGCAATCTTAGAAAGTTTTCAAACGTTGTGTGGACTGGAGGGAAGGGGGGAAGCTGGGAGCAAGGGAGCTCTGAGCAAGTGAAGGTTTTCCAAGCCAATGTGGCAATGAACTTTGCCGGCCCCTTCGAATGAATGAATGGACCGATCGAGACGGATGGATGGATGGATGGATGGATGGATCATCCAACGCACGTTTTGCTAATGATCGACAGCAGCAGCTCCACTTATTAGCAGTGTTCAGTGATTTCTCTTTTGCATATGATTTGCATGCAATAATGATCATAATAATCGTAATCGCGTATCGCGTATCGAAGGTGTCATCGTTTCATTTCGATGTGCCGCGATGATCAATTGTTTAATTGCCTTGCTTTTGACACACATACGGAAGTCGAGTGCAGGCCAGAGCGAGATGCAGCTAACTGTACTGTGTGCGTTCTAAGCTGAGATTTTGCATAAGCATGGCATGGCATAAAGAAAAGACAAAGACAAACACAGGCATACTCACACGGCTGTGGCAGTTGTGCTCTCCTTCTTACTCGCATATGCAAACAAATTGCAAGCACGCACAAACACACACACACGCATGCACGCAGACTGCACACACACACAGATGGAGAGTGTGAAATAAGCACACGCATACGCAAGCAACCACCGAGTGACCTTAGCACTCTCAGCGGCAGCAGCAGCAAAGCAACAACTACAAGATCAGCGCCAAAGAGAGCGAGCTCAGCAAGAGAGCGAGAGCGAGTGCGAGTGCGAGAGCAAGATGGAGCGCAAGCTGAGAGAGCGAAGTTTGCACAATGGCGGCTTGTTAACAATTTTTGTATGGTTTATTTTAGCAGCAGGCGGCAGCGCAGCAATGGTTCGTTCACAAAGCTCAGCTCTTCTTCTTGTTAGTAAACAAAAGACCGTTAATTGACATAGAATTTTAAGTTCTCTTTATGTCTCTCGGTGTGTTGTGCGCTTGTTATTATTATTACCGTAGTTCTTGTTGTTGTTGTTGTTGTTGTTGTGGCATATGCGACACACGATCAACATGTTGAATGACTTCGCCTCTGCTTCCTCCTCACTTGCCGAATAAAATAATTTCCATAATGTTGTGGCTGCTAAGCGGTCATATACCTGCATAATTTCTTCTTGTTTTCTTCTTTCTTAACTTTAAAACAAAAGCGTCGTCGCCACTCCCCCCTCCCCATTCTCTGTGCCTTAACACTCGGTTCAATAGCCTCTTGAACCGCCAGACGAAAAGACTCGAGGAAAAGGGCGGGGGCCACGGCAGAGAGGAGGTGGAAATACCCTACATATAGAGTGTCATTGTAGTTGGTAACCAGCATGAATACGAACGATTCCAAAAAAAAAACACAACACACATTTTTACATACAAATCGACCCAAATTCTGTGGCGACAGCGAACTCTGCTAGCGAACCAGCTGAACGTTGATTTCATGACGCAACAGGTGGGCAGACAGAGAGAGAGATACAGAGAGAGGGGAGGAGAGTGCAACAGAATAAAGTATATTATTAGGAAAAATGTTGAATTTAAGTCAAGTGAAGTAATATTAAAAAAAAGGAATACAAACAGAGTTATGTATTCAAAAAAATCATTTAGAAACAGCTAAATTAATTTTTTAGGGCGAAAAACTTCTTTTAAAAAAAGCCATAAATCATTATTAAAATATTTCTCATTTTATGATATTAAATATTTTTATTGTTTATCAAAATGTGCTTCACAAATAACAACTTATGCTATTTTCAGGCCTTCAGTAATTACTTAACAAATAATCTTCTTAAAGTGCCCTACTTTAATCGATAATTTAACGAGTTAATTTATCGATGCTCGATTTAAAGCATTTTTTGTATAGTTCATCAATTCTATCGACCACTTATTGGTCTATCGAATTTATTGAAATTCTTCTGGGCTCTTTTACGATACCAGTTATCGATTGCGTCGATTTTTAGGTCATGAAATCATTGCGAATTCATTAAAATTGTGCTCTTTTATGATCTCGTTTATGGAATGCGTCGATTTTGAAGAGGTATGAAATAATTATTTCAACTAGCATTTTGTATGCTTAGATGCAGTGCAGCAAACATTTAAATTGGCAATTGCAATTATACGATAATTGAAGATCATGACAAACATAAAAGACAAAGTATCAAAAAGACGCGCACAGTAATAAATGTATAATTTATGCAGATTCGTTGCGAATCAAAACAAAGCGCACAGATAGCGCAAATACACATATATATTTATCGATTTATACTATACGTACATATGTATGTGTATGTGTATGTGTGTATGAATGAACATGTTTGTAACAATGTATCGCATTGCGAATGATCCGTTAATTATGACTAATTAGGCGTCAAAAGCAAAAAATCAAATAAAGCAAGCGATTTTTTGTTGTGCTGTTTTCTTTAATAATAAGTTTGCGATTACGTCTATATAAGTGCAGGGAGTATGTACATGAAAACAATCGGCAATTGGAGAGACAGGGACGCTGGGGGATGACGCAGAGTGGAGGGGGGGATGAAAGATGCGAATGAATCAACAACGAGTTCTGCTGACCTTTGGCTAAAATAGCAATTTATTTTATCCATAAAAAATATCGAAACGAAAAAAAAAAAAAATAAAATAATGCTAACGAAAGAAAGAGTGAGGGAGTTTGATTGGCTAGATCAGAGAGAGGGGAGGGGGGGGGAAGATAAATGCTGAATAGCAATTTGATTGCAAAACAAATTGAATTTCTTGCTGCTTACTTATGGCATTAAAATTGTTTATTTATCGAACTAGGAAATTGTGCGACATTTTAAAATGCACACACACACACACACTCTTGGGGTATCATAATAAAAATGATTAAATGCAAATAAAATGCAATCAAATGCTGTTGTGATTGAAGGTTAGCAATAGCAACAGCAACAGCAACAGCAAACGGCCATAATAACAATGCATAAACCAAACGAAATCTTAATATTAATATAATAGTAATAATAATAAACAATTGCAATAATAACGCAATGAAATAAACTATGCAAATGAACTTGAAATTTATACTTGTATCTTTATTTTTTTTTTTTTTCTTATTTGCCACTCAGTCAGTCAGTCAGACATTCCGGCTAATGCCAATAAATAAATCTGAATAATACTTTGTACATGTTTATCCCGGAATTTAAAGTGTTTCGCTCTCCGCAATTGTGTGTGTTTGTGTGTGGGGGCGTGGCAACGCAATAATAATAATAATAATCAATTATCGCCTGTCAATTGCGAGTCTTGTAAATGTGTCTCAAACATCTCTCTCGCTGGTTTTGTCGCTGCATTTTATTGCAAAATTACGAGTGTTATTATTAATTAATTGTGGTTATTATAATGAGCCCCCACAGTCCGTCAGTGATTGCATAATAATAATTCGTAAATCGAACGAAACAAAAAAAAAACAAAAACAAAAACATGTGAAAGGCAAAAAAGCGGTTGAAAGGCCAACGGCGTAAAGGCTGCGGCGCCACGGGAAGTTGAAAGCTCTGGAGCTGTAGCTGGACGTTCAGTTACAGTTCAATAAACTGCACGGAATTCCGCTCTATTGACCCAAAAATAATACACAAACCAAACAAAAACTTTGTCTACAAGAGCAAAACAAAAAAAAAGCTAGCATGCAAAATCATTAAGCAAACAATGAGCAAAAAAACAGTATATAGTAATACAACAAAAATAACGCCAATCATTCAAAAGGGAAACCTAAATGGGAGGGACGAGGAGGAGGAGGAAGGGTAGAAGGTGGCGACGCTGGTGTTTTGGCCAGGCCAAGGCCAAAAACAGCAGGAAGAAAAGCTAACGCAATCGCAATCACACCGTAGCACACAAAAGATGCTGAAAATACTTAGCCATGATTCAAAACTACAGACAGGCCAAGGTGAGAGATTCGAGATTCGTAGTGCAATCCATTGCCCCAGCTTCAAGCCAACAAAAATATATAAAAAAATTAGCAGCAGCAGCAGCTGAAAATGATCGGACGACAATCAAGTGGGATTGATGCGTGTTGAGTGCATGAAGTGATCCAACAGTCGACAAAAGTAGCTGCGAAATTAAATGTATCTCTCTATTAAGCCTGAAGACTGAAATGAGGTTGTATTTTTTTTTTTTTTTGAGCTAACTCAATTCTTAACTTGGCCACAGCCTCGGGCTGCTCATGAACTTTAACAACACACAGACAACAGACATCAGAGAAACAAACAAACATTGTGGACATGTAAAAAACACTCGGATCGTGATCGTGAGTGTGTTCTACAAGTTTTATTTTATTGCTATCAATTTATGATGTACATTAAAAGACCCCCGCATAAACCGAAGGTTCATTCTTGTGAATGCTCGAATGACTGATTATCCATTATTGAATATGCATTCATGTCGTAATCTATAATAATCGATCGAGTGGGTTAATTGTTTGTTGTTGCTGTTGCTGTTGCCGAGAACGAACAAGTTTTGTAAGCGCAAAACGCAAAAGATAGCGAACCCTTGACCGAATAATCAACCGATTTCACATGCAAAATGTGTCGTATATACATATCTATATACATATATTATTTGGGTCAACACCTTGCTTGATCTACGGATCGATCGATTTTTGGTGGTTGCTGCTCCTCCAGCGCATTGCGCATTGCGCATACGCAGCGTGCGACAGTTGCTTTTTCAATTTTTGGGTCGTGAAACATTTGTGGACTACCTTGAACGACCTTGGCGCCGTCGTCGTCGTCGTCGTCGTCGCCGTCGTTGAGGCGCCTCGTTTAATGACGCTGACGGCGACAAACTTGGTCAAAATGCATTTGAAAGCGCAAATCGAATATCGAAAATCGACAAAATCACATTTAACATTTTCTCGATTCGACTTTGATTCGTTGTGCTTCGATTTTGTGCACCTGCCACCGTTGAATTGATTTGTGTTTTTGGCTTCGCTTTTTGTGTGTGTGGGCCGCTTGAAATGGAGCTGGAGACTGAGCTTGAGACTGGCGACGATGGTGTCATCGTTGACACCGCGACAAGAAGCAGGCAGAGATCGAGACGGAGACGGAGATGGAGACGGGCGCCCGCCCACATCTCTGCCTCCCCGAAAATTGCTTTGGCTTTTGATGTGAGCCTACATCTGTCCTTGTGGCCAGCTGAATAAATCAAATCAATTTCAGCTTTCACGGGGCGAAAGACAATTGAAGTTGGCTTGGGCGTAATTAAACAAAAAGAAGATCTATATCGTTTAACGGGTTTCGGCGTTGCCAAGAATGGCATCAGAACTGTGTTAATCAGTTGCCATTATGTGCGACGATAATACGCATATTTTATGCGCCAACTTTCGCTGCAGCAACAACAACTTGTTTTTATTTTTTATTTGTTGCTATTTTGTGTTTTGATCAATGCCAAACAAACGATTTGGAAACCGTTACAATTTCTATGCGCAACATTTGATTTACACAGTTGCGAAGAGACAGCAACAAAAAAATAAAACACACATTCGAAACACGCGCGAAATGTTTGCCAATTGCATTTTGTGTTTGCTGCTTGAAATTGGAAACGTGAAATTAACGTTTGTTTTGATTTTTTTTAGGGGGGAGGCAGTCAATCAGTCAGTCAGTCAGTCAGTCAATCAGTCATTCAGTCAAGCAGCCTTCGTGACGCGACAACGACGACGCCAGCATTTATTTATTTTTGTTTTTTTTTTTTTATTGGTTTCGTTTGTTTTTTTTACTGGCCTTGAACTTCAGCTTCAACTTGCATTTCGAATTCCAAATACCGAAGTCGAATGGGAATGGGAATTGGAATTGGAATTGGAATTTAATTACGTTGCGAAATTTTGTTTGGCACGCTGCGAGAATCGTGACAAAATATTTGCCAAATATTCAAAGTTAGTTATGAACAACAAAACAAAACGCAACTAACTAACTGAACTAAATTGACTTGACTGTCTGGCTGTCTGTTTATGGGCAACAATCGATTTGGCAATCAGAAAAGCAAAGTTCGTCACAAATCGCATGGAAACTGTTCTAGAAATGTCGCAAATCTCTGGCTGAACTTGACAACTTGACAGGCGAAATAAGCTGTCAGACAACAGATATATCCAACATGGATGATTAGTTTCTGTTATAGCGAGTTGAACTTGATAGCAATTGATTTTTGGCAGCCAACGAAATCGGGCCAGAAGCGGGTTAAATGTCATAATGCCACTGCAATAGAAGTTTTGTTTAGGGCCAAAAAGAAAAGCTGTCCGAAGAGTTAATTTACAAACCTTTTTAATTGTATATAACATCGAAATTTGTACAAAAAAAAATTTGAGTTGTTTTTAGCAAATATTAACTATACTTTTAATACTTCTAATGAAATAACAACACTTAAATATGTTATATTAAATTTATGAAAAAATTCAATTGAAGTAGTTAAAAACTGCATACGAGTTATTGTAATAGTAAATTGATTTCTTTTATTAATTATTGACAACTATGTTGTGGTTCATGGGAATATCAATTAAAGTCGTAAAAATTGCTTTACAAATATTTTATTTTTATTTAAACTAACTGAGAGTTAAAGAGGAATAATAAAATACGAGTTTTTGTAATATGAAAGAAGGCGCTTAATTGATTAAAATGTATTAATTAAAATGACAATTTTTTTTAGATTAATTTAAAAATAATTTAAAGTAGTTAAAAATTGCTTTAAAATAGGTTTTATTTTTGTATGAGAACTGATTGCGAAATCATATGGAAAAGAATGCGAGTTCTTGCAGTATGATTCTAATATTTCAATTAAAATGACAACTTTGTTATGGGTTGATAGCAAAATCAATTAGAGTCGAAGTGCTTTACAAATATTTCTTTTCATTGAAACCAACTGCAAATTGCGAGAGTTCTTGCAGTATGCAGAGAAGGGGGCGCAACAAGACGACGTTGAGTCGTCAGACTCGTCGCCGTGTTCCCCACTTTATATGGACACAAGAGATTTATGAAAAAAAAGCTGAAAAAAAAAAAAATAAAAGAAATCTTCCAGTTGAGAGTCGACACGGCACAAAGAGCAAAACCAAAAGCGAACCAAACCTAACTGCAAACCAACAGACAGACAGACAGACGGACGGACAACGGGCCAACACCTAATGCCAATATTATTAACGTGTTTTTGTATAGTTTTAATTAGCATAATTTACATGCAAATGCTAAATAGAATGACGGCTGACGCGGCCCAGAGAGAGAGAGAGAGGGGAGAGAGAGAGGGGAGAAGGGTTGCAAACCATTGTGAAATGTGTCGAGTGGTTTCGAAGTTTGATTTGACAGCTGAGACGACGACGATTGCGACGATTGCGACGATCTCAGGCGTGTTCCAGTGTCAAATTAGCCGCCATTATGGTGAATGCCGGAGGAGGTCTAACGAACTGTTCATTGCGAGAGTGGGAGGGAAGGGAAGGGGGAGGGCGGCAGTTTGGATTAGAAACGTGGGTAATAACAATAATAGCCGGCGATGATAAATCATAAACAATAAACGCTTTTCATTACATCTACAGCGTATTTAATTGTAATTGCAATGCAAGCAGCCCCAGCAGCAACAACAACAACAACACAAACTACAATTTTAATCATAGTTGAGAGAAACAAAAACAAAAAAGATCGAGCGCGTTTTTGGCGCGGCGGCCACCCGCACAATAAAACGCGATCAAAGACGGCGTCTCTCCAGATCCAAATGTAGATATAGTATATATGTATGTATATGTATATGTATATACACGAAAGCAGCTTGACAATTGTCAAGCGCTGTGTTCTCATTGCCTTTTCCGTGTTTACAAGTGCCGATCAAACAATCGGCGATCGACGCGATCAGCACCAAAAGCGGCTGCAAAAAACGCGCGCGCGACATTTGCATGCGAGTAAAATCGCCTTAAAATTGCTTCAACTCGCTGGGAACTTCAATTAGCTTTTTAACTTAGAAACTTAAGCGTTCAGTAAATTGTTTGCCAGCACACACACAATCTATCGCCGCTCTCTAGCCAGAAGCTAGTTGCCAACGAAGTCGCGCTGGCGAATTCCACAAATGTCGCGAAACAAGTTTCGTCGTTGGCTACTGGGGGGCGGAGGAGGAGGAGGAGGAGGAGGCTGTGATTTATGCATGCAGTGATTGTCGAAGAAATAAAATGAGTTAGTAACTCAACAACTGATGCTAGCTGATTACGGCCAGCTGATCAATTGACTGGCCAACAACAACAACTGCATTTTTGTGGGCCACAAACTTGCAGCCAACATCGATTTTGCATTTGAAAGAAAGCTGCAGTCGAGAGTGTGCTCGACTCGCAGCTACTCGTTAGCTATTAAGATTATTTCTGATCGAAAATTGATTGCTGCCTCTTTTATCCTTTGCTAGAGAAACAAACTCGCTGCAGTGGAGAGTCTGCTCGACTCGAAGCCACTCGTCAGCTATTGAAATCAATTCTAATTGTTCCACTATTGATGACTGCTTCTGAGTTTTGAATTAAAATCACTGCTATCAATATAAAGAAAACTGCTGTCGAGAGTCTGCTCGACTCGCAGCCACTCGTCAGCTATTAAGATTATTTCTGATCGAAAATTGATTACTGCCTCTTTTATCATTTGCTAGGGAAACAAACTCGCTGCAGAGTAAATAAAGCTGTAGTCGAGAGTGTGCTCGACTCGCAGCTACTCGTCAGCTATTAAGATTATTTCTGATCGAAAATTGATTACTTTGCTAGGGAAACAAACTCGCTGCAGAGTAAATAAAGCTGTAGTTGAGAGTCTGCTCGACTCGAAGCCACTCGTCAGCTATTGAAATCAATTCTAATTGTTCCACTATTGATGACTGCTTCTGAGTTTTGAATTAAAATGGCTGCTATCAATATAAAGCAAACTGCTGTCGAAAGTTTGCTCGACTCAAAGCTACTCGTCAGCAGTTTTAATTATTTCCGATTGATTCAAAATGGATGACTTTTCTTAACCCTTCGGGTCGGGCATAAAAAGAGTTTCTCTTTAGAAGGCGGCAGCGACTGATTGACCGACTGATTGACTGACTGACTGACAGAGTGAGTGACTTATGGACCGGGTGACTGGGCCAACTGGCGACTGCAGACAAATTGAAATTTGGCACGCGCAGTCGCCGCACCGCCGGACATCAGTTGACCCGTCCGTTTGTGGCATGCAACTCGCAACTCGCAACTCGAACTCCAACTGCGTTGGCGGCAACTGCGAAAGGCGGAGAAAATTTATTGCCACTAACTTTGACCCCATTTTCCATTTGGCCATTTGGCCACTTTGCCATTTCCCAATGCGAAACTCGAATACTTGAATACCATGAACGTTGCCTGCTTCAAAGTGTGAATGCGCGACTAGCGATTTTGGAGTCCTAACATAATGCTGTGGCAAGCCAGGCAGCTGGCTCATTGAGTGGCGTTTTTATTGGCCACCTTCTCCATGCTGTTGGCCACAAATCATCTGGGCAGGCATTAAACCATTTGGTGGCCACCATAAAAAAACCATCGCACGAGACAATTAAATTCCACCAACAAGTAGTTTAGAACAAATGTTTTGTGTGCTGCACAAACTTAATAAATAAATTAAAAGTGCGCGCAAAAAATAGAATATTGTAGTAAAAAAGTCAAAACAGCAATTGCTGTTAATGTTGTTATTAGTCTTGCACACCCTGGAAAAACAAGATTTACTGAGCGGGGATATGAGCGACGCGGCAAATTTTAAATTAAATATATCTTAATTGAAAATATATTTAATAAAAATATAAATATAAATATACATATATTTTTAAATTAAATATACATAAAAAGTCAATTAAATATATGTGTAATAAAGATGTAAAGATGTAAATTAAATACATATAAATTAGAAAAATATGTAATTTAACAATATGATATTTATAAAAAATAAATACGAGTATATTTACTGTTTATCGGCAATGGATATTACATTTTTAGAGTTACAAAATTATCGCTTATTAATCGTATTATTTTGTGCTATATTTTCGCTTAAAGCCTATGATTCATAATCAATATTATTCAGGGATTAGCCTAGCATTGTTGTCATTTTGAAACAGACTATTTTACTGGGTATCTACTAAGTCGTGTTCCCGTTTAACTGTCGTCCGTTGTGCTCGTTTGTTTTTACGACATTTGCTTTTGCAGTCAGTTAAGTCTACGCAACTGGCCAAGAGTTGAAGGCGGGCGGGGGAGGCGATAAGGCGGAGGTGGAATTAGCTGGGCAAAAGGCTTTAGCCGGGTTGCTGGGCCCGAGCGGGGCGCGAGGGGCGTGGCAGTCTGAGGTCGCTGGGGCGGCTAACAAGCAAGCCAAGCGGCCTTTGTTAATTCGCCGACACTGGCAGCAAGAACAACTGATATAACTATAAATGTGCAGCGGCAATATTTATTGTCTCGACAATATATTTATGCAATAATTGCATTAAAGTGGTGCCATTAATTATAAATGCCCCGTTACCACCCGCTCTCTCCCTCTCGCTCTCATAATCTTTCTCCCTCTCCAGCTGATCCCACGCAGTTTGCCTTAAAAGTGGTTTTGCGATTGCACAACATTTCTTGGCTTGGGATTCCTCCCGCTGCGTTTTTTGGCCAATTTCGTTTTTCTTTTTTTTTTTTGGGGTCGCCTTGCGGGTGGTCATCACTTGGGAGAGGGGGGCGTGGCACAAAGAGAGGCGGGGAAGGCGGAAAAGTTCTGTGTGATTTGTGATTTGGGCACAAGTCGTGCGCCGTCGTTTCGTTCTCCCATACACGTCGCTGTCGGGGCTGTCAATAAAAATAACAACAAATAATTACAATATATGCATGTATGTGGCAAAAATAAATAAATAAATAAGAAATCCGAATACCGAAAACAAATACAATTTTCATTGAGTTTCCTTCGTTTCGATTGCCGTCTTGTTGTCTTGTTGCGCATTTTATTCAAATTGAAACTAAAACTAAACAAAATGCAAAACACTTTGAAGTTGCGCCGACGCCATAACGAGCGGACATTGTTGTTGTCGTTGTTGTCGTTGTCGTTGTTGTCGCTGCTAAATGCAAATTAAAAGACGACAAAACACAGAAGCAAAAACAACAGCAACAAGTCACCCACAAGAGCAGCTTGAGACCCAGTTTTGCCACAGACTCGAGCGACAGAATTTGCGGGCAAGAAGACTGGCAAAGGGGGGATCGAGGGGAGTGGCAGACATACTATATAGGCACTATATAGACATGTTATCACACCAATACACACGCCCAACATGGAAGCGACTCTCTGTCAATTATGCGTCGATTGAGGCTTGAAGACACTCGAGCGTCGGGTATATCGATGCGCACAGGCAGCTTGCCACAGTCGCAATCAAGAATTTATTCCGATTTTTTTTATTTGATCACAATTATTAATTTTATTGATTCATTGTTAATTCAAAATTCAGATGCTTAAATCGCAAATTAATATTCTTGAAACTCATTTCAATGTTATCTATTTTTGGCCAATATTTCTAAAGGCTTTAATAAAATATAGTATTTTTATGAATTTATAATAATTTCAATATTATTTATTTAATATGCGGCTAATATTTGCAAGCTCTTAAATACAATTTAGTATTTGTATTAAGACAGTTTCCTTAGATAACAATTATTGATTTATTGTTCTATTACTGACAAATCCTTTGATACCAAAATCGAGCTTCTCGAATATAATATTTATTTTTGGCACTCAAATTAATCGTATATAAAAATAAATCGATATATCGCAAAATGATAATTATTGATCTATATTTTGGTGTTTGTGGTGAATATTTATAAAGTGCACACCATTATTTATTTGTCGATCTGTGAGTTGTCAATGGTAACACACAATATACGAACTTCGTTGAGCTTCGTTGCATGGCTGGGAAGTTTGTGTGGCGCGTTTGTTGTGCCGCCGACGCCGCCGTTGCTGCCACCGATAACAATGTGACTTTGTTATCGTTACAGTCAAGCCATGACACGATCCCCCCCCCCGCTCCACATGCGGCTGCCACGCCCCTCTCGGGCCGCCCATCATTGTTGTGATATGGTGTGTGGCAGAGAGGAAAGAAAGAAACTCTGGCGACTCGTTTGCTGCGGCGACTCTTGCTGCATTTTAATTTATTTCGTTGTGCCATTTTACGCAAATTGAGGACAACAACAGCAACAACAACAACGGACACGCAATGCGGGCGTATTTTGCTTGTTTTTGTTTTTGTTGTAGTTCTTGTTATTTGATAAGAAATTGTCATTCGCCATGATTACAAGAGACTCGGCGTCGACACTAGAAAAACCGACTCTGACTTTTTGCTGCTTCTGCTTCTTCTGAATTTTACACTGCGCTACCAAATTTGATCTATAGAATACATTTAAATTTTATAAATTACATTACTAATGTTCTCAATTCTTTTCTTTGCAGGTAAGCATCTCAATGCGATTCTTCAATGTTGAATAAATCGAAGCTACTGGAGACTGTTGGGTTTGGTAACAACAATTATAAATATTACAAGTTCAGAAAAATATTGCTATTTTACGAGTATTCTTTAACAGATACAACTTGATTTGGTTAGGTTCTGTTGACAATTGTCTGTCCTTCTACTTGATATAGTATAACAATGTTGGTTGATTTCATGTCTATAATTTGCAATACATTTTTAAATGCAATTTAAATTTAGACTCCTGTAAACAGATCTATTTCTTTGTACTACGTTTAGATACTAGAAGTAGCTTTTCAATTTCTGCTGTAAACATATCGATATAGTCGTCATATTGATCATTTCGACTATCCTGAATTTAATGTCTTTTGATGTGAACCTTAAAGCGATAAGAATGAATTGTTTCTGCGCAGAATATCGTTAATCTGCTTCGACAGCAATGTCTCGTAATCTTTATTGAGTTGGACTTGAGATTAGCTAACTTTGGGCTGATTAGCCAACGGGACGGACGGACGGACGGACGGAACTCCCATCACTCCCTCCTCCGCCTCCTGATTCATTTGAATTGTGCTAATTGAATTTGCTTTGGTGTTGTTGCTGTTGCCAATTTGCCTGTCATCCGCGCTCACGTTTCGCTTGGCTATGCGACACGCCCACCATTTTTTGTTGGTCGTTATTCGTTTTTTGGTGGTAGTGGGGAATACCTATTACCTATTGCCCCGCCCCCCACCTTCCTCAGCCGCCTCCTGCAATTGGCCGCAGCTGGTTGCGCAAAAGTCGCGTTTAACACATTTTATTTTTATTTTAGGCAAAACGATTTGAACGTTTGCTAATTTGGCACCTTTTGTGTTGCCTTGTTTTATGCTTTGTGGGTCAACGGCAATTGAAAGCGTTTTTGCCAATTGCATTTAACCAATTAGCGAGCCAACTTTTGAATCTTGGCTTTATTGTCGCGCTTTTCACTTACACTGACCGCAAATATGTTCAACAGCAATCTTTCAACTCGCGTCGCGTCTTTGTCAGTTCTTGGCCTAAATATTTGGGGCCATTGGCCCTCTCCTTTCTGCCTAATGTGTGGCCCCGGTCGCTGGCTCTTTATTATAAAATAATTGACAACTTGTGCGCTTTTATGGCCCGTCAACAATGAGAGCAGCAACAACACCAACAACAACAACACAGTCGTCAAGTAAAAGCGAAAAAACACGAGAGACCGCAACCGAAATGAAAAGCGCAGATTCAGAGAGCGAGAGAGAGGGAAGCGGGAGGAAATGAGAGCCAGGTAGATGGAAGAGAGAGAAAAAAAAAAGAAGTGGATACCCAAGTGCATGTAGAAGTCGCATTGCGACCAAAAAGAAAGTATGTACGAGTCGCGTAGAAACTTTCTGTTTGTCCAAAAGCAACGACGCGTCGCCAAGAAGACTGCAGACAGTCTACAGTCTACAGTAAACCCAGACAGCATCGATATCAACATCAACAACGCCGCAGCAACGGCTGTAAATCAGATTGTCAAAACATTGTAGAATGCTGTGGCAGTGCTGCCAACTTGTTGCGAAATGTGTCGAAAGGATTCAAGCAAGAAATCAAAAAAGAAACTTAGATGCACAACTTGTGCAGAAATCTGCCAACAACAACAGATCTTTTTCCCAATATTAGTTTAGCGTTTGCGGACTGCCAACTTTGTGCAATCAAGGCGCTGCCAACCTAAGGACAAATCTCCTAAAAAACAACAACAGCTAATTTTAGACAATTTCTGAACATCAGTTTAGCATTTGGAACTGCCAACTTCAAAAAAACAAGCGAAATAAGTTTTTATTTTCTAAATGTGCCGATAAAACATTAGAGCTGGCAACTGGCTGTATGGCTGCTGGAGATAAACATGCTGATAGCACGTTTGGGCTGCCAACTGTTTTACAGCAACATGTGCCAAAAGCGCCTCTAACGTCTGTCATAAACGCCACTTTGGCAACGTTTTGGCGTGACTAACCAATTGATAACAACCAGAGAGGGTTGGGGCTGCCAACTTGTTGCGAAAATGCGCAACAACAGCAGGTCTCCCATAAGCAAGCGAAAAATTGCATAAAAACTATTTACAACAAGGTTTTCTTTTTGTGTTTTGGCGGCGCATTTGTTGCTATTATCTAATGGGCGGATAGGCGTGACCGGACAGACAGACAGACGGACAGACAGACAGACGATAGCTGCTGCAGAGGGGGCCAGGGGGCGGGGGCGCACCACATACGCTGTCTGCTGTCCGTTGTCCGTTGTCTGCTGTCGACGGCGCTCGTAAGTGGGGCTTTTGAGTGCAAAGCATAAACGCACAATGACTGCGCTGAAAAACACACACGAAAATAATAATGTGGAAAACGTCGAATGATATACAACGGCAGGCGTTTTTTGTAAGGGCAATGCACGATCGCGAGATACCCTGTAGCAAATAATTAATATATATAGATTTAAAGCAAAGTGCCTTACAATTAAACTCAATTGGCTGAATCAAAATTATCAAATTTTTGCACACTTGAAATTGAAAATAAATATATATAGATATATTTGGAATGATAACGATCGGTGACTTTCAAAATTTTTTTTAGCAAGGTGCATTATAATTATTTGTTTTCATTATTAAGCATCAATTTTGAAATACATTTGCAATTTTTGAATTGTGTTAAAAAAGAATTATATTAAATAATGCTTTGCCTGATTTACATAGTTTGATTTGAATAAATTAAATTAAAGTGCAAGACACAATTGTTTCATTTAATTAAGCAAAGAATTCTTATACATATTACTTTTTGCGTTTCAAGAGATGACAATAATTTGTGTAATAAAGGAAATATTAATTTTGTTGTGTAATAATATTGATGGTTGGTGTAAATTTACACTTAATCGATTTACAGGGTATATGAGAGGCGAGCAGGTTTTCGTGGCTCAGTTGGGGAGGCGCTGATGGCATTTCATGGTTCAATGCCAAGCGTCGTCGGCCAAACCCAAAAGGAAACATTTCACGTTACAGCTACGGATTTGCTGCTCAGTTTGTTGTTTGGGTTGTTAGGCTGTTAAATTGTTGTCGTTGTCGCCGTTGTCGTTGTTGTTGTTGTTGTTGTTGTTGCAGTTATAGTTATAGTTGTTTGCTGCGTTGTTAGTTATTAGTTGTTGCTTGGCTGATTGTCTTAGGCGCTTTTTGGTTGGGCGCACTGAATTGTTGAGCTCTTGTCGCTGACCGTCAGCAACTGGGCGGCAGGCGGACCACAGACAAGTGGGCGGGGCGGGCCACAAACTGTGTTGTCGCTAAGTTGCGGTAATTATTATGTCAGAACTGCGCGACGACGACGACGACAATCGGTAATCGACAATCGAGCAAAAGACAACGACGCCTGCGGCATTTGCAATTAGCTTTTGATTTGCATGCACAACGTGTAAAGCGAGCGAGCGAGAGAGATAGAGAGAAAGAGAGAGAGAGGGAGGGGGAGAGGAGAAGCAGAAATGTAAACAACAAAAGTGAATTTAATGCATTTACGTAAGCGAAGACTTCTGCAACTCAAAATATCCAAAATATCCTTTGTGTGTTTTACGCTTTTCGGCAGCTTTAATTGATGCCATAATAAAAGTGCGAGAGAGAGAGAGCGAGCGAGGGGGAAGGGGAGGCAGCTGAAAACGCGTTGGCGTCGCCTGTTGTCGCTGGCGCCACTTGGGGCAACACACACACACACACACACACACACACAGCGTCGACACTCGACTATAATTTGTTAACTAAATTGCCGCATGCACAATTTATTTACGATGCAAAATAATTAATCTGACGTCGCGAGCGAGACAGGGACGGCGACAGAAGGTGCGAGGGAGAGGGCACGACTGGGAAAGGCATTCGGTGTGGCGGCACCTGAAGGACAAGTGAACCGAGCAAAGCAGCCACAAGCTTCGCTTATTGTATTTCAGCAGCAACAACTTCTCGACCACATTTACACCAGCAGCTACAAATTGAGTATCCGTGTTGTTGTTGTTGTTGTTGCTGTTGGCCAGGTCCAATTAGAATGGCAGCAAGACCTTCCCAACTTTGATCTAAATAAGTCAGATTCGTGTAATCGACAGCGCGTGTGGAATGCGACAAATCACAGCGTTAATCAACTATCGATAGTTCACAGCGATTTCAGTTTCACGTTTTGCACATTTGATCTCAGCACAATTTCCTCACCGCAATTTTATGCAATTAATTTGTATGAATATAGATAGAAATTTTCTTAAATATAAAGTTTGATATCTACACTGAGTTGTTCAAATTGATTTCCATTTGATTTTAGCTTGAACATAAACATTTATAGCAACTATAGAATTGTTAAAGTCAATTTTTTTTTTTGTATTTAATTTTAAAAAACCTGATGCAGATGATGACATATGAATTAATTTTTTGGTAGTCCATTTTTCATATTTGGTTTTACTATTTTTAAAAAGGTAAATTTTGTATACAAATATTTCGTTTGTGTTTTAGAGCAGATTACATAATATCGCTGAAGAATTCTTTCGTCTTACTATCGCTTACTATCGATATCTGTCTGCTTTTGAAAAATCATATTTTCGATTGCATTTTAGTTTTGTATTTGCATTTTTACTGCCAATTGATATTGAACACTTATTTTTGAATCTTAGCTTTAGTATATATCTATATTTCCACTCGTTTTCTCTCTTTCTCTGCTGTCTCTTTCGCTAACGCACTTCAAGGCCGTTTTGGCAGCTGCCGCAGAATATTGAATGCATGAAGTCAAAGCAGAGACGGAGAATGACAAAAGCAAAGCAAACGATGTTGATGAAGCTAGAAATGGAGATGAAAATAGAGTTGGAGATGGGAGTAGACAAGGGAGAGACATAGAGATGGCAATAGAGGTGGGAATAGAGATGGCAATAGAGATGGGCAGGGAGAGTTGTAGCTGGCGACGTTAACATAAGTATAACAATTTTCCCTCATCAATTATGCAACAAACACATTTCCTACTTGCAACGAGAGCTATTTATATTGTTGTTGCTGTTGGGCTTTTTATCAGGCGGCCCTGCAACATTGCCGGCAAGCCACAAGCGGATGGATGCCACAACAGCAACACGTTGTTGTTGTCGCTGTTGCTGCTGCTGCTGCTGCTGATGATGATGATGAAGGAGAAGAAAAAAATGCGGACACTGCTGCGAAAGTCGCAACCGCAAACAACAATTGCAAGCAAAAGTGTTGCTGCCGCAGTTGTTGTTGTTGCTGTTGTTGGCCAACTCCATTTTGGGGCACAACATTCCATTGTCTATTTTGTATTGCGCTTTGTCTTCGCCTCAATTGCTGCCGCCAGCCAAGCAGCGAAGTCTTCTCCCTTCAGCCTACTCCCACAACCTACCCCTTGCCCCTTGCCACCCCTCTTTCTGTGCAACACCTTTGCCTGCGAATATGTAACAAATGTTGGCAACAACTTTTCTTTTTGGTTGTTGGTGTTTTGTGCGTTGCAATGCGCTGCAAATTGTGGCAAGCAGCAAGGGCTTCACTTGCAACATTAGCGACTGACCGCTGCTTGCAACCTGGGGGCATGCAACAGCGAGCGAGCGAGAGAGAGACAGAGAGACGCAACAATATGCGTTAAAATAATAAACAACGAATTTCGGAATTTTAATTACGTGACAAACAACAACAACAGCAGCGAAAAAAGTTGTTGTTATGCAGAGACAGAGCGAGAGAGAGAGAGGGGGATGAGTGAGAGAGATAGTTAGAGAACGAGACGGCTCAGGAAGAAACTTAAATTGAAATTTAATTGAAGAAATGGCGACGACAATCGAAGAAGCGTGGCACAAGAAAAACAACTGAAGAAACAGCGAAGACGACAATGCTCAAGGGGAGCAAAGGGTGGCAAGAAGGGGCAGCAAAGGAGAGAGAGAGGGGGGAAGAGGGAGAGAGGAGAGCCAACTGACAACAACAAATGCGAATTGAAAAGAAAACCGAGCCAAGAATAAATAAACATTAATTTGTTGTGCGGCCTGCAAACAAATTTTTACTATCAAGTGTAAAAGTGTGAGTGTGTGAGTGAGTGTGTGAGTGAGTGAGTGTGTGTGAGTGTGAGTGTGAGTGTGCATATGAATGAAAAAGATCGTGCGCATGAATGAACATTGAACATGGAATACGAGACATTGCCACAAAAAGGGGGAGACAGAGACGGCAAAAGGCGTAGACAAAGAGAGCGAGAGGGACGGCAGAGGGAGAGGGATAGGGAGAGCAGGGAGCGTGGTAGCAAGGGGGACGAGGGGAAGAGAACTGATGTTGTTGTTTTTGTTGTTGTTAATTTGTTGCCTGGGCGTCGTGTGTTCGGCTGGATGCATCAATGAATGAATTACAAACAAACGCAACACAAAACACTCACATGCACATTCACTCGCACTCACACTCACACTCGCTCAGCCCCATTGCAATTGCATGAATGAATACACATTTTGTGTTCACTTTGGCCGCGCGATCGATGAATGATCAGTGATCAAATTGATCAATGAGCTGATTGAATGAATTAATCTGAATCCGCATCCGAATCTGAATCTGAGTCTGAGCAGTATTCAAACAGTAGCCACACTCGCTGTAAATGAAACGAAACCCAAATCCACAAAACTCAAGCCCAGCAGCGAATCAATTTGATCAACTGTGAATAATTCATAATCACAACTCGCGCATATTAATTTGATTAAATCTCTCTCTCCTTTTTTGTTTTTGTACACAATGAGCGTAATTGTTTATGGCCAGCTCGCAATTAATTACTGAATATAAATCTACATTCATATATATAAAAATATATGTATGTATTCAACCTGAAGCGTTTTCGATTGTAATTGCTAAATTTAACAAAAATAAAGCTCTTAAGAAATAACTTCTGATGCATTCTAATCAATTTGTATTTAAACTACATGAAAATCATGTAGTTTAATCGTTATATAATCTATATTAATCAGTTGGGGAATACATATTTACTGCTGTATGCAAAAAATTGAATTTAATTTGAAGAATTATTTCATAATTACTTTTATTGAAAAGATTCTCTTAACCCACCTCTCAACTTTTATAATATAAGTTAAAATCCAATCGTTTTTAAGTAAGTTTGCTGAGGAAATATTTTATTAATATTAAAAAACTTTACATAATCTTAAATAATATTTGCAATTTAAATATTATTTCTTAACTTGAACTCAAAAAATAAGAGTTACTCTTCAATTACAAATAATAATTATTCTCATATATTAATTTGTATAATTTAAGTAAACATTTGTTGTGCAAATATTTACAGAGGGATATACAAATTAAATAAATATGTGAAGACTTGTTTTTATTGCATTTAAACGGAAGATGAGAAATAAGAAAGATAAATAGAAATTCGTGTTTATTTTGAAATTGTTAATGTTGAATTATTGTATTGCAAATTATTGTAGTTACAATTAGCTTAATGCATCGTTTAGTTGAGTAGAATTGTTGCAAGTCGCTGTTATCGATAACAGTCGATGGGAATATCGTAATTGCTGGTAATTAAATTTGCTGCTTATGGGCAAAAGAGTGACATCGTTGTGAGGATTGTTGGCTAACTGTACTCCATGAATGGACATTGGCCACTGAGCAAAGCCACTTGGAGAACAACTCTCATCCAGGCCCACGACGAGGCAGCCGTCGGTGACCCATTTGCGGGGCAGCAACAGCGATCGTTCGCCTGCTTGTTGTTCTTGTCGGAGACACCAAACGGAAATAGCAACGCGTGCTGCACACACACACAAACACACAAACACACACACACACACACACGCATACACACACACTCATTGAGAACATGTTGAACAAATCTTTACGCATGATTTTGCCTCATTTTGTTGCAACGCGGCGAGGCGAGGCGAGGCGAAGCCAAGTGACCCTCCCACATACGAGATCGTCTGCATCCGCTGCCTGCTTCCCCTCGCCCTCTCTCTCTCTATCTCTCTCTATTGCTCGCTCCCTCTCTGTCCCTCTCGCATTGCTGATTGCATTGATTGCGTTGCACGCACGCATCGCAGGCTGATTGGGGGGCTTTGCTACGTGACGCGCATTAATGCCGTGCCGAGTCCCTTGCGCCCTTGTAATGAGTCCAATGGCAACTTGCAACAAATTGAAGCAGCAGCAACAACAGCGAGTGAGAGTGAGAGAGAGAGAGAGGGACAAACCACCCACTGAAAAGCAGCGTTGAAACTAGCTTTGTGGCGCGACAAGTAAATCGAAAATAAAAACTTCACTTCACTTCACTTCACTTTTCTCTGCAGCGTGCAACACTTTTTTTTTTTTTTTCTTCTCTCGCCTTTGTTGCAAGTCATTCGATGGCAATTTTCGTAAAGTAAAAGCTGCCTGGTCAGCACATGTTGCTTTTGTGTTGACCCATTTCCAGAGAAGCTCCTGCTAGCTGACATCATCATTGGCCCAGCTGCAGCTGCAACATCATCATTATGATGACCATTAATCCTGATCATTATCGTTTAGTGGCTGGCCGTGATCTTGGTCAGTTCAGTTGTCGTCGCGTCGACTTCCTTCAACTTCCAGCGAACGCATAAAACATCGCAAACAAATAAATAAATTATTAATTCACAATTAATTTAGCTGTTCACACGGGGCGTGGCACAAGAGCAGGGCAGAGCAGATCAGGTCATTGTCCAAGCCATAGTAAAAAACATCGGCATCATCATCGAAAAGCGAAATGCCAACGTGAGTTCTACGACCGACGAAACGCCGGGAAGGTTATCGATTCGAGTTCCTTTTAACGAGCTTCGATAATTGCGTGGAAAATACAACCAAAATAAAAAAAAAGAGGGAGTGATGTCATCATATAAAATAATATATTGTTTTATGATTATTATTGGCTTAAACTAACAATAGTTTCGAGCAAAATGTTGCAACAATTTTGGATGCGTTTTATTCAACAAGTCTGAGCAATTGAGCAGTCATCGATAATTAAGATTAGTGTGCGATCGATCATTGCATAGAAAATACATAAAAAAAGAGACAGTGATGACATAATTTAAAATAATAAAAATATAATTGACAGCAACAGGATTTTATTCTATTTTATAACACTCTTAGTAAGTTATCGATCAAGTTTGGCGATAAAAATAGTTTGGAAATTTGTGAGACATTTTTTAAATTAATTAACAGAACGTTAAATTAAAGTAGTAGAAAATAACATGTATAATAAATTGAAGCTATGGATAATTAAAGATATCAGAGCTGATCAATAATTGTGTAGAAAATACATTTGAGAAAACAAGTAAAACAAGAGTAGTGACATAATTCACTGCTGATCGATTTGCAGATTTTGAAGTTAAAGTTAAAATTTATGAAATGTGTATAAATTCTTGTTTTAACAATATCAATTCTATAAGTTATGGTTTCAGTTTGGCAATTGCTGTTAGCGCTAAGAGTTTCGAGATGAATTAATGCGTGCAATTATCGATAGGCATGTGATCGAAGTGGCAAATAAAATGTATAATAAATGCGGGCTATCGATAATTAAGCATTTGATGCACTGTACTCGACTCGACTGCCAATGCGAATGCGTTGCATGCAACGTGCCAACGGTGGCAAGTAGAAAGGCGCAACGCAGTCTTAACTCTTTCTTTCACTTGGCCAAGACATTCAGTCAGTCAGTCAGTCAGTCATTCATTCAGTCAGTCAATCAGTCGAGCCGGAGATGCAGATGGAGTTGGAGATCGGGGCAAGAGGCAGAGCAAGAGCAGGCTAGACACAAGTCTGGCTGCCAGTTGGACGTTGAGGTTGCGTGTCTGCCATTTTACCATTTTTCCACTTTATTATTATTATTATTACTGTTGTTGTTGTCTTTCTGCTTTTTGCATTCATTTTCTAATATGCACACAATTTATTTGTCTGTGTTTGCTTTTCGCTGCAGCTTTTCATTAATTTCTATTAACTGCGTTGCGTTTTATTATGACGGCCAGTAGTGCCAAGTGCAGCAGGAGACAGACAGACAGACAGACAGACGGACGGACTGAGGACAGGCAATTGATTATCATGACGATGACGATGACGATGGCGACGACGACGACGATCGAAGACTGTTTCACCTGCCTGGCTGCGAATGCAATGTTGATCAACGATTAATTGCACTTTTGGCTCATTGTCGGCGGCAATTGAAGATCTGCCAGCCTCTCTCTCTCTCTCTCTTCCTCTCTCTTTGTCTTTGTCTCTGTCTCTTCCTGGAAGACATTCCTTGCTTTTCAAATGCAGCGTCAACAATATAATCGACGGCGGCATTTTGCTTTTGCCTGCCACCATCTCCTCCAAAGCCACCCAGAGTTGGCCCCCAACTTAAGCTCTGTAGATCTGTTGGCTAGCCACAACTGTCCGTCTGTCCGTCCGTCTGTCGAGTTCTGGCTAAAGAGACGCGCTAATGGCTCAACTAACTGGCAGTCATCGTCATCGTCGTCGCTGTCGTGAGAACCTTTTTGCTGGGGCCAATGGCCAAGCAATTAACAACAACGACAACAAAGTAAAAGCTGTCAGCTACAACAACTCTCTCTCTCTCTCTCTCTCTCTATCTCTGTCTGTCTATCGCTCTCTTGCTCTATAAATCGCGCGCTGTATTTCATTATGCGCTAAAACTTTGGCTCTCTCGCGCTGCATTCTCTCTGTCGAGTCGAGTCGAGTCGCGACTTCAGACTGAGACTTTTAAAGCGACTTTAACAACGAAAAATTGTTTCCATGAATTTCCCACATTTTCTGCGACGTCGCTGCAACAACAACAACAACAACAACCACAGCAAACTCGTTTCCATCAAAACGTTGGCGGCCAGCAGCAGATGAAAACAACAACGACAACAACAACAACAAAAGACTTTCAATGGCCGCCATCTCTTCTCCTCTCCTCTACCTTCCTCCCTCGCCACCGACCACGCCCCCGCTGCCGCCCCTCCATGGACAATGTGCAATGCATTCGGTCGCATTCATGTGTGAAAAGCATTTCATTTCCACTTTTTCCATTTTATTTTTTCACTGCTGCGCTGTTGTTGCTTCCCAGGCTTCAACACGAAATTAGCATAATTGCAACAATGGGGAGCAGAGTTGCCACCACCACCGTGCAAAAGCTCAACCCTGCCACGCCTTCCGCCTGCTGCACTCAGAAAAGAACTAAATAATATGCTGATAATAAAAATTACAAAATAAAGTATATGTATACAGCAAAGTTGGAACAAAAACTGAAATAGTTATTACAAAATTAGTAAATAAATGCAAGAATAATATTCACAAGAATCTTAATAAGAGAGATTTTAAATTTAATTAACAGCGAAGAACTTTTTTAATTTAATGCAAATTACGAACTTCAATCACCAATGAACAAAAGATCAATTTAATAGAAAATGCAGATTAAAATAATTAATAAAGCAAATAAAGAAATAAACTCTTTAACTTTAATAAGTAGAAATAGATAGATGCAGAAATAAATGCTCAAGTAACTAAACAGGAAAAACAATAAATAAAATATAGATTTCGATACTTTGAAGTAGTAAATACATATTTATAAATCTAATTTCAAAAGAAGAAAATTGCCACTTCAAAAGCAAATGCAAAAATAAAAACCAAATTAATTAAACAGACGATTAAACAAGAAGATCAATAAACAAATAAAACATTTCGTTATTAATAAATAGTAAACAACAGCAGAAAATTTACATTTTAATCGAAAATACAAATTACAATAATTAGAAATATACACAACGAAAATGAAGCAAATAAATTGATATAGACATGCAAAATTCATATACATACAATATACAGAAAAAGTGCATTTATCGGTAGTGAACAAAATATAGATGAGTTCGAAAGATAGATTAGATAAAAGTCGTTGCTTGGGCTCGCAATTAAAGCAAATCCGTCTTCATGAATTGATATTGACATTAATTGATATTAACATTAGAAGAGCAATGGACAAAATATAGATTTCGATATAAATAAAGAGGAGTTTATACTTGGATTAAAGAGTTGCCGCCATCGCTTTGAAGTCGTCCACGAAAATGTGTTTGTTGAAGTTGAAGTTTGTTGGGGGGAGTACTGAAGCGAACCGGTTGAGGCCATGGCACATTTTACAATCTCGCGTTTAATGCATTTTGATGACTGTTTTTTATGGCGTGTGTTAAGTTGAGGTTGCTACATTTAAACTGATTCATTTGGCCAAAAATAAAATGGGAGAAGCGCGCGCGAGGTGAACTTTAAATGTGAAACTGAAATCAAAATCCAAATCGCAGTTGACAACAATTTTGCAGTTGCATCTCATCTTGTTGTTGTTGTTGTTGTTGTTAATAATAATACTTTGACTTTGGCCTTTTGTGGTTAACATAATCCAAACAAAACGCTTGGCACCCACAAAAAACGCAGTTGATTGACAGAATTGGGACACGCACACACGCACACATTTGTACTTGGAGACACGCACATGGGCAGCATTTGAAATCTGCATGCGTGAAACTTAACGAAGCGTTAAAGTTCAAAGCGTTGAATTACACGACGAACGCCATGGCTGGGGGCGTGGCAGGGCGAGGGGAGGGGCGGGACGGTGTTATTTGTAACACGGGCTCTTTTGGCGCCTTGGTTTTGACTTTGGGCTCAATTCGGCAGCATCTCAGCAACCCACACGCAACATGCAAAAATGCCGAGAGAGCAACAACAGTAAAGACGGCCTTGGACGACCCTTTCAAGTTGGCAAGCGAACGCCAGCGATTACATCATAGGTCAAGCGAGAGAGTGCGAGCGAGAGGACAGACAGACAGATTAACAGTTAGCAGCGCTCATGACTCATGCTCTGGGAACGCTTCTTTCGGCATCACTTTCTTGTACACACAGCGACTGCGACTCTGAGACTCGCAATCTCCTTGCCAGATTTGATTTGGCTGCTGCGACGTCGACGTCGACAGCGAACTGCGTCACCTGCGTTTGATGACTCAGCGCACAGCAATGATCCGACTGATTGTTGTTGCTGCTGCTGCTCTGACTTGGCATGGAATTTCATGCGACGCCCCTTCCGTTTGCCTTTGCGTTTGATCTTTCGCTGCCACCAGCTCCACAGAGCTGCATAGCTCTGACTCAATTCGTTTGGTCGCCCATTTGTGGGACCCTCAAATTGTTATTTTAGGTTGAACCCTTTTCCTTTTTTTGATTCGATCATGTTTTAAAGTATATTTAAAACGAATTCAATGCATTTTGGCAACAGCGCATAAAAACACTTATTCGATAAACTATTAACTAAAAAAAAAAATTACTGCATTTTGGCAAAAGCGCAAAAAAAAACATTTTTTGTTTGCTTCACTCAATTTTTCTCTCATTTTTGTTTCGATAATGAATTGTAATATTAATTAAAAAAGAATTTACTGCATTTTGGCAACAGCGCATAAAGACAGTTTTGTTGAGCTGACTTTTACTTTTACGATTTAATCAACCTTCCGCTCATTTGCGATACGATAGCATTAAAAAAAAAATTTACTAGACTTTTGGCAAAGATGTTGCTGCAAGAATTTAAGAATATTTGTGTATATTAATTTGAACCAACTGTTAAGATTTCATCAGCTAGTTTACTATTCTTTTTGCGACATGTCTTTGGTTATGGTTCAAAATGTATTCAATAATTTAAACAACACGTCTATTGAAAATAGAATTTTTGTATATAACATACATTAAAACAAAACTATCAAAACTATAGTATTGAAAAGAATTTACTGAAGTTTGGCAACAGCGTCTGTGCACCTTATTCAAGAATTAAGGATTTACCATTTTTTCATTTTAATTTTAATGCAACTTTCGAGAAGTCATCAGCTTTACAATTATTTTTACGACATTTTCGAGGTTGTGCATCAATTGAGTGTGGTCGAAATTTCGTTTATTTTTTACATTCAATTTACTGAATTTTGGCAACAAAATACGTAAATTTATTGCGCTCAAAAACGACGACATTTCAAAATATTTGATATGCATTTTAACAAAATGTTAAACATCTAAACAACATTGTCAAGTAGTCTTCATCAGTTACTTTACGATTATTATATCGTGACATTTTTGTGGTTGTTTCAAGACACATTTTGACTGGTTTTTAAAACACGATATGCGTTTTTTTATTCATTTATTTATTGAAATGATTGTCTGGCTGCCATTTAGACAGCTTTATTGCATTAGATCTGCATTTGTTGTTTCAAAGTGTGGGAACCAAAGAAGGATCTCTGATATGGTTTTTTGTACAATTTGTATGCAATGTCAGCGACAGACACTTAATGTTAATGGCCACTTGAAGGTGTCTGCAAGTCGATCAAGCTTCTCTGGGACTGGGAGAGGGAGCAGGAAGAAATCGAGTCGAGAGCTCTAAGCTGATTGCGTCTTTTATCTTGAGCTGCTCCCTCGAAAGTTCTCGCGGCATTAGCTCTCATTAGTTTGGCAGCGTTTTCAATCAGGCGATAGAGATTTATTTTGTGTTGTGCCAAATGTGGCAAGCAGCCAAAAAGTGTCAGCAAACCACCGTTAGCCCGAAGTCCGATTGGCGGCTTATGTAACGCGTAATCGGCTTATAAATGATGCGCTCGCTTGACCTTCACTTGCAGACAGTTGATACCCAGTCGATGTCGATGTCGATGTCGATGTCGATGATACACATACGCCACATAAGCCAGCCAGCCAGCCAAGCAGCTGCAACAATGTGGCAACAACGTCGCTGTCTTTCTCTTGTGGATTTCCTAAGAAACTCAACAATGCTGACAACGTCCAAGACTGCATTGCTACGATCTGCATGCAAAGCAGCAGCAGCAGCAGCAACAACAACAGTGGCAACTGCTTCCCCTACCTCTAGGCATATCCGCATTATCAACATGCAGCAACAGCAACAACAGATTTTAATAACAAAATGTTATTGGCAAGCCGCATCGCGAATGCACTTCACACCAATTTATACTCAATTATTATTTTGATATATCAAAGTTCCTAAATATAAAGTTAAATAGTACGAATTATGTTTAATACAAAATATTATGTTTGTATATTTGTATTAAATACTATGTTGAAAATAGATACCATAAATAAATGCTTTTACTATGTTGTTACATACAAATTTATTTATTTGTTTATTATCATGCATTTAAATATACAGCATAATGTGCTTTGCTGCCTCACCTACTTTTTTAACACGACAAATTGGGCAGTTATCAAAAAAATGCAATAAACGTAAATTAGGTAAAGAAAATATAATTTTATCGTAAATGGCATAAATATATTTTTTATTTTATTTTTTTATTTAATGTCGACTATAAACAGTTGACATTGAAGAAATTGCAATATAACATTATAACTTAGAAGAGTAAAATGATCTTAAATAAAAAAAATTGTAGTTAAAAATAATTCAATTAAAATTAAAATCTATTTGGTCATTAAACAAAATATTAATGCATGTCTGGTCAGTTATCCCTAATCTTTTAAGGCATTTAACCGCACAAACAAACTGCACTTAACGGCCTCAACTGCGACGCAAAAAATCGCGCATAAGCGAAACAATGTTAAGTGAAGCAACAGTATTTTTTGAATTTTGATACCAACAACAGTGTGTGGCCGTTAAGTGAAAGTGACCGTTAAGAGTGAGTTGTCAGGATATCAAAGCTGAGATCAAAAACTTCGACTCTAAACAAAAGAAAGGGTAACAACAAATAGCAATAATCATAAAGAATACACAAGTTAATGAAACTTTGTTGCTGTTGCCTCTTGGCTGCTTGGTTGCTTGATTGCTTGAGACCTTGATTATGTGCTGATGACACGTACAACATGTTGTTGTTGTTGTTGTTGCTGTTGTTGTCGCTACAGCGCAGCACAGTTTGTTGTGTGATCTGTGCACTTCAAGTTGTCGCATGTGGCATGTGGCATGTGGCATGCGGCATGATTATCAATTGATCAGCGCCAACTTGAGAGAGGGAGCGAGGGAGGAGCGGAGGAGTTTAATGGAAGGTCGACAGCTCAGAACTTTGGCAAGCGACATAACAAAAGCAAATCTCAGACAACAGACAAGAGACAACGGCAGCAGCTGCCAATGACCAATAAATTCGTTTTGCGACATGCGGCATGTGGCACCGTCGCCATAAAGCTTGCGGAATGCGTCTTATCAATAGACAGACAATCTCAGACTGCGGCTGTGGCAGCTCAAGGATAACAGCAGCAGCTGAAGCTCGAGAGCTGAAAGTGGAAGTGGAAGTTGTGGCAGCTGCTGTCGCGTTGTTGCTGCCACTCGCAACTCTTGCTGCCAATTGCCAGCTAATTTATCATAATTAAAGTTGTGCCACAAAAGCACCTAAAGCAATCTCTTGCTCGCTCAAATGGAAGTCAGGCAGGCAGGCAGGCAGGAAGGAAGGAAGGAAGACTGCAAGAATAACGCAGAGTCGGAGCGGAAGCGAGGCGTTGTTGCATGTTGCATGTTGTAGGCGGGGCAGGCGGCAACCAACTAACGAGCCTGACACAATTTCAAGTGAGTGTCGGTGTCGTCGTCGTTGTCGTTGTCGGCTTTGAAGGGGCTTTCAAGCTGCCTCTGTGAATGGGCCACGCTTAAGGATGTAACAGGATAACCCGCTGTGAGCAATGTACAGTGAGCCACAAAAGTAGCCGCATCCAACCGCAACTTGCGAATTAACTGGAGTGCAAAACAAATCAAATCTAGTAATTTAATAAACCAGTTCAATTTTCATCAGGCAAAAATTGTATAAATTGTGGAATTGGAAAACAGCTCTTGAAATTAATTATTTTGATTTTTCGATAAATTGATTAAGTTCTTAAATCAAAAACAACAACATCAGAAAGATTTTCCAAGATTTACTAGCAAGGCAAATATAGATAAAGGCAAAGAATTCAAGAAATAAAGTAGCTCCATTTTAAGCAAAACAAAATTATTTAACTATACATTTTAGAAAATTAAATTCAAATGTCGCATTTTAATAAATGAATACATTTTATTCAATCAAAAACAACAGCAACACGTAAAGATGTTTGTGGACTTAACCAAATTTAAGATCAAGTTGTTTTTTGCTTTTAAATTGAGGAGATTTAAAAGAAACTTGTTGACTTGCCATTTTGTATAAATAGTAATAGCAATTAGTTTTTAGCAGAATTTGCAAATTGTTTGCCTAGAAATATTTTGATTTGAGCGCTGTTTGCAAACTGCCGCCAGGCACTGTGCTCGCTCGCTTCCTGTCTATGCATAATGGAAAGGATGTCAAGTGTTTAAAGCCAAGGCAATGTCTCTCTCTCTCTCTCTCTCTCACACTCTCTCTCTCACTCTGTCGCTGCTGGAGATGCCCCAGTGAGGATTGTGGATGATGCTGATGGGTTGATGCTGTTGTTGACTTGACGCTGAGGCGTCGACAACCCCTTGGAGTGCCTTGACATGAGCTTAATTAAAATCACAGTTGATGCAGAGCCTCTTCTGTGGGTTGAGGGGGCGAGGGTTTTGAGCTCTTGTTGCCTTAAATGGGATTTGCATTTTGCGAATTGCATTCGAAAATGAAATGAAAGCAAACACGATACGTACATGCATATGCGAAGTCCTTGGCTCAAGCGGCGTATGCGTAATTATTTAGCGTATTCTTCAACAAAACGAAACGAAAACGCAATACGCAAAATTATAAAAATTAATTGTATACATTAAGCGAAAATGTTGCTGCTACTTTTTGTGTGTGTGTGTGTTTTTGTTGTGACCAAATTTGTTCACAATTAAAAACAAAGCGCGCGTAACGCCCACGCGTTTTGAGAGCGTTTTTTTGTGTTTTTCGTTTTTGAGCTGCCCAAAAAAGGCAGCGAGCGTCAAAAGTTGTTGCGTGTTTGCTAAGACGCATTAACAATTGGCACATTTAACGGAAGTTATTGATGTCAATTCGCAAAATGGCATAAGGGGGAAAGCCAACGAGAAATGACGAGCGTTCGCAATGATGAAATGACACTAAATCCAAATCGGAAATTAGAATGCTTTGCAGTTGAAAAGCAGAGCAAGAAATACACTGAATGAGACAGAGAGGTTGCAGAGGTGGAGACGGAGTTTTAGAGAGAGAATTAATATTGAAATATTGCAGGCGTTCTTTACATATCTAAAATTTACAAAATTTTGAAAAATTGTTATTTGAAAACTATATCAAAACTAACTGATAAATAATAATAAATAATTGTTTTCAATATTTATTATTTTAGCTGAAAACAGCCTTAAAATGAAAAACTCCGAGAGTAGTAAATCAGCAAACTTACTTGAATTTTTTGATGACAAATAAACTGCCGCTTTGCAAACAGTTTAAATAATGCCAAAATAATATTTAATGAAATTAAAAATAGACAAAATCAATCCAATCAGCAATCGAAGCAGCAGAAAGTAAAATAATAATTTTCTCTGCCTGATTTGCATTATCAGCTTTAATAATTAAAATTATAAATAGAAATCTGATCTGTGTTGATATTAATAATTTTCTCTGCCTTATAAAAATACGATTTGCAATGTAGTTTATGGCTTAGCAATACGGTTCATTTTAACCGAAATCAGCTTTTAAAATGTAGACTGAAAAGTAGCAATAGAAATCTGATGAACAATCGAAGCAGCCAAAAATAAAAGAATAATTTGCGATAACAAATAAAAAGCTGCATCGCTGCCTTTCAAAGTTTTGCAATTCGGAAATAGTTTATAATGAAAACGAAAAATAGAAATCTAATCAGCAGTCGCAGCAGAAGCGAAATAAAAGAATAATTTACTATTGTCATTGTCCATTGTCTTTATCGTAGACATTTTGTCAATTTGAGTTTCGAGTGCATTGCCATCATGATTTGTGCTGTTTATTTTGTTTCGTTTCATTTCGATGTCGATGTCAATTTGTTTTGTTTTGTTTGCTTCGCGTTGGTTTCGTTTTGTTTTGTTGACATTCTGTGTGGGTCAAGCAAGTTCAATGCGTCGCAAATAGTTTGTTGCACCGCCGCGTTGCATTGTTGCAACGCTGTTGCTGTTGCTGTTGCTCTGGCCAATTTAATTGTCACATTAGCAGTGAGTGCCTTGGGGCAACGTCTAGTTAGTCACCTTAAGGGCAACTATTTGCCTGCCTGCTGCCTGCTGCCTGCTGCCAGATGATTTCACTCCACAACATGCGGCACGGCGACGTTGCTGTTGCACACTCGACGGTTCAATGCACCCGGTTGCACTGAGAGCAGCCCAGCAGAGAGCCAAGCACTTGGAGAGCACTTTGTCGCCATCCGCATCCTTGCATCAGCCCAGCCGTCGACAGATTCTTTTTGCAAAGTGCTTCACGACGAACAAATGCATTTTCACTTCACTTCACTTCACCTACACGGAAGCGCAACACACGAGTCGCCTCCTCAAACTCAAACTCAGACTCAGACGCTGTTTCATAGTCTCGGAGCGTGCCGCTTTTGGGCAACTGGAGCTGCAAGTTGATAACCTTATTTTTTGGTGACACCCGCCTAGCAATTTGCACCTTGTTAACACCTGTGTTTTTTTTTTATATATTGTTTTTCTTACTCATTTGCATAGAGTGACATTGTTGTCGCTTCGGTTGGGTGGGCGCCATCGACATTGTTTGTGCATTTCATTTTCATTGCATGCAATTAATTATTTGTTTGCGACGAGGAGTTGGAAATGACCATTTTTGATGCGTACAAATGGCGAAATGAAAGCCTTCGAGTCTGCTCGACTGCATAGCATCTGCCACTCATTTGTATTGCTCGAATCCGTCGAGTGCGTAAAAGGCAAAGACGCGAACCACGACGCCCAGACTTCAAAGCAGCGAAGTTGCACTGTTTATTCAATTGAGCAAGTAAACAAATGAGAGACAGCGACGAAATGGGCGACGAAGGCAGCGAAATGCTGGAAGAGTTCGAACTGGGAGGGCAGAACAGACCGGCAGAAGACTATCGCATACTATCGCAAGACTTGCAGTCGATAGTACTACATTAAAACGTACTTATACCGAAAAACTTGAAGAATGCGAATTTTACTAACGATACTATATCGATTTATATTTTAAAGTTCTTGTTGACGGTCTATATTAAATTGGTCTGCATATTTCTGCACCTACCGATAGTTAAGCATTATTTGATTGCCTTTGAGCCACAGACGTTCACAATCAAAAATTGAATTATACACAAAAATTATCGTTATAAAAATATATTATAATCATTAAAATTTGAATTTAAAGCTTCACATGTTTATCATAGAAATTAATTTATTTTTGTAAAGATATGAAAATTCTAGAAAAACATAAAGCTCACAAAACATGATTTGTATGATTCAGTTTTCTACTCATTTCTAAAATAAAAGTGTTGAGCTGACAAATTTACTTCATAATAATAATGCTTATTGATGATTATACTCTGTCGCATAAATAAATACAGTTCTACTTGTGATCAATAATTTTATTGTTGAAAACTTTTAACTTTCTGTTTTTGTTTAATTATGACTTGTTTCTAAGCGAATGAACGCAGAATATTTTATGTATTAGTCGGTAATTCATTTATGAACTCCAAGTCTGTATGGAATCGATATTATCGCCAAATTGAAAGTCTCTAATTTGCAATGCATTTTATTTGTTCGTTCGCTTCGTTGCAAGTTCTTTGATCTGCACCAACAACTCGATGTTGATTTCATTTAGCGCTGTCAAATATCTGCTGCCCTTCCCCCTCTTGTTGCCCCCTCTTTTGACCGGCCAGCAGCCAAACAAACAGAGCAAATTGTGCAATCATTTTACGGCTCCACGCTCCATTCGCCCGTTCTGCCGTTCTCCATTCTCGCCCCCAGCCAAAGAGAAAGAAGGAACGTCGAATGTAAATATTGATGCTGCTTGCGTAAATCTTTTTGGGCTTTTGACTTGTTTTCCACCTTTTAGCCGCTTCAAGCAGCGACATGTTGAGCCGCACGTGCGCGCTTTTAAACGCCACCTTATTTGGTTGCATGCCGCCAAATTGTGCGACAGAGAGAGCGATCAAAGATCGACAGCGAAACAATGCCTTGTATGTGCCGAAATCGAGATGACGACGACGACGACGACGACAACGCAAGACGTTCTGACTGCTTGTCAAAAATGGCCAAAAGCTGACCATTTTAGCACAACAAACACACACACTACAGATAGTCAAATTCACACTCTCGAGATCGTTGAACGCTATTAAATGCCATAAGGAGAGCGCTGTTCTAAGCGAGCGACAACTGATTCAATGCGATTCGATTCGATTCGATTCGAGTTGTCGATTTAATGAGCCATTCACAAAAGGGCAATGCGCGTGGGAGTGGCCGAAAGCAATTCGTAGTCAACCATGAACCCGAACATGACACCACTGTGCACAGTGGAACCTCTGCCCTGCGACAAGGCCCGCCGGCCAGACTAACCTTTAAAAGTTCAGTCAACCAACGGCTGCTGGGCAGCCAACGCCCACGCCTTCATCTCATCTCCAGGTTGCGCAACAGCAACAGCGAGAGCAACATTTGATGACCCATCAGCAACCTTGGCCAATTAGTTGCCGTTGCTTTGGTTATTTGATTAAACAGCCAACTGTAAAATGCACCTGCGCCTTGCATTCGGGGGCAATGTTGACAGCAGCGCCTTGGCAACATGTTGCCAGCCGCGGCTTGTATGCAAATGTTGCCAGCGTTAATTGAATAGCCAAAACAGCAGCAACAGCAGCAACATCACATGCATCTTCATTGCGTGGCAAGCACGAAAATATTTCACTTAGACTTGCACCACGAGCGACACATTTGACAATTTGTGGACGCTGCATGCTGCATGCTGCAAGCTGCAAGCGGGTGAGCGGACGATGCAACAATTAGAAACCAGTCCAGCGTGAAGGCGACGACAGCCTTACCGCTTATGTCGCTCATTATGGCATTGCCCCATCCACCAGCCACCGTCTGCAGTCTGCAGCCAGCTTAGATCGGAGCTGATCAACTAGACGCATACCCTGCATAAAACCCTAAATAAAATCGGAAATTATCCAGCATTTAAAAATGATTAAATTTGCACTTAAATGAGAACAAATGCAAACTAATCAAAGCGATTGCAAATTAAATGCGATAATATCCAAGCTAAACTCGCTTCATTTAAACTCTTAAATATCCAACATGATCTCTGCACATTAAAATGCAAAAATATCTAAAGTGAACGTTTCATATTTAAATAGCATTAATCAAATAAATATTATAGAAATATGGTTGCAAAATTATTTGATTTCATTTAAATGCGCGAATATTCAAAAAGTGATTTGCACATTTAAATTGAAGAAATTAAATTAAAACAAATAATAATTATATTTTTTGGACTACTCGCAAAACGATTGCAAATTAATTATGATCATTTTCCAAGAACAAATAACTTAAAGCAAAGCATTCGCAAATTAAATAACACAATATTCAAAATAAGCTTTCCAATTTTGAAAAGCATAAAAGCAATAAAATAAAATTTGATTTTTATTTAAAATGGAATTTATTTATTTCATTGAAAATGAAATTACAGCAATGTAGCAATTTACACGAAATCCGTCGTACTTTCAAACAACCAATCAAAAAGCTTACTTAATGTTTTTGATATTTTTTGAATGAATATTCAAAATGCAATTTTTTTAAATCAAAAGTGGTTTTTCAGTGCAATTTTAAAGAAAATTGAGAGTAATTATATTTTTATTTGCACGTTGCAGTACAATTCAACCGTTCTTGAGGCTATTTGAATGCAGGGTATTGCAGAGTCGTGATCTGCGGCGTTGGCCTGAAGGCATTCTTGTTAGAAGCGAAGAGATGTCGTCTCGAGGCTTGCGTGATGCGTCGTCTTCAATGTTGTCGTTGTTTTCTGCCTGTTTTGCGGCTGTCCGTCCGCCTGTCCGTCCGTCCGTCCGCCTGTCCGTCCGTCCGTCCGCCTGTCCGTCCGTCCGCCTGCCCACTGGCTCCTGCTGCCGCTGGCCAACTACTTACTTACTTACTTACTTATTTGGTATGCCAGATTTGTCGCTGCTGTTGTTGTTAGTGGTTGCCGGAAGCGCAATCGCTTCATTATGGCACGTACTTTGTCAAAGGCGTTTCGACGACGCGACGCTGTCGTTTCCACCTCCCCTTTGCCACTGTGCTCCTCTAATCAGCCTCAGCTTTGGCTTTGGGTTCTTCGATGAGTCGCGTTGAGTCACTTTGGATGCCTCACGAGCCGCGTCCACCAACAATTGGGCAATCTTATGAATGAAAGCCAAGCCAAAGACGAAGACGTAGCCAAAGCATTGGTGCGTGTGGGCTGCAAGCGTGTTGTGAGTTGTGAGTTGTGGTTGCCCAGTTAGTCAGCTTAGTCCCCAGTCCGGTTTTCAGCTCTTTTCCAAACCAAACAGTAAAGAAGTATTGAGAGTGAGAGAGCGACAACTAATCCGTCTTTTTTTCCATTTTTTCATTTTTCTTATCCATTGTTCTATTTGCAGGGGCAAATTTGCGGCTGTTCGCCGGGCGATACACAAGAATACCGGTTTGCATTTCGCGGCGAAATTCCTAAAGCGACGCCGACGCGCACAGAGCAGCGACAAGGAGATCAAGCACGAGATTGCCGTCCTAATGCTGTGCGAGGGCGAGGACAACATTGTCAATCTGAATGCGGTGCACGAGACGCGCTCCGACACCGCGCTGCTGCTGGAGCTGTAAGTAGAACAATCACAATCACAATCCCAATTGCAATCGCATTTCTTTTTCCCCCTCCCGACTCACCACCGACCCCCTGACAAACTGACTTCCTGACCTCCTGATTCACGGATCGTCCAACTTTCTGACAGTCTGCCCAACTGCCGGACTCTCTCTGATTGTCTGCTCCATTCAATTGATATTTCCTTTATCCCTGATCAACTGTCTGAGTTGCGGTCCAGGATTGTCGTAACTCCCTAACCGACTGTCAGCTTGATCTACTGACGCTCTGGTTGCCCGATTTATTGACGTCGTAACTCCCAAGGTGCCTTACCCCCTGACTGACTCTGAGACTGCCTAACTCTCTGAATACTTGATTGACTAATTCACTGATCAACTGACTCTCTGACATTCTGTTTCCCTAAACTCCTCGACTATTTGCCGATTAACTGCATCCAAGTCGACGGCTTGCTGGTTGACTGAGCTCCGAGATTCATCTCCAGACTGCCTCCCTGATTGCGCAAATCCCTGACAACCTGTTGTCGGCTTGCCTGACTCCCTCTGATATTTCTGACTCTTCCACAATTTCCTGACTGATTAACTCTTTGATTGTCTGACTCCCCGAACTGCTACCGACTTCCTGACTAACTTCTTCTGTCCTCCTCATTACCTGATTGTTCCTTAGCAACTTGGTTGCTGATCTCCTGACTTCAGGGTTGACTCCCTGACTGATCTCCCGACTCCTTGATTACTCGATTTGCCAGCCCAATTGACAACTACTTTCCGTTCCAGGGCCACTGGTGGTGAACTGCAAACGATACTGGACAACGAGGAGTGCCTGACGGAGGCGCAGGCGCGTCATTGCATGCGGGAAGTGCTGAAGGCGCTCAAATTCTTACACGATCGCTCCATTGCCCACTTGGACCTGAAGCCGCAGAACATACTGTTGGCCGGCGAGCGCATCGAGGGTGAGTTCACAGACGTCGTCAGTCAATTAAAATTCAGTGATATATGAGAATATTGTTTTGCAGATGGGCTGAAGCTGTGCGACTTTGGGATCTCGCGCGTCGTCTGCGAGGGCATCAACGTGCGTGAAATGGCGGGCACGCCGGACTATGTGGCCCCGGAGGTGTTGCAGTATGAGCCGCTGTCGCTGCTCACGGACATTTGGTCGGTGGGTGTGCTGACCTACGTGCTGCTGTCGGGCTTCTCGCCGTTTGGCGGCGACACCAAGCAGGAGACCTTCCTCAATATCTCACAGTGTGCGCTCACCTTTCCCGACAATCTCTTTGGCGGCGTCTCCCAAGCGGCCATCGACTTCATACGTCGCGCATTGCGAATTAAGCCAAAGTGGGTAGAAATTGATGTTTATTCACATATTTTATTTTTCTTTACAAATAATTTGAATTACTTGTTGCAGCGATCGCATGAATGCCGCCAGCTGCCTGGAGCATGTCTGGCTGAAGGATGAGTGCGCGCTGGACAGACAAATTTACTTGCAGCACGATGCAGACTACGTGCAGGAGCAGGACGACGACGACGACGATGACGACGAGGAGGAAGAGGAGGAGGATGAGGAAGAGGACGCGGACGAGGAGGATGCTGAGGAGGAGCAGGTGGAACAACAGCAGGCGCAGGAGCCGCAACAGAGCACAACTGCAACAACAAAGCCGAACAAAGCCGCCACGCACAATGGCCACAGCCGAGCACACTCCAGCTCCAAGATACCGATTGCCACCAACGGGCACAGCAACGGCCACAAGCTTAGCCCCAGCACAGAGACCACAACAGCCATACACACACTGCCCCAGGCGCTGAGCATGTCGCCAAACACAAACACTTTGGGAACAACAGCAACAACAGCAACAACAGCGACAGCGAAGCCCACACAGATTGTGACGCCAACGCGTCGTGCCTCCGATTCGGATAAGGAGAACACATATACGGCGACATTTGTGAAGAAACCGGTGGCCAGCACAGCAACGATTCAGATCGGCAGCAATGGGTTGGAGGAGTCGACGGTGATTGCGACGCTGGCGCTCTTTCCCGACGCACCCACCACGCCCAAAGTCATCCGGAAGACGCCGGCAACGGAGGCGAGTTCGGCGACGTCCGTCAAGGCGCTGGTCAAAAAGTTTCAGCTGGAGGAGCTCGAGGCGGCCAACAATTGTGCTGCGGTCTGTTCCACGTCTGGCACGCCGCAGCTGCAGCTGCAACAGCCACGCAAATGCACGGTAACAGCGACGGCGACAACAGCCACAGGCAGCAACATGCGACGCAGCATCAGCGGCAGCAACAGCAACAACAGCAACATCAACAGCAACGGTGGTGGCAGCAATACGCGACGCGCCTCCGAGCCGCTGACAGCGGTGCACAAGAAGCAGCAGCAACAACAACAACCACAGCCAAGCAGCAGCTCAAGTCCGTCGCCCAGCAGCAACAGTAGCAACAGCAACAGCAACGGCAGCAACAGCAGCAGCAGCAGCAGCACCGCATTGCTGTTGAACTCGACGCGATCGGCGGCAGCGGCAGCGCATCACTTGCATCACCATCACATGCATCACCACCACCACCATCACCATCATCATGTGGTGATCGCGGCCAAGAATGCCGCCGCTGCCGCCACCAACAACTTGAGCCTGGACCAGGGCATCATCTGTTAGCTAAGGGCCAATCGTGCGCGCCGCAATGCCAAAAGTTTCTTTCACCGCTTCCTCTGCTGCATGTAACAGTGCCTCAACGTGTAGTCCTGGCGATCCTGGTCCGAGTCCGAGTCCTAGCTGCTGGACGGATGGATGGATCATCGCTACTGTATCTGGCTACACGTGCGGAAGTATTGTTTTAATTTTTCAGTTTCTTAGTTAATGTTATTAGCAACTAGTTGAACTAATTACCACACCCAAGTCCCTCCCCTCAACCACAACCACAACTCTTCCCAAGACACGCCGCCACTATTTAAGATAATTGCAAAATTTATATATGTATATGAACTATATTTAAGCCTACAGTTGTTGTGCAGCAAAATTACGAAAGAGAAAGAGAGGGAGCGAACGCAGAGAGGGAGACAGTTGAAGAGATCGAAAGCGGACAAAGAGCATAAAACATTTTCATTCAGACATATCAGTTTGTTGTGCGTGTGTATTACGTGTATTACGTGTGTGTGCGTGTGCGATATAGTTTATTTTAAATCGAACGATTCAGTGTTTCAACGAAAGGATTACGAGATTTTTAGAAATTGATGTCAATTGAAGAGCGCAAGCATAGCATAAATTATAACAAACTACAATTAAACATTATTCATATACCAAAAAACCAATCGATAGAGCAAAGTTGAAAAGATAACGACGCGGAGAAGATGGATTGGATGGTGTGGAACGTGAGTAGGATTCCATGTCAATATAGCATATAGCATATACATACATACATACATATATATACATAATGTTGAATGCCAATTGGTAATTGTTTGTTAACGTAAAATTAAATGGAATGGAATGGAATGGAAAATGGAAAATGAAAAAACAAAAAACGGAGCTTCGCTATGACGAGAGCAGTTACTTATTAACCAAATGAATTAATCATACATACTATATATATATATATATATCTATATACGTATAGTACATCTAGAGCATATACATACAAAATACATATATACATACTCATATGTAGTCGAAGTTGTTCGCATTGATTGTTCAAGAGTTACTTAGAGGCCAGAGAAGAGCGTTGTTGGGCTGCATTGCTAAATTCAATTGTTAAATCTATCCGATATTATACATAGCATAATATCTAAAACATTATCGCGAAAGCACGTTTTGAGTTTGCCCCTCCTTCCTCTTTAGTTGCTTCGGTTTCGTTTCTCTTTCACTCCCCGCGCTCCCTCCCTGTTTTCAGTTGCATCTCTTCCCCTTAATCGGTTACTTTGTACATATTCTTCGGTTTTTTTTTTTTTTATTTTTTATATACTCGTATGTCCTATTCAAGTAAATGAATTATTTCATCTAATTTTTTTGCAAAACACACAAACATGAAAACAGCAAACAAGTTGTATTAATTAGGTCAAAGCGTGAGAGAAGGTCAGTTAATTGTTAAAGAGAAATAATTAATTTATAATGATAAATATTATGTTAACAAAAAGGAAAAATGAAAAATGATTTCTATTTGTACCGTAATAATAATTACGTGAATGATACGAGTACTACTTCTCTTATTTAAAAAATAACCTTATACCACAATTATTATTATTATTATAATTATAAACACTTTTTTTTTTGCGTCGTCGTCGTTTACTGTATATTAGTAGTTAAATCGAGAAGAACGAAAAAGCGGAATACGTGAACTGTACGTTTTATTTGAAAAGTAATTTTAATTGATTGAAATTTGATTGATTGCGTGGAAATTCTATTATATATTATTACATATAGTAATTATTTTATAGATAACTAATTTAAAAATATATTCAATAAAAATTACGAACAATAAATGTTATGCCATCGAAATTCATTGCGATTCTAGCAAATACTGCGGTATCTGATAGTCCTCGAAGACGCCCGAAAATCGGATAACCCAACCGAGGCCATTATAGTTGACCGACTTGTGGAACTGCACCGTCAACTGGCTGCGCTCGCTCTTGTAGAAATTGGGCTTGTCGTCGCCACAGAAGCGTCGCATCTCCTGTTGCTGTTCATCGGCCTTCCCAGTGTCCTCGAATATCTGCAGATAGTCCGTTGAGCAGCTGGATCTGGAGCCCAGATCGAAAGCTATAAACAAAAGCATCGGTTATTTCAAGTCTCAGCAAAGTCTGCCCCGGCCTGCTTACCCTCGAATCGGAGCAGCACACGATTGTTGCTCGGCACACGCACATTCCAGCGGCAGTTGGAGTTGTTGCGCACACTCTGCGGATAGAAGGCGTTGGTGAAGATGCCCTCCGTGTTGTAGATGTCGCCACCGCAGCCTGGTCCCGCCTCCAACTTGCTGGCAATGTAGGTCAGATCGATGGTGCTGTAATAGCTGCCGGTCTTGAAGTGCAGCCGCAACTCGTTGGTCTGCGTGAACAGTCCCTTGCCGCCCTCCACAAACGAGCAGAGACGCTGCAACGATTGATTTGTGGCCTTCTCAAACACCTCCAAGTGGTCCTCGTCGCATTCCGAGCTGCCCAGCGTCACCTCGCCATAGTACAAGCTCAGCACGTAGCCAGCGGGTGCCGTGACAAACACATCGCAATCGGCGGTATCGGCGAACTTGATGCGACCCTGCAACCCACCATAGTTATGGCGACAGCCCGCATCCGCGACCAGTTGCAGACGGAAGCCAGGACGGCTGACCTCTTTGTCGCTGTGGAACTTCACGTACAACTGCTTGGTGTTCGGATAGTAGTCCTCGGGCACGCCACTGCCGCAATAGATGTGCTCCGACGCAAAGTCAAAGGAGTTGGTGCGCGACTTCCTGCCGTTGTAGACCATGTGGCTGCCATACCCCTGCTCAAGCTGCACCGCATTCTGTTGTGTGGCAAGACGCAAAACGAATTTAAGATTAGAGCTTAGCGAAATCTATTAGTAATAATAATGCTAAACTTAATTGTCATAGTCTGACAACAATAAATTGATTGAATTCAAATTGGCTGGGTTTCACTTGGAGATTAGCGAAACGATTGGCAAGTCGATTGGAATTCAAAACTACCACGAGCAGCATTTTCAGGATGCGATGCTTTTTTGAGATCCCCGAGAATTGCATTCCACTTGCTATTCGTTTCTGTTCGCCTGGTAGAAAAATTTGTAGCATACTTTGTTTTAGAATGGCGCATTTATCGAAAAGGACGAGTTTGTTATTGCTCTAGCTCGGTCATATCCTTAAGGATTTCGACCAAACCCACCTTTTTGCAATCACGAGTAGCAGGACTATCGAACTGCATTCAAGGATTTCAAGGATATTACCAAAAATATTATGTCACAATTTTACAAGGGGGTAGCATGTAAAAATTGCCCAAAATCGCAAATATCCTTGGTAAGTCGGCTATTTGAAGGACTACAAGGATGTCCTTTGGCACACAGATAGCCTTTGAGTAGTCCTTTCGGAAAATGTAATCGAAAGGACGAATGTCCTTTAAACAGCAAAGTTAGAAGGACTTTTTTGTATACAGAAAATTGTCTATAACTCGGCTATATCCTTGCGTATCCTTGCGTATCCTATGTCAAACAACTTGTCTCATTGAGCGCTATTAGCTCACCAAAGGACATTCCAATCGTCCTTGTAGTTTCGGAGATATCCTGGAATTTTCATTTTCGACAAAACTTTGCGTGCGATCGACTGAAATTTTACAAGTGTTGGATTCTTAGATAACCCCATAATTTGTTGAGGCCAATCGATAAAACTGATTCTTGTGCATTGAATGCATCGAGTCCTGCCGAAATGTGACAGGATATGGCCAAGTTATGAGCATTTTTAGTTGCAAGGATGCGTCCCGTTGCCCATAAAAGTATGCAACAAAAAATTATAAAAGCGTTTTAATGTCAGCCCAAAAGTATGCAACGAATTTTTCAGGATTACAATTTGCATTCGACCTGCTGCTCATTTCTGTTCGCCTGGTAGATTTTGCCGAAAATTCGAATTTTCAAATTTTCAACGCCTGCTCAGATCAGCCCAAAAGTATGCAACGAATTTTTCAGGATTACAATTTGCATTCGACCTACTACTCATTTCTGTTCGCCTGGTAGATTTAGCCGAAAATTCAAATTTTCAACGCCTAAAGCTGGGCGGGTTTTTTGAATTTCAATTCAAATAAAATACCTTAATAATGTCAAAAGGCACGTTGAGCATTTGAAATACCAGGCGAACATAATAGAGTAGCAAGTGGATTTGCGCCGGAAGAAATGTCGCAGCACGTGGTGGATCCTAAGAGTACGTGGTGGAACCTAAGAGCATGTGGTGGAACCTAAGATGTTAGGGTGGATGTGTGCGCTTCGCACAAATGATTTTCTGCAATTCCACCTACTGCCCGCTTCTGTTCGCCTGGTAGATTTTGCCAAAAATTGTACTTTTCAACGGTTTTCAAATTTGAATTTGTATTATTAAATTTGCATTTGTTTTAAATTGAAAGTATAACGAACTTTCAGTTTGAATTTAACGTACTTAGAACGTTCTTTAAATTTGAATTTAACGTACTTTGAATTTTGAATTTAACTTACTTTAAAATTTGAATTTAACGTAATTTGAATTTGAATTTTACATACTTTAAAATTTGAATTTAACGAGCTTTGAATTTAACGTACTTTGAATTTAGTTTTAACGTACTATTAAATTTAAAATTAAGTGTATTTGTGTAATTATCAATTGCATCCTATGGCCGCCCTCGACATCAGCCCCCCTATAGAGGTTTTGTGCCACGTTTTCCCAAATGCTGTCATTTTTCGTATGCAACTTTTTCTCTAATTTCCCACCTTCTCTACCTCTTAATTTTTAGTAGTCAAGACAAACAAAATAGTATTCTTTTTAAATTTCTATATTGTTCATCAATCTCTCTATCTACATACATGTTTTTTGTCCCGACTGGAACTACAGCACTTAGAAGGTTTCATTCCTTCAAATTAATTTTCATAGGCGCTAATATATGTATATACAAAATTCCTTTAATAATAACGTTTATATAAATACCTAAAATATTTGTTTTACACAAAATGTGGTGCAATATAAAACCTTTTTTTCTATAGTATACAAATCTTTTTTAAATAAATACCTAAAACATTTGTTTCGTTAAAAATATGCCTGCATTTTAAATCTAATTCGTTTTCCTCTCTGTAACATAAATTTGCAGTTAGCGAAAACCATTATAAAAATCTATTTTAAATAAATTCCTAAGATATTTCGTTGTTGCATTTTAAATCTATTTCCTTTTTTCCCCAGTTGGCGAGAATCTATAGTATAAAAATCAATTTTAAATAAATACCTAATATATTTGCTTTCCACAAAATGTGGTGCATTATGAAATCTATTTTTCTATGGTATATAAATCAATATAATTCCTAAAATATTTGTTTTATACAAAATATGTTTCCATTATAATAACTATTCCTTTTTTCCCTCTGTAACATAAATTTGCATTTGGCCAAAAACCTTTAGTATACAAATATTTGTTTTATACAAAAATATTGTTTGCATTATAAAAACTATTTCTTGTTTCTCTCTGTAACATAAATTTGCAGTTGGTGAAAAACCCTGTTTTCCACAAAATGTAGTGCATTATGAAAACTATTTTTCTATATTATATAAATCTATATACATAATACCTAAGTTATTTGTTTTATGCAAAACATGTTGAATTTCTTTGTTCCCTCTGTAACATAAATTTGCAGAACCTCTGAATAAACATACATTTTAATGAAATACCTAAGATATTTGTACTTTTTTCGCCTGTTGTTGGCTAAAAAACCCCTTCGATCCTGTGGCCAGAAATTCGGTTCGCACTCACCTCGCTGTCGTAGAGCTTGAGATAGTCGAAGGCACAAGTGCCGTTGGCATCGGGGCCCTGCAGGTCGAGGCTGACGAAGCGCACATGGAGTGCGACCTCGCTCTCGATCTTCCACAGGCAGAACAGATTGTCGTCGTAGTTGCCCTGGTCGTTGAGGGGCGAGCGCAGCTCCAGCGGCTGCTTGCCATCGAAGCGGATCAATTGATTGCCGCACCGCAGCGGCTTGGCCTCCACAACGAACTCGAAGCCGGTGTCCGTGACGGCGGCATCCGTGACGAAGCGCATGAAGAGCGTGTGCTGTGAGCTGGCCAGATGCGGTGGCAAATCCTGGCCACAGAATTTGCCCAGATCATCGGCAAAGGGTCCGGCGCCGTCGCGTATCTCCAAATAGTCGGCGCCGCAGTTGTCGCTGCCCTGCACATGGAAGCTGCGGAACTCGACGCTCAAATAGAAACCGGACGCCGCCTTGAACACAAAGCTGCAGTCCAGATTGTTTGCATACTGTCCGACGTACTTGTTGAACGTGTAGCTGGCGTTGTGCTCGCCCAGCACGATGTGCTCATCGCAGTTGGGCAGCATGCGGACGAGCAGCTTGAAGCCCTTCGACGCCTCCGACTGGTCGGAGAAGCTGTGAATCAGCGCCAGGTTCGAACCGATGTGCAGCGTGGGCAAGTCGTCGCGTGGCATGCGACCGCAGTAGCGACCCAGACGCCGGTGCTCGTCGGGGGCGGGGCTGGCGAAGATCTCGACGCCATCGTAGCTGCACTGATGCACGCCCGCCTCCATGTCGAGCAGCTCGAACTTCATGGTCAGCTTGTAGCCGGCGGGCGCAGTGACATTCCAGTAGCAGTCGCTGTTGTGGGGCATCCGATCGTCCTGGTGCTGGGCCGGCGACTCCACAACGCGGCTGCTGGTGACGACGCCGCCGCACAGTCGCGTGCTGTACTCCAGCTGGAAGCCCTGGCCGCTGAACGAGCCGTCGGTGGCCATGACGAGATTGATCGACTGCTGGGCGCGATAGACGTGACGCTGCTTCACGCCGCACAGCACCGACGTCTCGCGGACGTCGTTGTTGTCGATGGTGGTGACGGTGACGTTGTCGAACATGCACATGGTCATCGGCGATCGCTCCAGATCGAACTTGAGGAAGCTGACAATGATGCCCGGCGATGCCGGCTGGCGGGCCACAAACGTGTAATTGCAGAACAGATTCGCGCCGTAGCCCAGCGGATAGCCGGGACTGCTGAGCAGCTGTGGCTCCGCATCCACATAGATCAGGCCGCCGCAATTGCGCTCGAAGCGTGCGGTGAAGCCGTCGCCGGTCGTGTCGCCGTCCGAGCGGAAAATGAGACGCATCGAGGAGCTGGTCGAGTTGATGTAGGCGGGCGGATCACGGCCGCAGATCGTCTGCAGTTCGGTCCAGTTGGCGCTGGCGTTGAGGCGCTGCTCCACACGCAGATAGTCCTTGCGGCAGTCGCGGCTGTTCTCGATGTAGAAGCGATGCAGGAAGGTCAGGCCCACATGGAACCCGGCGCCCGCCTCGATCTCCCACACGCACTCCACGTTGTTCTTGTACTGCTCGCTGAACTCGATCCGGCGATACGGATAGCTCAGCTTCCCCCCACACCCGCTGCCGTACTTTACCGACACATTGAACGTGGATGTGGACAGCGTGGCGTTGAGATCCTGCGGCGCCACATACTCCACGAACAGACCCCGCTCCACGACCTTGTTGAGCTCGCTCTGCTGCTGGCAGTAGGTGCCCATGAGCGGCGAGTTCTGATCGGGTCCGTTGTACACGAGCAGATAGTGATCGGCGCAGCCGCCCGTCAGATTCACGCTCACCGACACCTCCAGCTGGACGTCCTGCGGCGCCAGGGGGTCCTCGGCAATGCCCTCGGGTCCCACCGCCCAGGCGCAGTGCGTCACGCCCGCCTCCGCCGGCTGTGTGATGGTCATGTTGTCGCCGGGCTCCAGCGGCCAGACGCCGCCGCAACGCTGCAGGCTGTAGTCGAGCAGCAGCGATTGCAGCTCGTTGCGTCTGTTGCCGGTCACGGTGATCTGCACGCTGAACGGCAGCAGGACGGTGCGTTGGAGGCGCGTGTTGCTGCCGCTGCCGCTGCAGAGGAGACCCGGCAGCAGCGGCTCGGCGGCATCGGTGCGGAGCAGACGGAGCGGCGACAGCATGTTGCAGATGTGGCGATTGTGCATCATCGCCAGCGTCGTGTTGTACTCGAGCACGCGCAGCCGCATCGTGGTGTTCGGCGGCGGCGTCAGCTGCGAGTTGCAGTAGACGCTCTCGTTGTGGCGCGTGAAGCGCTGCTGGGCATCGCCGGCGATGTCCTTGACGCAGACGCTCTCGCCGAAGGCGGTGAAGCGCAGCTTGAAGCCGCGGTGCGTGTCGAAGGGCAGCAGGAAGGCGTCGATGCCCAGCGTATTGTCCATGGAGACGACCTCGGCGGGCGGATCGCGCATGTACCGATCGATCAGCGACATCATGTTCAGGTCCTGGGCAAACGACAAGCGGCCCCGGAACGACGACTTGCCGCTGCCCAGATCGAAGTCGAGTATCTCCAGCTTGACGCGCCGCCCCTTCGGCACCTGGATGCGCCACAGACAATGCGTCGGCTTGCGCACGCCCAGCGGATAGTTGGGCGTCTGCAGCACGCCCTGCGGCGCCACAATCGTTTCGCCGCACCGCGTCCCCACCGCCTTGTACAGCAGCCTGAAGCTGTTCTGCTGCGCTCCGGAACGTCCGCCGTCCACCGGCAGCTGGACACGCACCACCACCTTGTTGGTCTCGACGAGGAAGCGGCGCGAGCGCGTGCCGCAGATGCGCAGCCGATCGCTGACGCGCTGCTCCGCAAAGTTCTCGCCGAACGGTTCCATCTCCTCGAGCAGCAGATGCGTGTGCAGGCTGCAGTTCGCCTCGTCCCCGGGCAGCTGCATCGTCTCGAAGTTCAGCTCGATGGTGCTGCCCTTCTCCATCTCGATGGTGTAGACGCACTCGCCGGCGAGCGCGCCGCGCGTCGACCACTCGACGACGCCCTGCGGACTGTAGTAGCTGCCGCCGCAGTCGGCCAGCTTGAGCAGCGCCTGGAAGCCGGGACGCGGCTCCAGGATGGCCGTGTAGAACTTGATGCGCAGCATGCTGCCCGTCGAGACGACGGTGTTCGGCTTCCGGCTGCCACAATACCGCCCCAGCAGCGGCATCAGCTCGGTGGCGCCGTCGTTCAACTGCACAAACTCCTGGTCGCAGCCCTCGTCCACCTGCTCGTTGTCCGAGGTGCCATTTCCGCTTCCTCCGCTGCCGCTGCCCTCGCTGGGACTGCTGCTGGGCGTCAGATCGAACGTGTTGGTGAACTCGACGGCAATGCGATGCTGAGGCGGCGCCTGCACCTGCCACACGCATTCCGAGTACGGATTCGGCAGATTCGGATAGTTGGGGGAGCTGATGAGGCGACTGTTGAAGCGGCCGGCGCCCTCCTCGAGCACAATCTGGCCGGAGCAGGCGTGGCCGAGCTCCTCGTAGCGAAAGGCGGCACCGAACCGCTGCAAGCCGCTGCGATGGAACTTGATGTGCGCCCGATTCGAGCTCGTCTCGAGCACATCGGTGATGTTGTTCTCGCAGTACTTGCCCCTGCCGAGGAACGGCGAGTCCTCCTCGCCGCCGTTGCGCACCACAAAGAAGTTGCGGCACTGATCGACGCCCGCCGGCCGCAGCTGCGAGTCGAGGAACGTGATGCGCAGCCGCTTGCCCTGCCGCCCACGTATCGTCCAGATGCAGTCCTGCGTGGGCAGCGCCCGTCCCGCCATCGCCGTCACATTGACGACGCCCTGGCGCGCCGTCAGCTCGGCGCCGCACACGCCGCGCACCTGGCTGCTGAAGCCGGTCTTGTTCACGCTGCCATCGGTGACGAACTCGAGCCGCAGATACGGCTGCCCATGGTAGCTGGCGGCGGCGGCGGCGGAGGCGTTGAGCGGCGCACACAGCTTGCCCAGCTGCGACCAGCTCTGCAGGTCGCCGCTGCTCGACACGAGCACATAGTCCGCAAAGCAGTCGTCGGCGAACACCTCGACGTCCAGCGACGTCAGCTGCAGGAAGACGTGCGTCGCCCCATCGGCCGGCACCAGGTCCCACAGGCAGTGCAGATTGGCGGCGTAGCCCAGCGGATAGCCGGGCGAGTTGAAGCTGACCATGTCGCCGACACTGACCAGCTGGTGGCCGCAGAGACGCGTCCGCTGCTCGGCGGTGCGGTTCGAGGCCATCGCCTCCTTGGCCAGCCGCTCCCAGCGCAGCCGGAAGGGGCCGCGCGTCGCCGTAATGTACACCACGTTGGTGTGCGAGATCATTGGCGTATCCGGCTGCGGCCGCAGCTCGGCACCGATGTCCGTGTAGCCGTCGAACACGTGCAGATGCTGCAGGTCCACGTCCCGCAGATGCTCCACGTTCACCACGATCAGGTACTCGGGGTCGACGGAGACGCGCCAGCTGTAGAGGTCGTTGGTGGCCAGGCGGCTCGGGTAATGCGGCGACTCGATGATGCCCTCGGTGCCGTTCAGCTCGTTGTGATGATCTGCCAAGGAGGACGAAAGGGACATTAGAGAGCTGGTTTTTTTTATTGGATATTGAATTTGACAAAATACCAATTCTAAGCATTCTCATTATTGGCAATGATGCCATTCCAATTTCTATCGTTCGCTAAGCATCATTTTTGGCTGAATACCACAATTTTAACTAATTTTAATCACGCTCTCAAAGGATCTTGATTCGCAAACTGCAAGTCTGCAGATCTGTATAAATTGTAATTGTTTAATTGGCATTGACTAAGTTGAAATTTGGATTCCATTCCAATTTCTTTCGTTCGCTAACAATCATTTTTGGCTGAATACCACAATTTTAACTAACTTGAATCACAAACTCAACAGCTGCCAAATATTCAAAGCAAACTTATTACACCTCTCACGTAGAGACCAAATGGTAATAATAAGGCTCAGACTCGGACATACCAAACTAACACACATACACTACATCGACCAATCTCCCAGAATATGCCCCTTTTGTCAATGGAACACATACTCACAAGCTGCAACTCCCTCAATTATCATAGACAACAAATATTTAAAAACACCAACCCGCTTCAATGCTTATCCACTCCCACCCCCTCAAACATATCAAACATGCTTAAATACCTAAAAGCCACTAATTTATATCACAAAATCGAATAACTCATAAATTAATTATCCACCATGTACATTCGTATAAATAATAGTCATAGAAATCAATGTACATAATGTAAATATTTGTTAATTATAAGTCACAATTATAAGAAGACAACCAAAGTGCTGAAGGCCTACGCTGCCATAGCAGAAAAATAAAAACTAGCTTATAATTTTATCTTTTTCAAGCTAGATCTATAAATAAATGAACAAATTTGAATCACGCTCTCAAAGGATCTTGATTCGCAAACTGATCTGTATAAATTGTAATTGTTTAATTGGCATTGACTAAGTTGCAATTTGGATTCCATTCCAATTTCTTTCGTTCGCTAACAATCATTTTTGGCTGAATACCACAATTTTAACTAACTTGAATCACAAACTCAACAGCTGCCAAATATTCAAAGCAAACTTATTACACCTCTCACGTAGAGACCAAATGGTAATAATAAGGCTCAGACTCGGACATACCAATCTAACACACATACACTACATCGACCAATCTCCCAGAATATATATATTTAAAAACACCAACCCGCTTCAATGCTTATCCACTCCCACCCCCTCAAACATATCAAACATGCTTAAATACCTAAAAGCCACTAATTTATATCACAAAATCGAATAACTCATAAATTAATTATCCACCATGTACATTCGTATAAATAATAGTCATAGAAATCAATGTACATAATGTAAATATTTGTTAATTATAAGTCACAATTATAAGAAGACAACCAAAGTGCTGAAGGCCTACGCTGCCATAGCAGAAAAATAAAAACTAGCTTATAATTTTATCTTTTTCAAGCTAGATCTATAAATAAATGAACTAATTTTAATCACGCTTTCAAAGGATCTTGATTCGCAAACTGATCTGTATAAATTGTAATTGTTTAATTGGCATTGTCTAAGTTGACACAAATGTGTAAAAACATAATTTTGTTAATTTTACATTTGAATAGCTCGCTGAGCGAAGCTTTGCATTACGCTCGGACAATGTTTTTATTTATTATAATTAAATGTTGTTTGTACCCGTTTTTTAACTGTTCGTAGTATCAAGAGTTTTGGAAATAAAAAATATATATACATATATCAAATTGGAGCGTTTTCTTCTGGTAGAGTATTCAAAAAGTGTGTAGAGCAAGATGCTCAGACTCACCGTAGCTGTAGCTGGCCATGAATCCCTCGCCGACGACGTCGTCGTTGCTCTTGAACGCCAGCCAGAGGCTGCCCTTGGACTTGATGCTCGCCGGCAGCTGCGTGCCGCAATAGACGCCGATGAGGGGGCCGCGCGACGACTCCTCGCGCACCTCCAGATAGTCGTTGTTACAGCCGTCGGAGAGCTCCAGGTCGAACGACTCGATGGTGAGCGACAGCGAGTTGCCCTCGCTGGCCACCAGCATCCAGATGCACTCGATGTTCACCGGATAGCTGCCGGGGTAATAGGGTGTGGTGAAGCGGCCCGATATGGCCATGTAATCGCCGCCGCACACCGTGTCCATCGTCATGTAGAAGCCCTCGAACTCGGCGACCAGCTGCAGCGGCACACTGATGGTCAGCGCATTGCCGTGCGAGATGAGGGCCGGCGGATGCGAGTGACAGAAGCGCTGGCGGGCAGTGCCGGTGGCCGTGACGCCCTCGTAGATCTGGATGCCGTAGGGCTGGCAATCGCTTTCGGTGGCATAGCGGGCGGACGCCTCCGCGTGCAGCTGGACGTGCTGGGGCGTGAAGATGATGCGCTTGCTGGGATCGCTGGCCCGGAGCACCCAGATGCAGGTCTCGTTGCGGGCCACCTGATGCGACACGACGATGTACTCGTAGTCCGTCTCGTCGATCGTCAGGCTCTGGCCGCACGACTCGCGATAGTGCAGCCGGAAGCCCTTGTGCTGCACCGAGTCGTCGCTGACGAAGCGCACCAACGCCCGATTCGTGGCCGACTCGTGACGCTGCGCCAACCTGTCCGCCATGCCGCCGCACATCGCAAAGATCTGCGCCCCCTCGGTGTCGTCCTGCTCGCTGTCGCCCATCGTGAACGTGCCGCTCGCCGCCAGATCGTGCGCCGTCAGTCTGTCCCAGCCGCACTCGAAGCCGGACTCCATGTCCAGGTCCTCCAGCTCGAAGATTATCGTGTGCTGCGGCGACACCTCCAGCGTCCACTCGCAGTGGCTGTTCCGCGGATAGCTGCGCGGATATCCCGGCGACTGAACCATGCCGCTCTTCGCCGTCAGCTTGCCGCCGCACTCTGTGCAGATGTTGAGAGCATTACAACGAATATCTATGTATCTATAGGTGGCATTCAAGTGCTCACTTACCGCTGGGATGGACGCGATACGTCGCCGCGAAGCCGTGTCCGTTGATCGAACCGTCGCTGCTGAAGATCACGTGCAGCTTGGAGCCGGCGCTGGTGATCACCATCTTCTCGCTGCGGCCGCAGTGACGCTCCGTGACGAAGCTCTCCTTCAGCGAGTTCGAGATCTGTCAATAGCCAATGGAACAGGTAAGTACAATGTACAAGTACAAATAGCTTCAAACAGCTACAACTGCAATTAACAGCATTTGTAACAGTTGCATTCAAGAATGTTCGCTTAACAGCAACGTAAATTAGCGAGATATTTCAATAGGTAATGGAACAAGTAAAATGCATTTAAAATTATCTTAACAGCTGTTAGAGCAGCTACAAGTGCAATTAACAGCATTTATAACAGTAGCATTTAAGAATGTTCGCTTAACAGCAGCGAGAAGTAGCAGAGCTAATCTTGAGCGTATTCGAGATCGGTCATTAAGTGATAAAACAAGTCAAAACAAGTAAAATGCATTATAAAATTATCTTAACAGCTGTTAGAACAGCGACAACTGCAATTAACAGCATTTGTAACAGTTGCATTCAAGAATGTTCGCTTAACAGCAGCGAGAAGTAGCAGAGCTAATCTTGAGCGTATTTGAGATCTGTCATTAAGTGATAAAACAAGTCAAAACAAGTAAAATGCATTTTGAAAGTTGTTCAACAGCTATTAGAGCAGCTACAAGTGTAATTAACAGCATTTGTAACAGTTGCATTCAAGAATGCTCGCTTAACAGCAGCGAGAAGTAGCAGAGCTAATCTTGAGCGTATTCGAGATCGGTCATTAAGTGATAAAACAAGTCAAAACAAGTAAAATGCATTTTAAAATTATCTTAACAGCTGTTAGAGCAGCTACAAGTGAAATTAACAGCATTTATAACAGTAGCATTTAAGAATGTTCGCTTAACAGCAGCGAGAAGTAGCAGAGCTAATCTTGAGCGTATTCGAGATCGGTCATTAAGTGATAAAACAAGTCAAAACAAGTAAAATGCATTTTAAAATTATCTTAACAGCTGTTAGAGCAGCTACAAGTGAAATTAACAGCATTTATAACAGTAGCATTTAAGAATGTTCGCTTAACAGCAGACTTCAACCGAGTTACTTCGATCACTTGCAAGTTTGTACATGTTTGATATAGTATCAATCAACATAATATTAAATGAATTTGATAAAATATGCATATTGTATAACAAATGTCAACTAAAATATACTCTTAGAGACGACGCTTTTTGATAAACAAAATATTGAATATTTTTTAACATATGTAAATATAACGAATTTTTCTTATTTTTTCAGCATGAGTGTGAAATTAAACAACATTCAAAATATACATATTGGAAAAAGAAAAAAAGATTTAGAAATAATATATGTTATGGAAAATCATAACAATATATGTATACTTTTGATGTAATTTCCATAGCTTTATCGAGAGCATAAAAGAGAAACTCGAAGAAGTTAGCATTTAACCAAAATCTTGTTAAATGAAAAAAAAAAAAAAAAAACAACATCGTCTTAATAAGCTGGGTATAGCTTAGAATAAAATCATGTTTAAATTGGCTCGAACAAACAAGTCGCAAAATCATACAGAAATAAATTGGTTTTTAAGTTGTAAAATATAGTTATAGTTTAAGAGACCTGATTCTACTTTTTACAAAAATATGCCATTCGAGTACTTGAATGGCTTTAATAAATTGTGTCTAGCTGCCGATGCTGTAGATACAAATGTGTGAGATGCCCCGCTTTGAGTTTAGTCACGTTTCAAATACGGAAATGGGAAAAGGACATGCACTCACCACAAGCGCGTCCTTGGTGCAGTTGACCGACTCCTCGATGTCCATGCTGAGCACGGTCAGCTCGACGACGTGGCCGGCCGGGGCGTGGATGAGCCAGTAGCACTCCATGTTGTTGGGATACATCTGGGGACTGTTGGCCGGGTAGCTGAACGAGCCGTTGCGGGCGCGCAGCTCGTGGATGCAGCCGTCGACGCGGTACTCGAGCCGGAAGTTGACGGCGCTGCTGTTGTGCAGAATGCTGATCCGCTCGGCGCTCACGTTGTGCGCCCCAATCGTGGTGATGGGCGTGAGCGGCTTGGTCTGGCCGTCCAGCAGATAGACGCCGCCGTTGCCGTCCACATCCACATCGCTGGCCAGCAGCTCGTGGCGCGCATCGAAGTGCGAGAACTCGAGCAGAATGCGATTGCCGCGCGGCGCTCGAATCGTCCAGTTGCAGTTGATCGGGCCCTGCCAATAGGCGTTGCCATAGTTGAGGCTCTCGATGACGCCCTGGTGGGCAACCAGCTCGACGACGCAGTTGGCGGCGAACGTCAGCCGGAAGCCGCGCCCCGAATTGCTCGCGTCCGACTCGAAGACGATCAGCGCCCGATTGCTGTCGAGATCGATGACGCTGCTGTTGCCCTCGGGCATGCGGCAGAGCACTTGGACGATGGACGTGCTGGGTCGATTGCTGGCATCGATGGCCTCCATGCTCAGGTAGTCGTAGGCACACGAGCCAAACGTCTCGATGTCCACGTCTTCCAACGTCAGTCGCAGATGGGAGCCCCTGTGCACGTCCAGCTGCCACTCGCAGTGCAGCGAAGGCGGATACGTCTGCGGATAGTTGGGCGATGTGATGACGCCCACATCGCCGGCCAGGATGCCGCCACAGCCGTTGGCCAGCGTGCGCCAGCGGAGCCTGAAGCCGCGGCCCGACCGCACATCGTTGCTGTGAAAGTGCACATACATCTGGTTGGTGAAGCTGGGGAAGCGGCTCGGGATGCTGGTGCCGCAGAAGCGTCCGATCAGCGCCGACGCGTTGCTGATGCCGTTGCGCACCTCCAGAAAGTCGGCGTCACAGCGCGGCGTCGCCTCCAGCTCGAACATCTCCATCTGCAGCTCCATCTGATGGCCGGCGCCCGTTGTCAGCTGCCAGACGCAGTCCAGGTTGCTGCTGTAGTTCATCGGATAGAGCGGCGAGCTGAGGCGGCCGTTGGCGCCATGGACGCGACCGCCACACGGCGACGGCTCCACAAAGCGATAGCTCAGCTCGAAGCCGTGGCCCGTGTCCGAGAAGTCCGACTGGAACGTGATGGTCAGGATGTCCGAGTGCGTCACAATGTCCTCGGGCAGCTCGGTGCCGCACGCATGCATCAGCCGCGTCTTGTCCTCGTTGGCGATGCCCGCTATCAGGCCGTCGTAGGCCGACACAAAGTCATAGGAGCAGCCGCCGTCCTCCAGATCGAAGCTGATCCAGTGCAGCAGTATCGCCTTGCCGCGCGGCGCCTTTATAATCCATTCGCACTCCAGATCGTTGTGATAGTTGCCCTCCGCGTTCGTCGGCGCCCGTATGTGATCCGACTCCTTGGTGTGCACGCCGCCACAGCGATAGCTCGACACGGGCGTCGCGTGATACGCGAAGCTGTAGTAGTTGAACCCTTGCCGCCCGGACATGTCCACGTGAATGACCAGCATGTTGGACTTGGCCACGTACTCGAGCGGCGGCGGCGACTGCAAGCAGTAGGGACCGCTCAGGTGTCGGTTGAGGCCGTCGTTGATGGTCAGCGTGTTGCCGTCGCCGCCGCAGCCCGGCGGCAGCGTCGCCTCCTGATAGTCCTCGTCCTCCTCCGAGCTGCTCGACTCGCCGCGTTGCAACGAGAAGTCGAGTCGCCTCAGCGTCAGGATCGTGTTGGGCGCCGTGATGATCGTGTAGGTGCAGGAGCGCGACGTGTACGTGCGGTTCGGATATCCCGGCGAGCTGAAGGTGCCGTTGGGCGACTCCAGGGTGCGCGAGCACTCCATGCGATACTCCAGCGTGAACTGATCCTCGGCCCGGTGCGACACGTACTTGATGCGCATCCGATTGTACAGCGAGGTCAGGCTCGGCGGCAGCGTTTCGCTGGGCGACGCGTTGCCGCAATGCTTGGCCGCCAGCCAGCCATCGTTGCCGCTGCCGTTGCCGCTCGTCGCTGTCTCGGGCAGATCGTAGAGCTCCAGGCACGACTGCTCCGACAGCCGCATCTTCGCAAAGTCAATGTGAATCGTTTCGCCCGCGGCCATGCGTATCTCGTAGTCGCAGGCGATGACGGCGGCGTCGCCAGCCGCGTTTGCCGGCGCACTGATCGTGCCGCGCTGTGTCGAGTAGACGCCGCCGCAGCCGGGCAGCCGGTCGTCCACCGAGTAGTGCAGCTGGAAGCCCAGATCGCTGTCCTCCTCGTCCGAGTGGAAGAGGATGTGCACCTCGTGCGTCGACAGCGTCAGCGGCGCCGGCTGCTGGCTGCTGCAGAACTTGTACAGCTCCGTGTCCGAGATGGCGTCGTTGATCTGCGGCAACAGTATTTCAGTTAGTTACATATATGCAATGCAAGCTTTAATTCCATAAATTCTAAATAATAATCATTTAATTTATTATTTAATATTTCTTCCAAATAAGTATCTAATTGAATTTTCCTTATGCTTTATTTAATTAATCATTTTGTATTTAATTTACCATTCAATATTTCTTCCAAATCAATAACTAATTTAATATTCAATTAAATTGTATATTCATAATTTAAAATGTAATTTAATTGTTAATATTTTATGTAATTTATCATTTAGTGTTGTGTTAAATAAATCATTAAGTATTTCTTCTAAGTACGTATAAAATTAAATATTTAATTTAATTTTCTAATTCATTCATCATTTAATGTTGTATCAAATGTATCATTCAATATTTCTTCCAAATGCTAATTAATTTAGTATTTAATATTTAATTTAATTAATCATTTAATTGTATATGTTATAAAGAATTGAATATGTCTTCCAAATAAGTATATTCCATTTAATTTCATATTCATAATTCAAAATTTCATTTCATTTTCTATTTAATATTTAATTTAATGTTTTCAATTTAATATTTCTTCCAAATACGTATATAATTTAATATTTAATTTAATTTTCTAATTAATTTAATCTTATATATATACCTAGTTTGATATTTATAATTTAAAATATAATTTACTTTTACATTTAATATTAAATTGAATTTATAGTTAAATATTTAATTTTGTATTTAATATACCATTTTATATTTCTTTCAAATACGAATATAATTTAATATTCTAATTTTCTATTTAATATTTAATTTAATTTATCATTTAATTTTGTATTTAATGTTTTCAATTTAATATTTCTTCCAAATACGTAAATAATTTAATATTCTAATTTTCTATTCAATATTAAATTGAATTTATCCTTTAATTTTGTATCCAATGTTTTTAATTTAATATTTCTTGCAAATACGTACATAATTTAATATTTAGTTTAATTTTCTAATTAATTTAATCATATATTTAATATATCAATTTTTCTTCTACATAAATACATATCTAGTTTGATATTTATAATTTAAAATATAATTTACTTTTCCATTTAATATTAAATTGAATTTATAGATAAATATTTCATTTAATTTACCATTTAATTTTGTATTTAATATACTATTTAATATTTCTTCCAAATACGAATATAATTTAATATTCTAATTTTTCATTTAATTTTGTATTTAATGTTTTCAATTTAATATTTCTTCCAAACACGTAAATAATTTAATATTCTAATTTTCTATTCAATATTTAATTGAATTTATCCTTTAATTTTGTATTCAATGTTTTTAATTTAATATTTCTTCCAAAACGTAAATAATTTAATATTCTAATTTTCTATTTAATTTAATCTTATATTTAATATATCATTATTTCTTCTACATAAATACATATCTAGTTTGATATTTATAATTTAAAATATAATTTACTTTTCCATTTAATATTAAATTGAATTTATAGTTAAATATTTAATTTAATTTACCATTTAATATACCATTTAATATTTCTTCCAAATACGAATATAATTTAGTATTGCAATTAATTTTCAATTCAATTCAATTTCAAAATAGAAAGTTGTGGAGCTCACCTGAACATAGTCGTGGTGGCAGTCGTCATGATGCTCCAGCTGCAGGCTGAAGAACGTGAGCTTGATGCGCTTGCTGCTCGGCGCCACCAGATGCCATTGGCAGTCACGGTTGCGTGGATAGTTGCCAGGCGATCCGGGGGAGGCGAGAGTGCCGTGTGTCTCGAAGTCGATGCGACCGCCGCATTGGGGCGGCATCGATTGCCAGCTGAGTTCGAAGCCCTCGCGGGCTGACGAATTGTCCGAGCGGAACCACAAATACAGCTGATGGCTGGAGGAGATGATGTTGCCGCCATGCGGAATGTGATTGCCACAATAGCGTCCAATGATCTGTGATGCTGCGGAGCGGCCATCGTTGATCTGCAGCCAGTCGAAGCGACACTCGGTCGAATCCTCCAGATTGAAGCTATGGAATGTCACATTCAGCACCATCGACTCATTGGTGCGTATCACCCAGGCACACTGCGCATTATGCTGATAGCTGCTGCCCGTCGGCGGATAGCGCAGACGTCCCGTCTGCCCCACCAGTATCCCGTTGCAGGTGCTGAAGCGCTGGTCGCACAGACGACCCCGATAGCCGGGTCGGCACTGGCAGACGAAGCTCTCGCCGTCGGGCCTTTGACTGCAGCGACCATTGTTCTGGCAGGGATTCGAGGTGCAGGGATTGGGCACCGGCTCGCAGAGCGGAAGGCGGAAGCCACGCAGACACAGGCACGTAAAGTTGCTGCCTTGGTCCAGGCAGACGCCGCCGTTCTGGGGATTGCAAATAACCATTATCAATAGTGTACACAAAATGACGTGATAGCCAAATTACATTTTCGATTGATTTCGTTAATTTCAAAATTTTAATTCTTATTTAATTGCTCAATTTTATATTTTCAACTCATTGCAAAACGATAACGAATTTTAGAATTCGGAAAATAATGTAGAATTAAAGTCGGAATATAAATGTTAGCAGTTAACGAATAATGATAACGAATTTTTAAACGATTTTAAAAACAACATTTTTTTGTGAGAGCTGATCACTCGTTGAAAATGTAATTCCATAGGCAGTAATTTGTGCCTTCGCTATCGAGTTAAACAACGACTTTCTAAAGGAAAAATGACCAGCTAAATTGCAATTTGAAATAATATTATAATATGTGTGAGCTACAGCTGGTTCACGCCTTCGCTAAGCACTGGCTGCAATGCATGCCATGGTTTGTGTCTTAGCGAAGAAATACTAATCGCGAGGCAATTTGAATTTGTGAATGATTAGTTCTGTTTTTGTGCACACTTACCAAGCAGGGCCTACTGTTGCAGTTGTTGTCGGTGCCACGCACGCAGCCGTGCTCGCCGTAGCCACTGCCCACCATGCCCAGGGGACAGCTGCAGACAATCGTATTGGAGATCTCCGAGCAGATGGCCGACGGATGGCACAACCCCGAACGCTGAGAGCAGCTGGTCAGGCCAACAGCCTTGCCGGCGGCATTGCCATCAATTGCCTGATTGCTGGCGCTGCTGCTGCGCACACAGCTGCGTCCGTCGCCCGTCCAGCCGATGGGACAGTTGCCGCAGTGGCTGGACCCATAGCTGTTGATGCACTCGACCCTCGGACTGAGACTGCAGCCGCCGTTATTCGTTTCGCACTCGTCAATGTCGCGGCAACTGACGCCGTTGCCCGTCAAGCCGGCGGCACACGGGGCACAGGTGAAGCTGCCCACCAGATTGATGCACTTGGTGGAGCAGGGCGTGTGGGCGCTGGCGCTGCATTCGTCCACATCCTCGCTGCAGCTGGGCGAGAGCGCGTTGCTCTTCCAGCCCGGTTCGCAGATGCAGCGATAGCCGAAGGCATCGCTGCTCGGCACACAGCTCCCGTGGCCACACAGCTCCCAGGCACTGGACGAGCTGCAGTCGGTCTTGCGTTGGGTGCAGTGCATCCCATGCCACCCGGGCGTGCACAGGCAGCTGAAGGTGCCGAACTGATTCACGCACTGCCCGCCATTCTGGCAGCCCAGATCCGTGCCCTCGAACAGCGCACACTCGTTCACATCCCGTTCGCACTTCTGGCCCTAGAACCACCGAAAGATACGACACTGCATTGGAGACGCCCCTCAATACGCCCTACAACCGGGTTGGCTTACCTCGAAGGCCGCACGACACTGGCATCGGAATCCGTTGTAGGTGTTCGAGCAGCTGCCGCCGTTCTCGCAGGGACTGCTCTGGCAGCTGTCCAGCTCCAGTTTGTTCTTCATCCGATTCGCCTTGTTCTCCACCAGCCGCAGACGCGTCTGCAGCCGCCGCAACAGCAAGCGACTGGCCTGAGTTCTGGAGAAATACATATAAGATCGTGTCAGTCCAGCTAAACAGTTCGAATCCGCCAACACTATGATTTCATGATCAATTACTGCACATAGAATAAATATTCGCATCGCAAATCTCCAGATTTCAAACAAATTGTTTGTTGGCACTTAATCGAATATTATAGATTGCAGCCGTCGTCAAGGCGTAACTTTTAAATTACATAAATAAGCTAAATTATAAGTTTTATTTAATATTTCTCAGTCTTTAACTACATTTGCCAAACCAAACTATTTTTGTCACTTTACATTTATTATTTTTATTTTAACTTATAATTACTTCATTCACTCGCAAATGTTTAATTTCGGTGCTGCTACTCTGCGTGCAAGTAACTATTACTTGACAATTGTTTTTAACACAACATATCATTTTTGCAGTTATAGAAAAATATATTTATGCAACCTCAAAATAATCTTTTTTCTATCTTCTCATTGAAACTCTTACTTACTCTTGTCTTTTTTTTTTATAAAAATTATTGTCGAAAAATATATTTAAAAATTTTATGTTTACTGATGTCTACTTTTTAATTGAATGGATGAAAAATCCACAATATTTTTTTAATTTTGTAGTAATAAGCCTCATAATCGCTTCAATTTAATTATAATTCTTTATTCTCACGCAAAATGTTATCGACATGTGTGCTGCTATCTACTCTTTAATTAAATTAGAATCATGGCAGTTGGACAAAAATATTATATGCACTCGCAAATGTTTTCAACATTATGAACTTTTTTTTTTGGTCTACTCTCCAATTAATAAAAAAAAATAGCAAACAGACCCTCAAAAGCTAGTAACGTTATAAAAAGCATTCTTCCTTTTCTGCTGTCGACTCTTCAATTATACAAGAATTCAGCAAATGAGTTTTTATTTTCTTAAAGAACACTATAATCGTTGACCAACGAACCCACTAAAATATTTTCAACCTTAAAATAAGGACTTTTGCTGTTCCCTGCTGTCGAATTTTTAATTGAAGTTAAATGAGCAAATAACTGTTACTATAATGCAAATATATCTGTTGAGTTTTGAACGATTTAAAGTGCGTTTCCTTACCTGTTCTGCTGCAGTCGCAGCATTGCATTCAGTCCATTGGTGCCGAGTGTCTGGGCCTTGAACTCGTTCAGCTGATCGGCCAGATCGCGCAGATCGACAATGTCATCGACGCCGCTCCATTCGTCCTTGGAGGTGCCGCCTGGCCGCTTCTTGAGCGAACCAATCGGCATGAGCAGGTCGAGCACATCGTATTCCCCGTTGATGATCAGGCGCGAGGTGCCGCTCAACCGGAAACTGATGTTGCGATTGGCGCCCGATTCAAATATCAAATTGCCATCCTTGCTAACGATCTTGGGACTGGGCAACAGGAGAATAGAAGGCGTTAGCCCGGCGAACCAAGTTGCCAATAACCACAATTGCACTTACGAATTGACAAAACACTGCGCTGCCGAGTAGAGTGAGCTCAGCAGTAGCAACTGCAGGAGCAGCTGCTGAAGGCGTCCTTCCATGCCTCTCACACTTGCATCACACACACAAGACACACTTGACACAGGAAAAAAAAAGCACAAATTTATATCGTATCGTATATTGTATTGGATCCGCACACGTTCACTTCGCTGCGATTTGAACTCGACTCTGGCATTGTGCAGCAATGTTGCCGGCGTTGTCGACTGCGGGGCGTTTCTGCGCCAGCTTCGCGTTAACGCCCCCCGAAGCCGTCCGTCGCTTATCGTTGAGCTAGATTAAAGACTGCGTGATCCAATCCAGCTGATTCTGCGGCATACACAGCTTCCAGTTCGAACACGTGTATCCAGCGCAAGTTTCATTCATTTATCTCTGAAATTGAGTAACTTATTCGCATCGAAACAGACGGATGCAAATCCAGCTTCATTCCATGCTTATAGTACAACAAGTTACAAAATCCAAGTGGCATTTGCTTAAAAGGTACACATTTATTTGAGCAGATCTTTCAACCGGCTGTAGCTAAGAATAATAATATCTGGTATAATAGCACATAGTTATGCGTACACACAAAACATGGTTGGTTGGATCGATCGTCTCTTGTACTCACTAAAGGTATATATATATAGATTAATATACATATGTATCTTTGTATTTTTAAGCTTAGTTCAAATGTAAATATAAAACTATTGGAGCTGCGTACCAAACTCAACGGCTACGCTCGAAATTATAATATAAACGTTTAAGAGGCAAATTCCATTTTCATAGACTTTAAATATTTACACAATAATACATTTTATAGTACTCAACTAAAAAAAAAATAAAGAATAATAGCTCAACTTGATTGCACATATCGAGTATATCAAGAGTACTTAATGTAAATGTAGATGTAAATATATATTTCTGCTTGCATAAATTATAATTGAAAAAGGAGCATAGAAGCGACGTTAAGGCTTACAAAGTATATTTCGCTAAATAAAACATAAAACATCTATGCAAGAGTGTGTGTCGGGTGTGCTAGGATGTGTGTTATTGTTATTGTTATTGTTATTGTTATAGTTATTGTAATTGTTATTGTTGTTGCTACTGCTGCCAACTAGAGTTCTGTAACTAGGCATAAGTCTATGGGTTGCTTAAGTACAGCTAAGTTCTTAGTTCTCGTTTGAAAGTCGGAATTCGCCGTGCCCAAAAGTCTATGTGTTATTTACTTTTTTGGTGTTACAAGTTTACAAATGCACAAGAAGTATTTAGAAGTACTTATACGCGTAATTGATGGCAATTGAAAATGCCAAACAACGCGATGTAGTCGCATTCATTCTCTATTCACTGGTATGCAGTATGGGGGAATATTTGGAATACAAGTCTGTTCTGTTCTGTTCAGTGTTTGGTGTGGTTTAGTTGCGCTAAAGATACATCATAGACAGTAGTTACGATAGATAGTTGGATACATCCTGAATGTATGTGCTTAAATGTTGAATCACAATAATGAAATGACTTGTGTTAAAAGTTTTACAGTACACATAAGGGTTAATGATCGAGTAGACAGGTCAAATGTATTTCTGCCATTTCGATTGAGCATTTCTCATTTAACATTTTGCATTCTGCATTCCGCAATTACAATTGTATTTCGACCTGTCTTAAGCTTAACAAATCTAATTACAGTTGGCAACGAACACGTACACAATAAATAAATTAAATATCATTACAAAATATATATATATATGTATGTATATGGGTAAATATGTATGTATGTATGTATATATAGTTTACAATTGAACTTTCTGCTTAGCTTGCATTTTTGACTCTTGCTTACGTTCCGCAACGTACTACGTTAAACTATCGCCCTCGCTCTACCTTTCTCTCTCTCTCTTTCTTTCCTCTATCTCTCCCTCTCTCTCTCTCTCTTGTGTAACTCGCTGATGGTAGCTGCCTCTGCCTATGGCACAGCCAACTGAACTGAACTAACTATAGAACCAGCTAAATAAGTATTTCTTTTGCAGCCTCCAAAATGCATTTCATTCCTCGCAACGAGCTCAGTTGGCTGTCACCGTCTTGGCAGCATTGTTGCTCTTCGGTCTTCTTATATGCTCCGACTTGTGATATAGAAACTTGTAGCTTGTCTGCTTCTCCGTATACTGCGCAAATGAATCTAAACAATGCAAAAGTCGCATTACAAACGCAGCTCAAACTCCATTTTTAAATAAATTACTTACCAAATGAGATGTGACCCACGTTGGCCGTGTCCAGCGCAAAGTAGAGCGCCTCTGCCTTCTGCTCGTTCAACTTGCCGCCAGCATGCCGCAGCAAGCGTATAAAATTCTCGCGCTCAATTTGCTGAATGCTCGGACTGTATAACTGCAAATACAACAAATACGATAAATATAGAGAGAGAGTGACAATAAAAATGCAATAAAAACATACCTTGACCAACGCTCGCAAAAATGTAATAATATCGCAATTCTTCAATTTGCAAAACAGAGAACAGAGCAAAAAACTCTTCAGACTCACTGTGCCCTTGGCGCGCTACAAAAACAAATTCAGTTAATTTAATTAGCTGGCGTTTCAATTGCTGCAACTCACGTGATCCAATAGCGCAAACAGTTTGTGGAGTTGAGGATTCTTGAGATCCATTTGCAGCAGCTCGGCAAATGTGAGTATGTCCAATTTATCCGTGTTGTCCAGCGACAGGAAGTTCTCGCACAATTCCATGTCGCGCTTGGTGTCCAACAGACCCAACGCATCCAGCGTATGCTCGATTTCCACAATATCGCCGGGAAACGGAATCTTCATCTCACGGGCGCGACTCATCACGATGACATCCTCAAACGAATAGTCCGATGTGGGCACCTCCAAAGCTCTGCGCGAAAGAAATGCAAGATGCCAATCAAGTTTGTCAATTGCGGAGATGTGGAGTCTACTCACTTGGCCATCACGTCGCGCACATTCTGGGCATAGAGATTGGCGTCTGCCACCTCGGCGGCGGAGGGCGTGTAAACGGGCAAATATTCAATTTCGCAACGGTTATAGAACTGTGTCATTGTTAGCCAAAGCAGACGCAGACTGCAAACAGAAAATGAATATTTAAATGGATTGGATTTATATATGTTTATTGTTTATTGCTTACACTCCTGGTCCATCCCATGTCCAGGTGAAGGTGTCGTATTTGTTGGGATAGCGCAGCAAGACGGGTTGCACGGGCACGCCCGGATAAAAGGCGCCCGGCTTGAATTTAATCAGTGCCGTGCGATTGGTGCACGTGCCCTCGGCAAAGATCACAACCTGCGGCCAATCGTCGGTGGATCGAGTGCGCTCAACAATATGCCGTATGGTATTCTGACGCGAATTGGGATCCTCGCGCTGCACATAGATGGGCTGTGCATAGTTGATGATGCGTCCCAGCAGCGGAATGTCCGCCGTCTCCCGTTTCGCCACAATCGATGGCGGATGGCCGGACACAACGAGTATGGAATCGACGTACGACGAGTGCGGTGCCACAACTAGAATGGGCGCCTCCTTGGGGGTGGCCGGAGTGCCTTTGAAATTTATGTAGTGGAAGGAGCCAGATGTGTAGACCATGCGCATGGCACGCGCCGTCATGTACTGCATATGCCTGCAAATTGAAAAAGTCAAATATTTTAATAGTTTTTCATACAGTAATAATTGTATCAATTATGCAGCATAGGTATTGTACTATAGAATTGAATTCTATGCTGTAGTAATAATATACATACATATAAATATTTTTATTTGTTATAATTCTTTGTTATTCTCTTAATTGTAAAAGAAATCTAAAACTGGTTCGTGTCTTTGTTAATCACAGGCTCAAATACTTGGGGCATGGTGTGAGTCTTAGTTAACTGAACGAAGAAATATACAATAAAGCTTGCCGTCATTTTTAATATATATAGTTGGAATTTAAAGAAACCCTGCTATTATCATTTATGCAATAATTATTGATTGAATTTTTAGAATTTTAAAATATAAATAATACAAAAAAGTTCTTTCCGGTATTTATTTTAAAATACTTGCGGATAGGTTGCGCTAAGGCGAAATCCGAGCCACCAAAATTTAATTTGTTCATATAGAGATATGTTGTTGTTATTATCTGAATTAGCGGTGGAAGTATTAGGTTCCATGAATTTGTATTTTTTAGAAACTTTTTGATATCATCACAATTACAGTTGGAGGTCAGGAATTATTAAAATTCAGTATAATGTCGATAATATAAAAAACACTGCAATTATGTGATTTGTGAAATTAAATTAAAAACTAAAACAATTGTTGTTTATTTTTGCATCTCTGCAATTATCGGCATTACACTGTATTCGATGCTCACCTACGCCAGCCTGTGAGCGGCTTTGCCTGCAGTTCGTCAAATGACACGCCATAGAGGCCAATGTAGGCGAACATCCAGGCCGAAAGCAGTGAGAGAACACATCCCACCACACGTATGGGCAGCAGTAGAACAGTCAGCACGTAGATCTGCAATTATGATAACAATATAAGTATATCGGTATATATTCAAACGCCAGACGTAGTATTATAATATGTATAAATGTTTTGCTTTACGCCTTCTTTCTTATCGGACGTTGAGTCGAGAGGAAAACGCATAATGTTGATAACACGTCAATCGCTTTTTTTTTCCGTCTGGCACTGAACTTTGAAACGCCAAATCTACAAATTGAATTGTATTATTTTCAAAATAAAAATAAACAAAAATAAGGAGAGCCGACTGGTCATGCCTCCCTCTAGCTAAACGATTCTAACAGTAGCAATTGAATCGATCAATTGCTCTTTTCTTTAAGGTCATTCATTTCACCTTGAATTGCTGGAAATACGTATACGTATCACGAATAATTTGAAAACTATTTAAACTATTACGAATTCAATTGGAATTAGTTCTGGATTTCCTAATTGATAATACTTGGATCATTCTTAATTTGATCAATTGCATATAATTACGTTATATCATACTATGATAGCAGACTATTAAATAAATAAGAATTTCCAACTTGATTTCACTCAATACAATTTATATTTCAAGATTACAACAAAATTAAAAAAATAACACTTTTTAAGCACCCTCCAAGCTAACCCTTGAACCATTAATGTGAACCAATTATAAATGATTAGAAAACCTTGCGAACATTTGACAAGTAATATTTTTGCTATTATTCAAATTGACCTTTATCGAACCACAAATAAAAAAATATAAATTTGATTAGATCATTTCAAAAATTGTAAAGACGAATTTTGGTTTATTTTTGTGCAAACAAATATGAAACTTATTAACTCGTGATCTTGAATTAAAAATGATTCGCAAATATTCAAAAAATTTATGAAATCAGCAAATTGTTTACTAATGTATTTCTAAGTATTTAGACATGAAAACAACAGATTGTTTACTAATATATTTATGCCCTGTTGGCTTTGAAAATGAGCAAAAAAGGGTAGTTTGGTTTTGTGCAAATTTTAAATGTATGTAAGGCAAAAGGTGACGCCCTATAAAATATACATACATACATATGTACATATTTTTAATCCGTCTATCTGTCTGTCCATCTGACCGAGTAGGTGCGTGGATTTTACAAACTTCAATTGGTTGAGACACCAAAGTTGGCTTGTAGTTTACTTTGTCCATGAAGCAAATCAGTTTTATTTTCAATTTTTATTTAATTCATAAATAAGTATGCCATTTGTATGTAAATGGCATATACCTTGAGAAGTTCTCATTGTAATGATATTTGATAAATTGGTAAACATATTTGATAAATTATTTGTCATAAAATATAAAGGAAATTGCTTGTAAACGAGTTTTGATTACTAACGAATAGGAGCAGGGTATCTCGTAGTCGAGCATTCTCCACTAGAGCGTGTGTACTTGTTTTAAGTATTTAGCAGACATTTGATATTTATATATTTGAGCAAATATTTGGGTATTTCAAAATAATGTTTGTAAAATCAGATAAATATCTTCATAAATATTGCAAGTATTTCAACTTGAAAGACAAGAGAGAAGAAGAAAATCTGCAAAGCAAATGAAGCACACGCATTAACGTAAAAGCTTTTGTTTCCGCTGTCTGTGAGCATACATTATTTGTGTGCATGCGTATTTGTGTTTGTGCTTGTATTTGTATTTATATTTGTATTTGTATTTGCTTTTGCATTTGCATTTGCATTCGTCTTTATGTGTTGTATTTGCATGCTAATTTTGTTGTTGTGTATAAATAAGCATGTCAAAGAGTAATCCGTGTGTGAGAGTGCGTGTGTGTGTGTGAGTGCTGCCTCCTCGACCTTGATTCAGTGATTAAAGGCAAATGAAGCGAGTCGAAACTAGTTTCGGTTTAGCCTCAGAGATGGTGCTGATTGCATTACTCGTGAGTCACCTCAATACAAATGAAGTGTACTAGGTCATTGCAAATACACTCAAAGGCGAATGATTGGTCACTTTTTTATGGCCCATAGCCGATAGGCGGCGTATTTACATTGTGTGCATTCACTTTCTCTCTCGCTCGCACGCTCTCTCTATTATCTCTCGGCACTTTCACTCTTTGTGGCCAGCTTGGCCACAAAAAACTATTGAACCGCAGCTAAGTCTAAAATTAGCTTAATTTCATCAACAACATTTACTTCCTATCCTCCCCCCAACCAACCGCCAAAACGATAAATAATACAATGTGATTCACATGCTCAATTTAACTGCTGTTGTTATTGTTGCTGTTCCGCTCACTCAGCTGTCAAATGACGCGTATGTGTGTGTGTTTGTATATCCATTGTCTATCGATAATGGCGCAGAGAGGGCCGAGTGGGTGGAAAGGGGATGGCGAGTGTCATATTATGCAGGCGCTATGGCAATTATCATAAAGAGTGAGCGGAACGTGTGTAAAACGTTTTGCTCGATTACAATCACAATTAGTGAGAGCGGGACGGGGGGAGGGGGCGGCAGAATAATGGGGCCACACTTATGTTCGCCAGCATGCTGTACTTTGGAATGGGAACACTTCAGAGAGCATACTCACACACAGACATAAGTGGACAAGTAAAAGCAGCTATAACTACAGCTACACGGCAACAAAAGCGCCAAAGAACCGGCAACGAAAGCCAGAGCAGCAACAACAACAAGACAACAAGAAAATCATACGATTCGCGCTGCTTTAGTTTTTGCTGGCGACGTTTTCGCTGACGTCGTTAACACAGCGACGTCGGCAGATAAAAGCATAGAGAGGAGCGTATATCGGAAGCAGAGTTATCGACATCGTCACACACACACGCACGCTGCACTTGAAATGTCTACATAGATAACAACAACAACAAAGACACGCGCGAACAACCTCCCCTGCCCCTCCCTCTCCTTCTCAACACCCAATGCTTCCCACACTGATACAGCTGTGTTTGAACTGTATTCGCATGAATGAAAGAAGTGGCGTGAATCGGGAAACGTTGAAACGGGAAACATTGTGAATCGGGCAACGGGAAACGGTTAGGAAGTGTGCTCACCTTGGCCACATCAATGTGACTGTCGATCTGTATGCGATGCACGAACGGATTAATGTAGCTGTAGCCCTTGGATGCCCAGCTGTCCTCCTCGGAGTCGCGTTTTCCCAGTTGATTGGTGCTGCTGTTATTTGTGGTGGCGGTGGCCAACACGCTGCTGGCATTGTTGGTCTCGGTGTCGCCGCCAGTGTTGAGACCATCGCCAACATCGTTCGATGCCCTGGCATCGTGTGGCGAGCGACGTCGTTTAATTGAAGACGTTGTCATTTTGTCACACACACACACTTCACACTTTCGCTCCACTTCACAGGTAAATTATATAGTTGCACTTTTGTTTTTGTGCTTGTACTGCGTTGGTGAGTGGCGCAAAAAAAGAAATAGCGCAAGAAAAACAACAAGTACTCACGCCCGCTCTTCCGTTTCGGTTTTGCGTTGCCAGCGCACTGAAGTGCTGGTTAACAACTCGAATAGTGTTGTCTAAGGCTGAAGTATTGTTATCGATAACGCATATCGCATCGCTAGCTCGATAACTGAGAAAACTCACAAAAACGACGCTGCCACCTCGACAGCACTGCAAACTATATCCAGCTGTGTGGCAACCTTGACTGGTAGCGCGCATTTCAAACTCAAAGCAGGCAACGTATATTTTTTTTATTGTATATGTATGTACATATGTATGTACATATGTATGTATTTGTTTTTTGAAATGTGAACTTCAACTGCCGACTCTCTAATCACTTGTCTGACAGCAGCAGCAGTAGTTCATGGCCCTGCCCAACAACTGCCGGCTTTGTCGCACGCACATGTGCTTGAAACGTGCGCCTTCGAATGTTGCCAAGGCGAGATGTACATACACACATCCACTTATTATGCTCAGCTTAAATATCCGCTTTTCTGTCTGCTGTTTAAAAATAAAACAAAAAACAAAAAAACAAATGAAACACAAATGTAAACCAACCAGTTTGTGGCTATCGCATGACAAACGAGTTTTTATTATCGCGCTATTTGCAGCCAACTCTTCATCGTCACCTACTACATCTGATTGGTGGGAGGCAGAAATGTTACTGTTATACGCGACGCTTGCATTTGACCTTGCCAAAGTTTAAAGGCTGATGCAATCAAGTCAAGTTGGGATGAACTGTTATACACACACATGTGTTATATGTTGTCTGTAATTTGTTATCTGGTCAGCCACGCCCCTTTTGTGGGCTATTATTAGCCGGAAAGATTATTGAAGGCTGCAAAAATATGCTGTGCATGTTTTTTTTTATAGTTTTGGCAAGCTTTATATTTTTATCGTTAAACTGTATTTTTTACTTCAATGATTTGTGGCGACGTTTTTTAACAACAAATATTTTTTTTTGCTGGTTGCCAGACTGAGCGTCACGTGAAATTATTTAAGTTGCCAAAAATGTGAAAATTGTATAATTAATGACTTTCGTTTCGTGAGCGAAGGTCTTTGTGTGATTTTATTATTTCTATTTTCTGTGTGGTGTTTTTGGCAAATGCGGCGCATACGCAATATTCGCAGCAAAATATTCCATCGCATTGACCCCTCGACAGCGACTGCCGACGTCATCATCATTGACGTCACAAAAGGCTCTGCGCGTGGCCCAGCAGCAGTCGAATAAAAAGAAGAAGAAGCTCTTGTAATAGGTGAGAGAGCGCAAAACAAAATCAATTATTCTGTATGTATACTCGACTCACTCACACACACACACACATGCATAGACGAGCAAGCGCACATGCTGACTGCTGTGTGTGTGTAAGTATATATGTGTGTGTGTGTGTGTGTGTGTACAACGGGGCGAGCCCCCAAATCTGGATTCGCAGCAAAAGGCTGTTGTAAGCTGACGTCGCCGTATTGAAATTGGAATAAGGAAAAGACGTCGCTAAATTTAGACCCACACACACACATATATTTTTGGGCACGTGGAGCTGCGTAGGTGTGTGTGGGTGTTTTACTGTCGAGTAATTCCGTGAACTCGTTCCCAGCTTCAAGTTCCATCGTGATCCGGTTTAGTGTGCGATAGATAGAGACAAAAACAGGATTTCATCATGAATGCTGCATTCTCAGAACGCTGACTCATGACCACATTGAGTTATGGCGAGGGGCGTGGCAGTGATTACTATTGAACTGCTGCTGATTAAAGAAAGTATTGCGTATCTCGTCTCGTGCTCGCAATGACCACCATAAATTACATACAAATATTTGGACCACAGACGGGACGCCCACCAAAAATGCCGCTATCGAAAGGTCTCGTTTTCTTTTTTTTCCTAGGCAGTTTCCGCTGCTTATGTTTTTGTATTTGTGTTCTTTGTTTTTTTTACGCTGATAAGGATTTTGGAGTAGAGGCCGCAGCAGCAGCAGCACCAAAGAGCGTAACTCTCTCTGCTCACTTACGCTCTTTCGCGCTCACTCTCGGTCGCTCTCTTTGTGATATGGCAAATGTCAATAGCAAAATCTAATTATGCCATGCCCACTGTATAACAGTGATCACACTTCAAAATAACCGACGCACAGTATAACAAGATTGCCATGATTTACAGTGTGGTAATCAATACATTAATTAATTTTCAATTACAATTTAAGAAATTGTAAATACTATTTAATATTTTTTAATTATTACCTATTAATTCAGTTCATCTTATTTATTAATTTATACTTATTATTAATGAATATGCAAATGTAATCAATGTGACCAAGTTTCACTGTACTAAAATTCTATTTGCACTTCAAAGCTCAACATTAAACTTCAGTTTTTATTTGTGCTCCGATAAGCAATGGAAACTTTGCCCACGTCTCTCGGCTCTATTTTCTATTGGCTGACTAAGCCGTCTGTGCTATAAACGAAATTATCCCATGCTCTTTGTACACACCTCTTAAACGGATTAGCTTTTAATAAAAACCATCTTATCAAAATAACATGTTTTTTTCTGATGCCGTTTTTGGTTATTTAACTTAATTGGTGAATTATTTAAATAATATTTTTCTAGATTATAGTAGACTTAGATCAAAAAGCAAATAAGTAAAAAAAATTGTATTTGCAGATAAAAAAAAACGTAGTAAATATAAATATGTATAAAATTGGATTTTATTTATTATTCAAGCTTATTATTCTTCATATTATTAGTATTTAAATACGATTATTCGCAATAAGATACAAAAAATCAATTAAATAAAATAATAATATCATATACGTATTTTAAGTTTAACATTATTTTAAGATACAAATAAAATAAATAAAAAATTATCCTCTATTTTAAAAATTAAAATATTATTTATTATAACATTTAGTTTTAGATTATTTCACAATAATCCAAAATAAATGAAAAAATTTAAAGTTTGTTTTGAATAGGGTTTTTTTTGTTTAGTTTTTATAAGAAAAATTAGACTACATACATATGTATGAATATTGAGCGAAATACGGGGAATGCCGGGTTACGTCAACTATAGTTACATATATAGAGTTATGTTTGTGTTTTTGTGTGTGTCAAATGTTGTTTTGAATTATTTTGTTTACGGCAAAGAAAAAAGTGAGAAAAAGTGTAAAAAAGACACGTGCTGTGTTGTTGGAGGTGTCTCCGCTGCTAGCGTGTTAACACACACATACGAGTACACACACACAATGACACTCAGATGTGGGCTCGACAGAATACCTGAATAACTCAATAAGTTAGTTAGCTGATTGCCAAGCAAATTGAATTTCCAGCTGCACGATATCATTGCAACATACAATTACTATATGTATGTACATATGTATGTACATGTCTCTCTTAGAAAGCTGCCTTTGAATTTGACACACTTAAAAAAAAAGTCTCTTAATTGCAGACTAACATGGAGACCAGTGTTGACAGACTAGCCTATCTTTGGCTAAATCCAGCTTATTTGAAAATGGTGTAGCTTGTAAAATTTGCAACTAGCCGCAAAACTAGCATTTTTCAATTCATAGCAACAAATTTATTTGTTACATTATTTAAATATTTTGATTGCTTAAAGTGTTTCACAGCAACAAAATATCGGAGTATACCAAGAAAAAAGGTGAATATCTAAGTGAGTAAGAAAATGATGAAATCGATAACTTGTTAATAAATTGAATTTAAATAAGAAATTCAAAAGCCTAGAAATTTTGGCTGATATAATCAGTTTATTTTTTGTTTATATTTAGTTAATTATTTAAGTTTTTGTTTTGTTCTGACAATTGAATTTTTAGCTTTTTTTAAATCTAGCTTCAGAAGGCAACATTGATGCATGCATTTATGCACCAACTCACATGCACACGTACATACATATGTAATTGCGCAAAAGAGAAACAAGATGGCGAAATAAAAGCAGTGCAACTGCAAGAGAAAAACAGACGAGCCTCTTTGGCCAGCAGCAACAGCAACAACAACAACGAGGCCACTACTACAAATGCAAGCAACTGCAAGGTATGCGAGTAATTTGCAAAATATATACATATGTATGTATGTACATATGCATGTATGTATGTATGTACATATGTACATATGTATGTATGTGTGAATGACACATGCGCCTATAAACAAAACCAATTCCAAGAAACTCTTGTGAAGCACACATGTATATGTACATACATACATACCTACACACACATACATATTTATTAATACGTTATTGAGCAGTTCGAACTTCCTTTAAATTGGCAAACTGAGCAGCATGAGGGGCAGAGAGGAGAAGGAGGGGAGAAGTCAGTCAGGCGATGCCTTTGTCTGAGTGTAGTTGTTGTTGTTGGAGAGCGCACGTCGGCGACGGCACGTAAAATACATGCACAACCACAATGACAGTGTGTGTATGTGTGTGGACACAACCATCAGCCAAAGCAGCGACAAAGGCAGAGACGGCGCAGCGGCTGAAAAATGCGAGACGAGCCCCACGAACGCCAAAAGCAGCAACAAAAATTGTATGCCAAACTCGTACACTTGCACACACACACACCACACACACATCATACAGCGAACAGCTATGCAAACTGAGAGTAAATGAAACTGTTATACGCCAACAATTGCTGGCATTGCGTGCAAGGGCCACTGAAAGACATCATCAAGCAGGCAGTCGCTTATAACAGCATTGAAATACGCTGCCACTGCCACGCGTTACACGCTGCCCCATTGCAATCATTACGCTCGACGCTTGCAGAGTAGCGTACACACGCACACCTGACCCCGCTCTCTTTGTATACGCTCTCTCTCTCTCTGTAGCGCGGTTCTCTCTCACACTCAGAGCTGCCCGCGTTCTGCCATTCACTAAAAATTACGCTCTCTCTCGCGCTCTCTTCGTCTCTCCGTCTGTCTGCAAACACACACACACGAATACACGAACACACACGCAGAGCGCGTATAGAAAATTGTATCTTGAACGCAGGCCCAGCAGAAACAGTTGCTCGCTCCAATATGAATTGTCAATTTTGACCTTCAAGGTTCCTTCAAAGTACACGCCACACACACACACACATGCACACAGCGGCGACGACGTCGACAGCGACTGCGACAGCGACTGCGGCTGGCAAGCGTCAAAGCAACTGGCAAAGCTTCATGGAGAATAATTCCGTAACAACGTTTCACAGCGTCGGACGCGTGCAGCGCACAAAACAGAAAAAAGCGGTCGAGACAATACAAAATAGAAACAGCAAAAAAAAAACAAGAAACAAGAAACAGCAAGAAAAAAAAGAAAAAACACAAATAGAGACAGTAAAAATCGCGAGTGTATAATAAATATAGAAACATATATTTTTTTGGTGACTGTGAAAAGAGAGCAGAGAAAGTGCAACTGCAAACTGCAATGGACCAAGAGCAGCAGCTGAATGGCGCGATGCGCAACGTGTCTATAAATAATACCAATGGACTCGCCGCCGCCAAGCTCAACGGCCACAGCAGCACCAATAACAACAACACTGCTGCCGACGAGACGGACAATGTGCGAAGAGTGCAGCAACAATCAACTGTAACGGCGACGGCGAGTGCGGCGAACGCGGCGAATAAGGCGACGACAAATGCGGCGACTGCAGCGACAACAAATGCATTTCAAATAGCAACAGCGGCGAGTGCAGCGGACAAAAAGAAAATGGTGTACGAGTTATGTCAGCAGCTGTTGCTGAGCGACGAGCAGATGCAGGAGTTAACCTATCGCATTCTGCACGAGCTGCGACGCGGCCTCGCCAAGGACACGCATCCCAAGGCGAACGTCAAATGCTTCGTGACCTACGTCCAGGATCTGCCCAATGGCAACGAGCGCGGCAAGTTCCTGGCCCTCGATCTGGGCGGCACCAATTTCCGGGTGCTGCTCATCCATCTGCAGGAGAACAACGACTTCCAGATGGAGTCACGCATCTATGCGATACCGCAGCACATCATGATCGGCTCCGGCCAGCAGCTCTTCGATCACATCGCCGAGTGCCTGTCCAACTTCATGGCCGAGCACAACGTCTATGCGGAGCGTCTGCCCTTGGGCTTTACCTTCTCGTTCCCGCTGCGTCAGCTGGGCCTGACCAAGGGCCTGCTCGAGACCTGGACAAAGGGCTTCGATTGTGCCGGCGTCGTCAACGAGGATGTCGTCCAGCTGCTGAAGGACGCGATCGCCCGCCGTGGCGATGTGCAGATCGATGTGTGCGCCATACTCAACGATACGACGGGCACACTGATGAGTTGTGCCTGGAAGAATCATCACTGCAAGATCGGTCTGATTGTCGGCACCGGCTCCAATGCCTGCTATGTGGAGCGTGTCGAGGAGGCGGAGCTGTTCGATGGCAGCGAAAACGGCAAACCGCACGTCCTCATCAACACGGAATGGGGCGCGTTTGGGGACAATGGAGCGCTGGACTTTGTGCGCACCGAATTCGACAAGGACATCGATAGTCACAGCATCAATCCGGGCAAACAGACGTTCGAGAAAATGATATCGGGCATGTATATGGGCGAGCTGGTGCGTCTGGTGCTCGCCAAGATGACGCAGGCGGGCATCCTCTTCAATGGCCAGGGATCCGAGGTGCTCTTCACACGCGGCCTCTTCTTCACCAAGTACGTGAGCGAAATCGAGGCCGATGAGCCCGGCAATTTCACCAATTGTCGCCTGGTGCTAGAGGAGCTGGGACTGTCGAATGCCACTGACGGGGATTGCGCCAATGTGAGGTACATCTGTGAGTGCGTCTCGAAGAGGGCGGCGCATCTGGTGTCCGCGGGCATTGCCACGCTGATCAACAAGATGGACGAGCCGCATGTGACGGTGGGCGTCGATGGCAGCGTCTATCGCTTCCATCCCAAGTTCCACAACCTGATGGTGGAGAAGATCACGCAACTGATCAAGCCGGGCATCACCTTCGATCTGATGCTCTCCGAGGATGGATCCGGACGTGGTGCGGCGCTCGTCGCTGCCGTCGCCTGTCGCGAGGACATTCTCTATAGCAAGTAAATCGCAATCGCAATCGCAATCGATCTCGATCGTTATCGATCGTTGTCGCGTTCGCAATTCGACATGAGTTAGTTTCCTTTGTCGCCGCTGCGCTGCTCGTGGCGTTCCATCTCCATCATTTCCCCTCCCCTCCGACCCCATCTCCCCGCCACAGCCGCCGCCAGGTGGCGCCAACGCAGCGCGCTTCTTATTAGTATTTAAAATTAGGCAAGTTTTTAGCTAAAAACGAAAACAATGAAATGAAATGCGAAAAAGAAAACAAAAACAAAAACCACATATAACTTAACATGTCTGCTTCTTGTTTTTTGTTTTTTGCTCTTTGTTTTCACTCTTCTGTTTTCCACCAAAAATTTCTTTTGCATGCGATTCTCGATACAAACCGAAATTGTTAATATTAAAACCAAACATATTTTACACACACACAAAGCACACACGACATGCGAAGTTTGCAAACAAATTTGTTATTAAATCTACCAAAAGAAAAAAAAGAAAAACAAAATGAATTTTTCGATTACAAATTGGTATCCACATAATTTAGAAAAGAAAACCAGCGTGAAGAAGAGCAAAGAAAAGTGTTATACTGTGCTACAAGCGCATCATCATATCCTAAGCCCAGGACGACTTTGAGAGCCAAGAATCGCGCACATTGTTAATGACAAAACCCCAAACTAGACTTAATGGAAGTCGTCAACAAGAACTTGAATGCGAGAAAAACACTAAAATTACGAAATGAATTGAGAACTACTTAAAAGCAAAGACAAGAAACACAGCGAAGACGAAGATGAAGATGAAGATAAAGACAAAACGATGAAGAAGAAGAAAAGTGTGCGTGTGTGTGCGTTTTTGTTGTAATTGTAAATGTTTATAGTATATATATGATAATATTATATATATAAAGAAATATATATATTGTGAAACGTTATATGATAGTATACAAGATGGTTAGCCACTATATTTTCTTTCTTTCTCACTCTCTCTCTCTCTCTCTCTCCTCTCTCTGTCTGTCCCTATTGTTTATTGTTGTTCTAATGCAAAACAATATTTTTTTTTTTTTTTGTTACTAACGTTTAAGCAGCTAAACAATTGTTTTTATATTGTTTCGAAATGATTAATGTATGTAATATGTATGCACATGTGTGAGTTATATGCCTAGTTTAGTGCTTAATTATTATGTAGTTTTAAATGTTATTCGATGCTGAGTAACACGGTCCCCGAGAGAGTCCTAATTATACGAGACAACCTTACATATGTTTACGAAACACACATAAACAAGTTAAGAACAATTTCAATGAAAATGATAAATGAAAAATGAATGAAAAAATACACAATACACTGCAAATAAAATATAAACACAATTTGGATTATTTTTTTCCTCCTGCTAGCTGCAAGCGTACTTCTTCTTTTGTTCCCTTCCAATTTCAGTATCTTTTTTCAGTTGCCCCCCAAAAATTTGGTTGATCTTTTGTGGCGAATGCGCGCAGGCGACGCATTGCATTATTTGAAAAATAATTAAAAACAAAACAAAATCGAGATATGAAAAGCGAAAAACAAAACCAAAAAATCAAAGAATATAATCAATTTTTTTTTTCATGTATTTTTAATAAAAAAAAAAAAGTGAAGAAAACAAAACTTTAGAAGCGAATAAATATAAATCGAGTTGATCGAGCAAAAAGTGTTACTACAGTTTTTTTTTCGTATGGTTTTCGTCATGAAAATGTAACATAAACTAAGCCAAGGTACTTAGTTAAACAATGCAAAAAACTAAACAAATTGATAATGATCATGATGATCACGATGATCATGGAGATCGCAGAACCCAAAAAAGAAAAACTGAAAGCTGAAAGTTCAACTTTATGTTAAGAAACACACACTAAAATTTGACATAAAACCAAACAGAACAAATTTCAAATGATTTCAAAAAAAAGAAAACTACAAAAAAAAGTCAATAAAAGCAAAAGAAACGAAACCAAAACCGAAGCAAATGAATTTATTAAATTCGAGGAGGGCGGCAATCGATACGATATTTATATAGATGTATATAGTAAGTATGTTAAGTGATGGGTATTATAATAACTGCGCACTCGTGATGCAAGCGATCGTGTGATCCGCGATCTATTCGCAGAATAGGAAACGGGAGGAACGGCATCGAATGACGTCTCCAGTCGCCAATTGAGGGCCAATGACGGGAATAGTAGCAGCGGCAATTAAAGCGTCTCTCGTTTTGTTGGGTTGTTTATTAAACTAGCGTATGAAAAACAATTAAACACCCAGACACAAATAAACAAAAGCGGCAACTGTAACTGTGGCTTTTCAATCGTGAGTCAATTCTGTGGCCCAATTCAATTGAAAATGATTCAATTCGATTCGTTTGACGCATTTTGCAATTGCAGCTTACGATCGCCGCGAATGCGGTGCCTGATGCTGTGACGTGCTGCCACGCCCATTAAGCCGGCAAAACGCCCATTACAATAAACATAGAATGCACTCCAAATTCGGATTACAGTCGAGACTATTTACAGACGATCGTCTGTTTGGATTTCATTTCAATTAAAGCTACTAAAAGATCTATAGATCTGTCTGGATTTCATTTCAATATCATCTCAATTATAAGATCTATAGATCAGCTACTAAAAGATCTATAGATCTGTTTGGATATCATCTGAATTTCTATCTGTAGATCTTTGTTTGACAAGCCCTCTTAAATACACCAAATATTTGGCTAGTTGATCACAATTCGTTTCTTCCTTGAGACTTTGTGCAAATAACTGGATTGTTTATTAAGTTGAGCTTTACACAAGTTAGAATAAAGAGAGGTATAGAGTGAGAGTGAGAGTGAGAGCGAGATCGTGCTGAGTTGGGAACTTTCGCAAGTTGCGCGAAAGTTGTTTTTAGAATTGCCAGCCACATGTAAATTCCCCCAGACAAGAAACGACAACGTTTCTGGTTCTGGATTGCAACCACACACAAATATATATGCTCTATACTATATACTATATATATATTTGAGTGCATGATATGCATACGACATGCCTTACAGACGGACTTACAAATACAGCGTTGCACAGCTCACGTTTCGTTTGAATATCAAACGCAATAAATGCAAATTTGCTATGGGTTGAAACTTGTGACCCGTCTCTGTACAGACAGACAGAGCAAGAGCGAGCGGTATTATTACCTTTTATTATCGTTATTCATCCACTATATAATTGAGCTGACCAAACCAAAGCGCAAGTAAAAGTAAGTGTGTGGCAAGCGGCGTATACTTGATATTGTTGCTCAAAAGAAATGCGCAATAGCCGGGAAATTGAAATTGAACGCCTTTGGCAGCACAAAGTGTTGATAAATAAAAACACACACACACACACACACACACACACACACACACACACACCCATACACCAGTTGCTTAGCTTAGTTTAGCTTAGCTTAGAAGCCGACTAAAGTGTTCTAATAATTGCAAACGCCGCGACGGTGTTGATAAAGTATACGTACTGCGTATACGTAATATTCGATGAGAGTATTCCAGTAATTGAAAACGCATTTGTCACTAAACTGCAGTTAACGTTGATTTTGTTTTTAAGGTATTTATATTACATTTATCAGTTATTTATTATCCAGCAGTTGCTTTGTTATACTTAATAAATGACCTTTTTGATTTTGTAGGTAATCCAAAAAACAATTTCGAATTTGTTGGCATCAAAGTGTTAATGAATTTTTTTCTGATTTATTTTTGGGATTTTAAATTATATTTGCCTGAGGTTATTGCATGTAATATACAGCAGTTGCTTTGTTTAAGCTGCGTATACTCAAAGTAACGCGTATTTGAGCAATAAAAACAAGCAATTTCGTGGAATTAATTTCATCAAAATACTAGTTTGATTTTTTCCCAAAGAATTTCGAAAAATTGTCAACAATTGTCATAAAGTTTGAATCAGGTATTTGATGAGCTAACTTGCCCCCAATAAACTATAAAACATAATGTCCGCTGAACCGCAAAAATGTATACATTATAATACAGAATATATGTATAATCCTCGACAGTTCTACATGCGTCAATAAGGGGCAAAGGGGGGGCGCTGAGAGGGCTGAGAGGGCGGTGGGAAAAACTACAAGTAATTTATCAGCAAAATACTTTGACAATTTGTGATTTTGTTGTTGTTTTTTTCGTGCGATGATCTTGAGTTAATTTAGCGGCAATTTAACAAATATGCTTTGTATGTTGTTTCGCATTTGATTTTTGTTTTTGTTAAAAGGAAAAAAAGAAACGCATAAAAAGTATTATAAATAAAAATCTAAATTTAAAGAGCACTATCTTTCGGTTTTCTTTAGCTGAGCATAAAAATGAAAACAAAATACGCAATTAGCGTAAAATGTCGCAAAGAGCGCGGCGAATTGAGACTGAAAATTGCGATTTAGTTTTGTCGTCGGCACAAATGGTGGACGCAAACTGCTAAATACAATTTAACTGCAAGTTGCGAAAAATATAGCAAATTTGTTCGTTTTTGTTGATATTCAAATCGATCAGGAAATTCTTGTTTGATTGTTTCATAAAAATGTCTGGCAACGCTGCGCGACACTGACAGCTGGCAGCCTGCATTTTTTGCTATTGGCATGACCGCTTTCGCGCTCTATCTCTCTCTCTCTCTCTCGTTTGCGCTCTCTTGAGAACGCTCCTTGGACTGCGGCGCTCTCTTGCATTGTTTATCTTCACTTTGGCGCTGGTTATGCAAATGCTAAATGCAATTTTGAAAGTGTGAAAACGTAAACGAATCATGTGAGTGTCGGCTGCAACAACAACAACAATAACATCTCGAGTGATCGAATGGAAAAGTGAACAGTTGTTGTTGTTTGGCAACCACGCGACGGATGCAGACAACGACAAATGGCAATCACAACAAAGATCAGCAGCAAGCCAAAACTAATTGCTAACTACATATTTATTACTCGCTGCTGCATAAACTTGTTTTCGAATCTTTGCATTTACTATTTCACCTGTTGCAGCCGAAACGAGATATCGAAAAGTAGATCAAGAGACGGCGACGGCGACGGCGACGCAGACGCCGACGGAAGCTCATTTCAAAGTGCCCAGTAGCGAATTTGCATTGCGAACTGGTTCAATGTGTGTGTGTTTGTGTGTGTGTGTGTGTGTGCGGAACTGTAACCGATTTATCCCCATTCGAGTATATAGCCAGCGTGGCACCACTTAATGTCGCTGAACTATTGAAATACAATGCACACACATTACTTATACGCCCTGCTGGCCAATTGATATTATCGATAACAACGAGTCTTATCACAACCATTTTGCAGTAGCACTTCTAGTATTAGTTATCAAATTAAATAGATAAAATATATAGCTATTGGCAACTAATTAGAAAAAGACAGTTTGCAACGCATTTTGACATATTTTTCACTTTTCAGTCTTTTATTCTAATCTGAAAACTGTCAGTCGACAAATATATAGTTCAGTCTAAATTAATTTTAAGATGTGGTAATTATTCGATAAAGTCTCCAAAATAATCAAAAAAAAATTACAAATATGGATCGTTCTATTCAGTTGTCAATAGCCGTATAAAGAAAATATATTTGTAGTTTTTTTAAATAGAACCAACTGCGCAAAAAATAGAAAAAACAAAAAAAAAGTAAATGGTTATTTCGGAAGAAAGACAATTAAGCAGAAATGGTCATAATCGGTGCATGACGGGCAAGAAACAAAAAAAAAGCGACAGCTAAAAAACTAGAGGTAAGAGCAACTAATTAGCGATAGATAATTATGCAGACAGTCGACAGTAGTAATTAAGCGGCTGCAAATTGGCCACTGGGTTGCAACTAAAAACAAAACGAATCAAAATGTAGATAAGAGAGAAGAGACCGCTGGTAAATACCCTGCGGTCAATTTGGCAGTGGATTTAAATGAGTTCGCTTAACGATCAATTTGTCATACGATTAATCATTTCCATGGAGATGTGAAAAAGATGTGGGATAAACACAGGGTATTAAAATGAACATCAGTTCAACACAAGTGCAGATCAAAGTTACGACGTTATTTCCCCATTGTTGTTGCCGTATTTAGTTTTTTGACTGATTGCCGTTATTATTTTATTACACACAACTGCAAAATAATTTGATGTGTGGTTTTATCATTTTTTCTCTGTGTTTTTGTGTGTTTAAGTTTTGTACTATTATTTTTTGTATAATATGGCTACATTTTTATTGTCAAATTAGACTTCAGCTGGCGTCGCGACGTCAGCGTTCATATTGTTTTTGTAGTTTGTGCTCTGCCCCATGCTAAAATTGCAATTAATACAAATGTTGCACAAATTGTTAACGAGTTTTTTTGTTGAACTTTTTGTTTTTTTTTTTGTTTTATCTCTATTTTAACCACATTTCAATTATTTTCCGCAATTAACTGAAAGATTAAGTGAAAAGCAGTGCAGAAACAAACCGAAAGCTGAATGCTCTGCATTTAACTGATCCAAATTTGTTTGATCGCAAAATTTGCGATTTTTATTGGTTCAATTAATTGATCTCAAGTTTGGATTAAAGTCGAAATTTCCGATCTTAAACAGAAATGTATTTCAAATGTTGCTGCTTTTAACAGGGTAATTATATTCCGACAATTTCAGATTTTAGTTCTTGTCTATTGACAAGCTAAAAAAACTGTTTAGCTGTTAGAGATATGAGGGACTATAAACTAGTGTTTTATGGTCACACAAACTAATTACTCTCGAATGATTTTATTGGCTTTGCTGGGGAAATCAGCTGATATGAAAATTACTGTAATATGACTCAAACAACGACAAAATATTTCCGATCTCTCAACGACGATAAGCATTTATAATCAGCTGTCATTAGGCTAACGGTGTAGTTGAGAATATAATCAGCGCTCACTTGATCATCGTTGACAAAAACAAAAAATAAAAACTATTCATTAATGAGCGAACCGAAGTGATAGCCGACTAATTGCCAAGGAACTGTCTAGAAGGTTATTCATCTCGCAGCTCGAGGTTCAACAGCCGATTACCGATAGCCGATAACCTATCGACGCGTCGAAGTTAGAGATCACTTGTCGCCAGCTATTACAAGATCAGGGCCACAATAGATGCTGATTATGATGAATGACAACGACGCAATGTCATTCACATTTGAATCGTTTAACCAATTGCTTCGCTACCAATACGAAACAATTGAATCGAAGCAAGTGGAGCAAATAGAGAGCGCCGGCAACCGCCTTGAACTACCACAGCCACCAAGTGAGTGGTGACGGGTGAGTGCCCAAAAAAAAAAGGAAAAACAGAAAAAAAAAACTCAAATATGTCGCTCAATTAATGGGCAGTTGTAGAGAAATGCTTGGCATACAATTTTATTATATCAGCGAAACACTTGAATCAATTTACGACGACGCTCGAGATGTGGATCCCCCCTCCCCATCCCTAGACAATGATCTATGTAGTGTAGTTCCCCAAATGAAATGCGATCTTGTGAAAAACAGAAAACGCAAAATTGTCTGTTTAACTAACTGCGATTGCTGGTCGCATAAATTATACACCTATAAATAAACAAAAAAAAAAGAAAAAAATTAAATGAATAAAGCGAAGAACGCAAATATCCAGCATAATGACAAACAACAAACAGCAACAACAACCTGGCAATAATAACAAACAACAAGCTCATTTGGCCCGATAACCACGAAAAGTGTCACCGAGACCCACATGGAATAGATCACGTTTCTGCATTTCGAATACGTATGACACGTAGTGCACCACATTGGGGCACATTAGTTTTTAATCTCATAAAAAGTGCAAGAAACTTAAGCAAACCCAACTCGACTTATGCCATAGCCAAATTAATGTGTAGACATCAATTGAATCTACAGCTTTGTTTAGTACTCGTTATGTGGTATTAAACATTAATCCACCGATATTGACAACTAATCAGAAATAAGTTCGTTGCTAGTCATTTTTCAATTTTTTCATAAAACTGATTATAATTATTTTATTATTTCAATTTTAGCTTTTTGTTTAAAATAATTAATTTTTTCTAAAATAAACTACAAGCAAAACTTACTCTACTTTATTTGTCGATATGTTAGATAAATACAATATATTTTCAAAAACAGCAATTGCTTTTATAACAAAAAGAAAACCATAAAAAAGTAAAAATATAAAGGTAAGACAAAATTCATACAAAAATATGAAAATCACATAAATATAATAATATAGAATGCATTTATAGTTCTTAAACACATGATTTAATTGTATTGGTGTAATACAAATTGTTAGTGACTAGTTCCTCAATAAATCAGTTTTAGCTTGCAGCACTAGGTTGAATACAGATAAATAAATTATAATAATAACTAAACTATATATAAACTACTATATATGTATAATAAAATAACTATATAGCTTTAAATATATATTGTAACATATATCTGATTAATTATCAAAAGCTCCCAGTCTTAGTTATGTATAATAAAGTAACTATATAGCTTTAAATATATATTGTAACATATATCTGATTAATTCTCAATAGCTCCCAGTCTTAGTTATGCATAATTTTAAATATTTTTTAAGCATAATTCAAATCTTGGTCGGCATTAATTACAAATGTTGTTGACAATCAAAAGTCAAATTGAAACATACTTAAACCGACCCAGACTTAGGGCCAACTTAACCTAACCTAACCTAACCTACTAAATATTGTTGTAATGCCGAGTCCAAGTGGAGGTCATTAACTAGTCCAATATGGCCGGCATCGGGTACTTTTTGTTGACTTGCATTATTTATGTAAATGGGTGTGAGTGTTTATTTGTGTGTGTGTGTGTGGGGTTATCATTGTTTATAGACTGTTCCGTCCATTCATTCAGCGAAATTGTTTTGGGTTTGTCATTTCGCAACTATTTATATTGTTATTATTGTTATTGTATTGTTATTGTCTACGAATGCAATCGAATTGCACTCATTTAAAACGGTTCAAAGAGCGGACACACGGACAGACAAGCCAGATCGAGATAATGCCCTCAACTCAGATCGAGACAACGAATGCTGTAATTGCTTTCAATTTCAAGTTCAGATTGAGAGCTGTCAATGCGCCGACTTGCATTATGCATTATGCAATTCCCGTACTGACTAATACCCCATCAACAACTACTATAAATAAATGGGAACAACTTAATCGGGAATTTCTACATTAACACTTAAGTAATGCAAGACAAAGGAAATTGCACTTTTCTGCATGCAATAGAGAGATGGCAATGGCAATGGCAATGGCAATGGAAATGGGAATACCCGACTGCGTCCATGAAGGTACAACAATGCAGGAAAAATCTGAGGGGCCTCTTAATTATATAATTGAAAAATAAGTAGCATCGGAACATGTCCATGCATTCTTTGAAGATACAGCGAGGCCTTTGAAATATAGTCCGTGAAATGCCATTGAGGTATAATGATGATACAAGTTTTTAGTTGAAAATTCGATCAGGGAAAAATGTATAAAATTATATTCACAGAAATGTATAAACTAACAAACACTATAAAAGAAATTCTAACAAAAAACAAAATGAAAATTCGTGTTATTTTTCCTTATCGGAAAACATAAATATTTATATACACTGGCAAAATAAATATAAATATAAATAAATCTCTAATAGCAAAATAAAGATTCTTAGTTAACGTTAGACAAAAATACAAAAATATGTAAAAGAAACTCCACAAACAAAATAATTTACGATTGTATGAAAAACTAAATGAGATGTGGATATTCAGATTTTGTTGATATTTTAAACTATTCAGGGAATTCAATACAGTTGCTATTGATATACGATAGTATCGTATTACTATCGAGCGAGTCGATGACTTTAAAATGACTTTGGTTTTTAATTTGTTAGAAACACAATTCCCAGTTGATACTGAGCTGCAATAAACAAATTTTAATGGATGGTAGAAATCGAATACAGTTGTTAATGACAGACGATAGTATCATGAGACTATCGCTATGCCGGCAGCCCTAAAACAGGGCGTAATATTTACTAAATGGGTATGGTTACGTCTCGTTGACTCTTCGCGAATGCAATTGCCAGTTGCTTGAGTGGGGAAAAACTGCGCAATATGTAAGCACTTGTGTCGGTGCTGCGGCGAGCCAAAGTTCATGATCATGACAACGCAACCGCATCGAACCGCTGCTGACGATGGCCGCAGAGACAACGCAACACGAGAGTTGTTTTATTTTGTTGGGAGGGGGGAATCAGAGTGATAAGCTCTTAAGAGGCAAGATGTGCATTAAGTATACGCCATGTTTTGCTCCTTCCAAAAACAAACAAAAATGTATTCACAATTTCAGTCGCTTAGTGGCATTCAAAAAATCGCATAAATAATCGCGAACCTGCTGCATAAACAGCTGGAAGCGCAATCTTGTTTATGATGATGGTGAATAATAAACATATTTATGGAGCCCCAAATAACACGGTGAGCTCAAGGAATGCCAAACTTCGATACTTCGAATAATTCATAGCTGGCGGTACTTGGGTCCCTCTCGAGTGCTCGATGTGTAATTAAAAATATTGCCGCATTTCGCATATCGGAACGTCAATAGAGGCGAGCCCAAAAAGAAATACACTTGGGGATCGAGTGGCCGATTAGCGCTTAGTAACGAGTAGCGAACAGGACATTTGGACTGCACCTGCATGACTAATTGCTAGCGAGTAACGAGAAGGGATTAACGAGAAGCGAGTAACAAAATGCTAGTAAGGAGATGTCACGACTAAAACCCCCTTCAACGAGAAACAACTAACGAGTAATGAACCCTGATCGCTTGAAGCACTCTGCCCTAAAATTACGTATACGTCACGTTAATCGCTTATAGCGAGGTCAACGAAAGTATTAAATGCAATTTGATTCGTATTTGCACGAGTATTTGATGCAATCGCCGGGCGACTGCCCTGCCATAAACCGTAAGCCATATAAAGCGAAAGTAAAAGTGCAAAGTACCGAACGTTCGCCTGCGATGTACACAACTTGATAAGGACGGTCAGGGAGGGATCTTGTTATTGTTTTTGTTTTTGTTGCTGTTGTTGCAAATTAATTCATGTTTTCCATTCACACTGATAATGACGATAATCTGCGGCTGATGTGCGTACTTAGCGCCCTCTCAATGGGGCCCAAAACAATTACGAATACAAACAAAAATCCGAATACCAGATACTCGTAAATGCTTACATATGGCATATATATGTTGTTAGTTAGTTTAGTTAGAATGTCGTATTTATAGACCACTTGACGATCGATATATGTAGCGTAATCGTAACAGTTGACTGATTGCCCAAATTGGCATATGTTCAAGTGTCCCGGACGCGTTCGCTTATCATTTATCAGCGCAATAGAACTAGTACCGCTAAGTGGCTTCGATTGCGGGTGGTGCGATGGGCAAATTGCACACAAATCAAGCACTTCTCCCCTCTCTCTGCTTCAATTCAATTTCTAGTAAATTCTATAACAAAAAAAAAAAACACTCGTCGCAATGATAGTCAAGGATGGTAAGGATTTGTACGCAATTTCCTTAATTACGGACTCGATACGTAAGTCATACCTGAGAGGCTGCGCAATCGATAGCTGCCGCCTCCTCGCCCCTTTGTCTCGCTGGCATTGCATTGGCATGTGAACTTAGCCCAGTTTCTACAGCAACAGGAGCGAGGGCAAACCTCGAACCAGTTGAGGAGGGATGACTGAACATTAACAGCAGCGGCAGCGGCAGCCTCTGCGGCCTACCGGCTAGAACTGGTTCCGCTTTCAGTGCGTGCGCAGTGGAAAATTTTTCTAAAAACCCAAGGAGAGAAAAAACTGAACAGAATGCCAAATAAAAACGCCTTTTTGGAGACCACAGCTTACAGGCAACGCATAACCACAGTGGGCGACAAAAGTTAACCTGCAAGGCGAACAATCCTGACGTAATATAAAATAAAAAATGCAACTAGATAACATAGCTAGATTTGCAAGACAATTGATTTGTTATAAGCAAGGATTGCAAATAAGAGTTAGTTATATCTTATAAAATAATTAATTTTTTTAAATCATTTTGAAGTTAAATAAGAAGTGTATTACTTAAAATTCGATATTAAAAAAATGTCCCGTTTTTGTCTTTTTCAGTTTTCTTAATATTATTATTAATATTATTAATATGGCATCACTTTCAGTTCTCAGTCAGTTGAGAGAAATACCATTTTTTTTGCTGATTTCCGCAAATGTCTATTAAGCATCTTCATCTACTATCATTTACAATTTACTATCAAGGATACCTAAATTTGTATTTCATTATTTCATTCAACTGAAATAAGATAAAATTACTCACAGTTTATATATCCCCATCATCAAAAATTAATTCAACTAAATAAGTTGTTTAAGGTCGACTATTCATAGTTGACGTTCGTGTAAACAAATAACTAACATACGTTGAATTTCATTAGCCACTGTATTTGTATACTAAAAAGCAACAACAACAATGACAATTACGACAGACAGATTGACAGTTACACAGGCTGGTCGGCTGATAAAACGCCGCGAGCCATTAAATGTTGCTTTCGTTCCGTTAATAACTCTGCAATTGATCCCCATAAGTGCAACAGCGGCAAACAGCAAATAAAAAAAAAGTAGACAAAAAATATAGAATATGAAGGTGATGAATTATTGAGTGTAACCTCCTCAGAAGGCAGGATAAGAGAGAGAAAGCAGCGGAGAGAGAGAGAGAACAGCAAATGACATCGGGGAGAGAGCAAGACCACGTGTGTGTGTATGTGTGCAGGCATGGCGTGGGCCTGTGTGTGTGTGTGTGGGCGGCTGTCAAATGTCAAGCGCTTCGCCTCTCTCTCAAAAGGGACGAAATTGGGCGGCTCAATGACGTGTGCATTGACCGTTGGATGTGTTGCGATTGTGTAATCACTCTGTACTTATGCTAGACATACACACATACATACATACATATATATTACATACCAATAGTTAACCAACACTGGCTGTGTGTGTGTGTGTGTGCAAAATATGTGTGCTTTAGTTTTGTTTTTTTTGTTTTTTGTACATTCACTCCTGACGCGCTTTTGCTCGGCTTAAGCAACGGCTGATTGCCCTTGAGTTTGTCCTTTTCGAGCGCCGACGTCGACGCCGACGCTATACATCGCCAGGCGGCGACTGTGGCAGCGGCGGCAGCAGCAGCAGCAGCAGCAAACTGTTATACAAGGCGTATGTAAACTGGTTTGTATAACAGCAGCGCCGACACCGCCTACACACGTATGACAATGTGACTGTATGCGTGCACGTGTATGAATGTGTATATGTATGTGCGTGTGTGTAGGAGGCTCGTCACCGGCACTCTCAATTGCGTTGCGTATTCCTCTCGCTCCCCCGCCCACACTCGACCGCAACCTCACCACTCGAGAGAGTGTAATAAACTGAAGCAAATGTACATATTTAGTTTGTGTGTATAACATGGACGCATGCATATTTACCGTTACCTTAATCGATCATCGTGACACGTCGAGATTGGCAGGATCATTAGACAATTAAATCGATTAATATGGCGTTAATGGTGTTTAAGTCAAATCTAGATCTGGGTTTGTAATGTAATTAACCTATTTTTTGTAGTTGTTTCACAATACATAATAAGCATTGCGTTTTTCCAACTTAAGTGAAATATTGTTATATTTTTCTATGCTATCATAAAATAAACAAATGTAATATTTATTGTCCAGTACCAACCTAGGCCTAATAAATAATAGTTGAATTCAACATATTTAGTTTACCATACCAAATTCGTATTCAAAAGTTAACGAAAGTTTAAATTTGCTTGTGAGGAAATGTTGCCGGATCGCTCAAAAAAGTTACATTTTTGCCTGTGGTCACATTTAGCCAATGCACATTTGTTCAATAAGACAGCATTACAAATGAAACAAATAAGAATAATAAATAATAATAAAATAAATAAATAAATCATATTTGTTATATTATTATGCTACAGCGATATATAACAAAATCGATATTTTTATCGATAGCTCAATAGTGCCATCGGCGTTTGTGCATCTCTAGCACTTTAGGCGAGCAGTCCGCCTGCTTATTATAAAACACACCAATGTCTTTTAGCTCTTTATTAATGAAAAGTGCCGCAAACGGCGGCCTGCGTGGCCCACCAACAGCGGCGCTGTCGCTACTCAACGTCCATACGCGCCAGGGACACACGTTGCGCGGCAAGCCGCCCGGTGTGGCACGCACCCTCGAACAACGGTTGCGGGGTAAGTGTTGCAGGTGCTGCAAGCGTTGATGTAACCAACAAACTCACCAATAAACAAATTATTTGACTGCAGACGAGAACGTCACCGATCCCGAGGTGGTGGCCCGTATCAACATCGGCTTTCCGCAGCTGAAGCCGTCGCGCAGCGCCCAGCTGAAGGCGCGTCTTGAGCACCTGAAGGCGCAGCGAGGCAGCAAGGAGCTGGAGCAGCTAGCGCGCAGCAACAAGCGTAAGTGGCAAGCTACAAGAATCCACTTGACAGGCAATTAAATACTTGTTCTCCTCTACGTGCAGTGGTCATCGATTTGGAGCAGGTGCAGCGGGCGTATGTGCAGACGACGGGACAACACGATTTGCGTCTTCTGGCGGATCATTATGGCATCTTCGAGCATCTGTTCGGAAGCGCCTACTTTGTACCACGCGTGCCGCTGAGCATATCCTATACCGGCGACGATCAGCACCTGAGTCCCGTCTACAATGGCAATGTGATCAAGCCGCTGGAGGCGCTCAAGGCGCCGCTGGTTAGCTTCGATGGCAAGCTGGATCCCATAACGGGTCAGGCAGCAACACAGGACAGCTACTGGACGCTACTGCTCACCAATCCCGACGCGCATCACACCAACGGCGAAGCCGAGTGTCTGCATTGGTTCATGTAAGCGAACCGCTTTAAACAAATAATTTCACTCGATAATTTTAATTTATTTTATTCGCTTGGCAGATCCAACATACCGAATGGCAAACTGGAGGACGGTGAAGTGCTGGCCAATTACTTGCCACCACATCCGCCCAAGGGCGTGGGCTATCAGCGGCTGGTGTTTGTGCTGTACAAGCAAACGGGCCGCTTGGATTTAAGCGCACACAAAGTGGAGGCCAAGGATCAGGCGGATCTGGCAAAGCGCAGTTTTAGCACGTTGCAATTCTATCGCCAGCACCAGGACGAGCTGACGCCAGCGGGCTTGTCCTTCTACCAATGCGACTGGGATGAATCGCTGACCGCCTTCTATCACAATGTCTTGCGTGAGTCCGGCAGTAAATTTAATACATCAGTTACTTAGATTTTGTTTGCTTGCAGAGCTGAAGGAGCCGGTGTTTGAGTATGATTTTCCCAAGCCGTATTTGGCCGATCAGAAATTCTTTCCGCTGAAGCAGCCGTTCAATCTGTACATGGACAAGCATCGCGACATCAAGCAGGTGAACAAGGAGTATCTGCAGCGTAAGCTGGCCCAAACGCATCCCTTCGATGGCCCAGAGCCGCCGCTGCGCTTCCCCAATGCGCATCCGATACGCGATGTGCCGTCCTGGCTGCGCACCGAGATCCGCAAACGTCGCTTGGGTACCGGACGTGTGCAGGATTATTAAACACACGCAGTTTTTGATAGAGTCGTTGTTTAGTTTTCTTAATGTTTTTCTTTTGTATCTTTTTTTTTGCTTAACAAGTTTTTGTTTTACATGAATTAGTTTTGGTTTTGCGAAATGAAAGTAAGTAACATTCGTGCACATGCATTACAAAGATACAAGAACATAGTTTAAATAAATAAATACATTTGTAACATAAACATATACACGAAAAACAATTGTATTTGCTAACGCTATGGAATCTCGCGAGTTAACAAACAATTTAAGCGTTCGCCATTAAGTTTTGATTTTTGATTAATTTACGTTTACGTTTTCTTTTTGGCACAGTATTTTTTTTTACTTTATACTTTTCATAAGTACTCGTTATGCTGTCGATCGCTCTGTAGCGAGCAGATCTAGACTATGATGTACAACTGGAAGTTTAGGTCTGCGCCTTGCCGTAGGCGCCCACTGGTGGCCTGTACATGGCCGGCAACATGATCACCTGCGGCAGATTGAAGGCATACTTGTGCTTGCCAATGTTCTTGAACACATTGTCCATCCGAGTGCCCTCGCTGCAAAGAGAAAAGTATTTGGGATCAGTATCGAGATATGGCAATATCTAATGCAGGGATTGCAAATCAAAGTTGGACCCAAAAATAACAATTTTAATTACTATTATCAGGAAAATTCTCAATTGTTTTTAATTGATTTTTAATTTGTATAATAACTCTTGTTTTGATTTTTAAATTCAACTCAAAATGGTAAACTGTTAAATACAAATTTAAATTTGACAATTATTTATCATTTTTGTAAATAGAAATACAAAATAAGAGGTACAGAAAATGTGTAATTCAAGCATTTTAAACTCTTTTGGATTTCAATACACATTTGAAATAATTACTAAATTTGAATTTGTGTTTAAAAGTGTGACCCTAACTCTTATTTTTGATTTTTAAAATATTAATCAAGTTTAAAATATTAATTAAGTTTTAAAAATCAAAACATTAGATTTGGTAATTGAATCAGTATCAAGATATGCCAATAATATAGTTTATGATAGAATTGCAATTAATAATTGAAACAATAAAAAGGAACATTTTTTAAATTGAACCCATAACCCAGTTTTTTATATTTCTTAATAGAAATCCTAGCTCTTATTTTCTATTGTAATGAGAAAAAAATGTATATTACTTAATTAAACATTTTTTTAATATAAATTAAAAATATGAGTTTTGGTCTAACTTCAACGTAAAAATTTATATTCTAGAATTATTTAAAACGAGCTAAAAAAAGCTAGTAACTGACATTTTTGTAAAGGAAAATATAATGCATAACGCTATAAAGTCGATAAAAGCATATAAATTTAATTGCACAGCAAAGAAAATTATTGTGCATCCATTTCAGATAACTGCAGTATTGTTTAAGGCATTTGATATGTTTTCTTTGAAAATATTAGCTGTTAGTATTTCAATCGCAGATAAATGCAGCGTACTGGCTGGGTTGAAATTATCGACATTTTGCTGTGGTCTGTTTATTGCTTACCTGCGCATGGTGCTGAGCGCATAGGGCACATGCTTGGCGGGCAGCTGGAACTCGCGGACGAGGACCCGGCACTGCTCGAGGGTGACGGCCATGCCGGTGCGATCCTTGGCGCTCTTGCAGGAGGTGAAGCGCAGGCCGCCCATCAGACGACACGCATCCTCGGCCAGATGCAGAATCTTCACGTTCTTGGTGACATTCGCACGCAGCTGCTGCTCCATGAAGCCCAGCACCGACTGCAGCGACTCCAGCGTGTCAGCGCCCGCATCCCACATGGCGGCGGCGGCAACGGATGCACTTAGGCCCAGCTTGCGGTAGCGACTGAAGTATTGCTGCAATCGCAAGTAGTTGTCGAGATTGGAGCGATGCTGTTCGCGTGTTTGGCCCAGCGTCGCCTTCTCGTTGATGCCAATGTTGAAGAAGACGGGCGTAATCTTGAAGCTGGGCAACGCATTGTTGCCGTTGCCGTTGCAGCTGCTGCTGTTGTTGTTGTGCGGCACCGGCAGCAGCACCTCCAGCGCCTGGCGCGATCCCGTGATGCGTGGCATCGGCGTGCGTTCGCCCTGGTTGGCCGGCACCAGGCGGAAATTCACAGCGGACAAGTCCTCGATGGCAATGCACATGTCGCTCCACATGTCCGTCTCGGTGCCGTACAGCGACAGCAGCCCCTCGAAGTAGGCCAGCGGTCCCAGCTCACGCAGCAGCGTCATGTAGCCGCTGTCCAGCTCACTGCCCCACAGGCGCAGCATCAACCCGCTGACCAAGGCCGTTAGCTGCAATACAAAATGTGATCATTAATAATTTGGAAAATATCACAATTGTTAAATATCTGTATTAGCAATTAAAAATTATGTTTTATTGCATTGCATTTCAAATCAAAAGCTCACAGTTGCAGCTGGTGCGTGTCTTTGCTAAGCACTGGTTGAAATACGGGCTAAGGTTGAATTTAACGAAAAAAATCCAAATCAAAAATAAACATTAAAATTCAATGATTTAATGAGTTACTTTCCAATTAATTATTTGGAATATATCACAATTGCCTGCAATTAAATATTTGTAGCAGCAATTACAACTTGTATTTTACTTGTATTGCATTTTGAAATCATATCAATATATAAGGTTGAAATCAAAATCAAAAATAAGCATTGAAATGATTTGATTAATTTTCAATTAATTATTGAAAACATTACTATTTGCATTTCAAAATCATAATAAAATATATGTAAGAGTTGTAGCTGGTGCGTGAAATACGTGCTAAGGTTGAATTTATCGAAGAAAAAGAAATAAAAAATGAGAGCTAATTTAAAAATTAATATTTGGCAAGCTATATAGATATATGTATATCAATACTATTATTAATCGTAACTACTGCTACGAATAAATTAATTTTTATTCATATAAAACAAATCAAATTTCTTTCGCAATAAATATCCGCATTATTATTATATTGTTATATTGCTGTTATGGCTGTAACGGACTTAGAATAGATGTCATGAATACGTTCTTCAGAAAATTATTTAATTAACTGCTGCAAGAAAGTATTTTTAATATCTAAAACAAATAAAACGTCTTCTGGAAGGACATTCCTCAGTATACAGTACGACCTCTGGAGTCTATAGTTAAGCTCACATATATTTGACTAGAACCACTTGGGAATTGCAGTGCTCCATATATATTATATTATTATTTTTTTTTAATTCTTTCTTTTGTTCTTTAAATTTATTTCTATCTTTATCAAATTGAAACGCGAATTAGAACCATTAAGTAATTGCAGTGTTGCATTTTTGTTGTGTAACAATTTTGTTTTAGTCAGGTTTTTTTTTAATTTTTTCCAACGCATAGAATTTAGTAACTAATAAATATGTGAAGTTAATAAATGAATATAAAGAAAAAGGAGATGAACAATTGTCTTACCGCTTGGGAGAAGCAGACGTCGCGTCGGTACATGATGCTCGCCTGCAGCCGATTGCAGCGCACATCCTGCTGCAGCCGCTGCACCGAGTGCATCAATCTGGCCGTCTTGAGCAGCCGATCCATGGCGTGGCGCAGCTTGCGCATGCTGGGACGCAGCTCGGCCACCCAATCCGTGGTCAGCGACAAGTCCAAACCGTCCGTAAACTTGTTGCCCCTTTTAACCGTCGGCGGCGGCGGCGATGGCGGCGATGGCTGCGTTGCCAGCTGCTGCTGCTGTTGCTGCTCCTTGGAGGCAGCTATCACATCGGGTGCCTGCTGCTGCAACTGTTGATGTTGCTGCTGCTGCTGCTGCTGTGGCGCCACCGTGAAGCCCTCGCGTTTGATGGGCGCCTTGGGATGCCGCAGCCTGATGGCCGGACTGTCGCAGCGGCCGCAAAAGAACTTCAGCTTGCTGACCAAGCACATGACGCTCGCCTCGATGTTCAGCTGGGTGAGATCGAGCGGCTCCGGCTCCTCCGTGGGTCGATAGTAGTTCGCCGAGGGCGACGAGCTCATCAGCTTGGTGTCGAGAAAGCCGGCCGCCGGTTGTCTCGCTCTAACTATCTCATTCAGATCGATGAGCTGCACAACTGGCGGCGGCTGCGATGGCTGCGATAGCTGCGACGTCGTTGGTTGCACGCCCTCCCAGCTGGGTGGCAGGGATTGATATGTTGCCTCGCTGCTGCTGATGATACTGCCTGGTTGCAGCTCCGCTTGTTGCTGCTCCAGGCTGAGCAGATGCGCATTGTAGCACTTCACGGCATGCTGCAGCGTATCGATCGCATTGATGTCCAGCGAACTCGAGGGCGACGCATTGCTGGGATGCCAGCTATTCGAACGCATCAGCGGCTGGCCGCGTGGCCAAAGATCCGGTGGCGCCACCACCGGTGTGGCAAAGTCCTCCAGCTCCGGCGACTTCAATTCCAGCGCACTCAACTGCTGGGTGATCTTGCGAAACGGCGACATCGGCTCCATCAGCACATTGTCCGGCTCCTCGATGATGCGATGCCGTTCGATGAACGTCACCGCCTCCTCCACAATGCTCGGCTCCCAGATGTTGAGCAGCGTCCGCGTCTTTGCCACCATCTCGTTGCACAGCGGCATCATGTCGCGTGCACTGCGACGACTCGCCAGCTGCAGCAGCTGCGACATCAGCTCGACGATCTCCTTGCGCAGCTGCTTGGTCGCCTGGACGGCGTCGTTGGCCGCCTGCACCTTGCACGCGTTGCTCTGCTCCAGCTTCCAGGCCTTGCTCTCCTGCAGCAGTCTGCAAATGTAACAAAATTAGTTTTTTTTTGAGAAACCTTTCTTGTGAATTAAAATGATAAAATCAAAGTACAGATAAATTTAACATTTTGTCTTGCAACAGTTTCACTTTAGGAATATAATATATTAGTTATTATTTTAATTTATTTTTGTGGAAAACATTAACAATGTGAATAAAAATTATAAACTAAAAAAAACAAACCAATTTTAAATTTTCTATTGAAACAGATTCTATACACAAAAAAAAAAGGGACGAAACTTAATATAATGGAAACAATTTTAACTAAATTGAAAAATATTTTATTTTGACCAAAATATTTCTCAATTTAGTTTAAATTTTTTTAAACATTTTATTTAATAAATATAAATAGTTATGAACATGAATTAAATTATAAAATAAAAATTCTTGAAAAATTGACTTTATCTATTTAACAAGAATAATATAATTGATGAAAAACAATGGAAGGAGCTCAATATAATAGATTATTGAGGAAACACCATTTGGTTTATTTTGTAATATTGCTCACTTGATAAATTTCCATAATTTCTTCAAACTGTGTTTTATAAGTAAATAAATAAAATAAATTGCAAAATAATAAGTGTTCCTTTCAAACACATTTTCTCAAGAAAAATAACTTAATTTGTATTCCTATCTATTTGAAGTTAAGAAATCGTAATATTTAACTATATTTTCTCATATTTTATCTGCCAACTCTATTTTAAATCCAGTTATTTTATTGTGAAATACAATTTTCTTGCAGTTTCCAATATTTTTGAGTAAAAGAGCAACCTCAATTTTTTTATTTTTGCAATCATAAAAGTAATTTTTACAAGAAAAGAATATAAATATTATAAACCGCAATATTGCCAGAAGCTATTAATGGTTTTTGATATGCCACTAAACTTTGAACTGCGTCACAACTGCACGCTTACTTATAAACACATTAATCATTGCGCTCGCTTTATAAACACAATTTGTTTATATTTAGATTTGCCATCGCATTTCTTTTGCAAATAGGGGCAGTCAACAAGAATTGATAATTATTCCCCATGGACTCCATATATAAAAAGAAACTGTTGCCTTACAGTACAATGTCGATAAATGCAAATACATTTAATTGCGAAAAATTGTATGTATATAAATACCAAAATGTAGTTTTTGCTTGTCCTAAATCATTTAACATAAATGGACTGCATATAATTGCAACTCTCAGATGTTTGCATCATTTAATCATATGAAAAACTTGTACTTCAATTCAACAGTTAAGCTGTCAAGTAGTATTATTGTACTATCGTTGTGACTGTGAAGTGTTTAAATAAAACCACATTTTTTTAATTGAACATTGCAGATAATTGCAGCATTGTTTGCGTATTTGGTATAACAAAATTTGCAATTAAAGGCAACAGCTGATGTTAGGCTGTTTATCAAATATATTGTTTGTTGATATAAAAAAATAAAGGAAACAAATATATTTATTTCAATTGCACATTGCAGATAATTGCAGTATTGTTTGTGTTATTGGAATGGAAAATGTGCAGTTTAAGGCAATAGCTGATGTTAAGCTGTTTAGCAAATATATTGCTTAGTTGTGACTGTAAAATGTTGAAATACAGAAATAAAGAAAACAAATATATTTATTTTGACTGCACATTGCAGATAATTGCAGTATTGTTTGTGTTATTGGAATGGAAAATGTGCAGTTAAAGGCAATAGCTGATGTTAAGCTGTTTAGCAAATATATTGTTTAGTTGTGACTGTAAAATGTTGAAATACAAAAATAAAGAAAACAAATATATTTATTTTAATTGCACATTGCAGATAATTGCACTATTGGAATGGAAAATGCCCAGTCAAAGGTGCTTAACAAACACACTCTACAGTCGTTGTGACAGTGAATTGTTTAAATAAAATATGTGTATTTAAGTGCACATTGCAGATAGTTGCAGCATTATTTGTGTTGTAATTCCTAATTCTACTGTAATTCCTCGCTGTTACACGCTGCATTAATGTAGTTTTGAGGCACTCACTTGATAAGTCCGCCGCACTTGCGGCCCTTGGCGTCGTGGCGCGTAAACGCGCCCACGGTGACAATGTCGAGGAGGCCGCGTCGCTGCAACGTGTCGTTCTGGGCCCACATGCGCTGGACGTGGAGGTTGACGGGCAGAAACTCGAGAGATTCGTCGGTTTTGGTGGCGCTGCGCTTGTAGAAGACGCCGTCACGCATCAGCTGCTGGATGTTCTGCTTGGCCTGCGAGTAATCCTTGAGCAGACGCAAATGCTCCTCGAGCAGGTTCATCTGACGCCAGCGCCACTCGCCGCTCAGCTCGCCCATGCCCGAGATCTCCTGCAGCAGCTCCTTCTCGCGCTGTATCCAAATGGACAGCAGCTGCTGTGGCACCACGCAGCACACCCGCGACTCCAGCATCGTCTCCAGCACACTGATGTCGGCCCCCAGCGACGAGTGCAGCCGGTACGAATGCAGCCGCGGATTGGCGCAGACCCGCTCCATGCCGCACTGCTGCGGCACGAACAGACGCACGCCCAGCTTCGGCGGCAGCGACTGTGTGCGACGGTGACCTGGCGAAGAAGAACGAAGCGATTGTGTAACTATCGTATTTCATATTACAACAAATTATAACAACAAAATAGTTTTTTTGTACAGCTCGATTAAGGCATTCCAAATAAATTATTTAATTTTAACATTTGTTTAAATGCTAAACGTCAACACAAGCCATTGATTAAACGAGATCATCAGGGACCTCCAATGACTATGTAACTATTAGAATTCTTATTAAAAAAAATTTAAAAAAAAATGTTATTTTCGATTTTTTCTTAATTTAAATTGAGTTGAAATATGGCCAAATACTTATTTCATTTTAATTTTTATTTAAAAGTTGGATCATAACCCAGATTTTAGATTTTTAAAATTAATTTTACAATTTGTAAAATTTTTTTTTTAATTCGTTTTATAAAAATTAAATATCTTTTACATTATTTACGTTATTTTTCATGTTTTAATTTAAAATTTTTATTTCAAAGTTGGATCATAACCCAGATTTTAGATTTTTAAAATTAATTTTACAATTTGTAAAATTTTTTTTTTAATTCGTTTTATAAAAATTAAATATCTTTTCATTATTTACGTTATTTTTCATGTTTTAATTTAAAATTTGTATTTTAAATTTGGATCATAACCCAGATTTTAGATTTTTAAAATTAATTTTACAATTTGTAAAATTTTTTTTTTTTAATTTGTTTTATAAAAATTAAATATCTTTTACATTATTAACGTTATTTTTCATGTTTTTTTTTTCTTGAACAATATTTAATAATTTCAATAGTTTTGAGCAACAAATGAATAAAACTCATACATATAGATTTTTTATGATTTCCGTTTTTTTTGTCACTTAAAATAAAAATATTCATAAAGTTCTCTATCCTTCTTGGATATGAAATAATATAAGCGGAGTTCAGTGATTAAAATATATGTATGGTATAGGCATAAATAATGAATATTTTTATGTTTTCTTGTTTTGCTCAAAATAATGAATATAAAATTACTTTAACAGAGGAAATCATGAAGAATCAGAGACTTGGAAATCATGGGTGATGGATATACCTATTTAGTATTATTAATTTTAAATCACTTCAAATGTATGATTTATTTCTTGTAATTTTTTTCCACGTCGATTTCAAGTGATTTACTTATGAAAATAAAATATAATTGATTGGATTTGTCAATAATTTATTTCTTTCTGAGTCTATATTCGATGTTATAACTCACCGTTTTGTCGGCCGTTCAAGCCGTCGCCGGCCTGGTCGAACATCTGGGTGCTGGAACGCGGCGGCGGCTGGAGGCCACCGCAGCCCGCTTTGGCGGCCAGCTCGGCGGCCGCATCGGGCGCCCAGGAGGCGAGCGTAATGAAGCCGCATTCGCCGCGCGGCGAACTGAGCGGCAGACGCAACCGGGTCGCGTCCTGGATGACGCCCAGCGCCACCTCGGCGTGGCCCAGGGGCAGCGACGTCAGCGAGACGCGTTCGCGGACATCGTGCACGCTGAAGCGCAGCCGAGTGTCCGGGGCGAAGCCGGCGCTGCGCAGGAAGCGCATGGTGCACAGGAACTGGGGGGTTCGGGTGCGCTCCAAGAGTTCGGTGCGGGCATAATGCCGCCAGAGGCAGGTGTCGCTGCTCGGTTGCAGCACCGAGCAGATGACGCGCGGATTGGGCGGACGACCGAAGGCGTCCAGCGGCAGATTATCACAGGAGATGGCCGTCTCGCAGATGGGCAGCTCCGAGAGCTCCGACTGCGGCTCTGCAAGACGAAGAGGAATATGTTGAGAGATAGATAGAACAATTTTTGTTTTGTTTTGTTTTCGGGGGAGTGGAGAGGCTTACGAGACTACGAAAATAAAAAAATCAATTCGTTGTGGTTGGTTTTGTTCGTTGACATTCACAACAAAATCAAGTTTATTCTTCGAATAAATCTCAGTTGAATAGTTATAGTAATTTAATGTCGCACATCCAAAATATATGTATATACATTTTCATTGCAGCAATTTGGTTGTTGTTGTTTGTTGTTGTTAACTAAACTTACCTCGCTGGGGTAACTCAAATGTAATTAGCTTACAATCTATAAAATCATTGAATAAAGCCTGATGCTGCAATGACATTCGGCATTTGGTTTTTTCTTCCGTTTTCCGTTTTGTTCTTGGGTTAGTTGATTAATGCTAACTTGAAGCTCGTGTCATTGCAGCAAGGAAGCAAGTGTGGCCTGAGTTCTTTGGTCTTTCATCACATAAGCTCTAGTCTATACAGTAAGTAGGAGATTTGCAAAACTGCGTGTGTGTGTGTGTGTGTGTGTTTGTGTAAGTGTGTTAAGCATGTGTGTGTGCTCTCGAATGATTACAAACTAAAACATTTTAACATTACACCAGGTTAGATTTGGGTGTATATTGATTTTCTTAGAGGGGGAAGTAGGCAAACAAGATCCACACTCTGTTAGAACTGTATAAGATCACCTTCAAAGGGCGCCTCTGTTGCTGGCGTTGCAGTTGTCACAGCGGCGCCATCAACCGCTGGCCACGAGCACTCGTCGTGTGGCAGCGGCAAACCGGCATCGATGCGATTGCCCATGTGTGCCGCAATTTGCGCCTCCAGCTGTTTGATCTGCAAATTGATTTGCGCGTCCGAGCACGCCTCAATGCAACGCACCCAGTCCAGGCGATCCGAGGCGCTGTGCGTGACCAGTCGTTGGGTGGGACTGTCCTTGAAGTCTGTCGAATACATGGGGAGCAGATGTAGTACACAACTAGTAATATAATAATAGTAATAATGTCGATAATTGAACATACATTAATTGCCCAGTAGCAACTTTGAACTTTCGAACTTCTACAATCTTGACAATTTAGTAAATTGAATTTACCAATCTTTTCGATTTTGAAGTTTTGACAATTTGGTCGACTTTTCAATTTATTAATATCGACAATTTTGAGTATTTACCAATGTTGTCGATTTTAGAGCTTTTACTATGTTGATAAGTTTTCGGATATTTTGAAGTTTTCCTAATTTTCACAATTTTAAGAATTTATCTATTTCGACAATTTTGAGAATTTACCAACTTTGCATTAATTAAACTTATGAATGACCATTTTAAAAATTTTCAACTTTTAGAATTTTCCAATTCTTTTGGAATTTATTAATAATAAAGCTAATTTTTATTTAGCTCCTATTTTGGGTTTTTTATATGAAATTGTTTATAATAAAAATTGTGAGCAAAAATTAAATTCAATCAAACAGCAAAACCTAAATCATATCTAAATAGAATATTCATAAATGTCAGACTTGTGAATTTTTTTTTTAATTTTAATTTTTAATTTTTAAAAAGAATTATGGTTAAGATTAATACTGTTTTAAATTTTTTGCTTTAGCAAAAAACAATTTAGAAATTTAATTTTTTTTTGACCCAATAAGTTAAAAAAAAATCTTAATTCAAAACTGTTTCATATTTTTTTGTTTAAATTTAAAAAAAAGTGCAATCATTTAGAAAATAACCTTTTTTAAATTCAATAAAGAATAAAAATTGTATTATATGGTTTTGATACAAAATATTTAGAAATCAACTTTTTTGGAATCTAATTTGAATGAAATATACAATTTTATTTTTAATGCAATTAACGGAGATGTGCAATTAAGTGCAGTAGCAATTATCGACATTAAAATACGTTATCAAATACGTTACCTAAATCAAAGACATAACCGTCCACCTCGGGCAACTGGGCATCTTGTATGCGTGGCTGGCAGTCCTGCAGGACGAGCACGCCGGCGACCGTCGAACGGGGATTCTTGTCCTTCAGATAGAACAGGAGATTGCCGCGCAGCTTGCACCAGCATTCCAATTTGACTGTGAGAAGAGAACGCGAGCGCGCGCGAGAGAGAGATGGCAAAAAAAAGTGCGTAAGCAAAAAACGTGGAGTGAGTGAGTGAGAGTGGTGTGATCCTAGATTGTGGTGAGCTTTGGTTGTGAGTGTGGTGAGAGTGTCTTAGGTGTGTGTTGGAGTAAGAGAGTGACGGTGTTATCAGGGAGTGGTGAGTGGGAGCGTGATGCTGATATCAGAGTGTCTGCGTGTGTGTGTGTTTGTGTTGACAGGCGCAAAGAAAACAAAAACCAAAAAACAAGGGCAACAAAGAAACCTTGCTGAGTGTGCGTGTGCGTGTGTGTGAGTGTGTGTGTAATGGGGATTATGAATGATATGGATGATTAAGAGCGGCGAGGCGAGGCGAGAGGCAGAGAAGACTCACCATCGGTGCGCCAGAAGATGCCCTCCTGTCGCTCCGTGATTGTCAGCAGACCTTCTTTGTCGAATCTGGTCGTTGGGTTGCTTGCCAATGTAGCCAGCTCCGATCTATTGAATCGCATGCTTGCCAAACACACCTCGACTGTCTGTTTTCGTTGTTGTTGTTTTTGTTGTTGTTTGACTGGATGGACGACGACGACGACGACGACAGCTGTTGGTAATTGGAATTGAGAAATTATGCGGATTTGGCAGAAGTGCGCACGCAATTAATTGATGATAATTGAAAAACACCAGAAAATTACAAATAACAACAAAATTCAAGGTATAAACACACACACACACGCACACGTGCTCACCAACTTCCAATTGGGGAAGTGGAGAATTGGTGAGGCGCGGGCGGAGACGAAGGCCGCACACACACACACAGACGTGCTCACCAAGTTCCAATTGGAAAGGCGCGGGCGGACGGAGACAAAGGCTACACACCTTATAATAACGGAAGGTGCGCGTTAAATAATTCAAGCAATTACACACAAAAATAAAGAGGGGAGGGGCGGACGGGTGGATAGGGCGTTAGATAGCCAAGCACATTTGCCGCTGTACCTATTACATACCTTGTCTTTTGGTGCTCTCCTCTGCGTCTCCGTCTCGCTCTCGTTCTTTCTCTCTCTTGCTCTTTGGCACTCTATCAAAATAGCACAGCTGACGTTGACAACAGCATCGCACAAATAGAAATGGCCAAAGCGCCGCTTTTTGGACCACAACAACAAAAACCGTCTCGACTTTTTCTTCTTTTTTATCCTTTATGTTTTCGGTTTTTATGTAGCACGCTGACCTGAGGCGGTGCCGTAGCTTGTTTGCTCCTGTTTTCTGCACCAACAACAAAATCGGCAAATTTCAACACACACACACACAAATATACAGCTGGAGACGCGTCAATAACAATAGTGTTGTTGTTGTTATCATCTCCTTCTTTCCTCTTGTTTGGTATTTCGTTCTTTTAGTGGATTAAGTTTGTTTCGGCTTACATTTGTGTTTAACTTAATGGAATACGAGACGTTTGTTTGGCATGCTGCAATTTTGTAGTGATTTGTTTGTTGTATTAGAGGTGGAGCAACATTTTTAAATACATCGATTTTTTCTATTGCCAGGCATCGATGAATTTGCAGCCAAATTGTACATTAGAATTTCATTTATTATTGAATATATTTTATTCGGTTTTTGATGAATTCAGACTTTTCGTTGCTTAATAAAATTAAGAGCTTCCTTAAAGCTGTTTTCTTTAACACCTGTGTCGGAGTGTGTGACCACAAGCAACATTATCCAAATATACCAAAATACTACAATACCGATAATTGGTTACACTACCATAGAGATGTCGATGAATTTTGATGGAAGTTATAGATTAGCGGTTCATTTGAAACAGCGACTCTGAATAAATTTAGACACCGTCTTGAACATTTTGTTGGTCACCATTCAAGCGTCATTATTTATTTTATTTAATTAGCGTTTTAACAAACAAATTCTGGATATAGCTGTACTATTCATTTATTATATTTTTTTTGTTTATTTTGTAAGCCACAGGTAAACTGTACACAAGATCTACTAATAATAGTAAAGTAACCATAAAAACAATTAAAAACATAACTAATTTTGGTTGCCACCAATGCTAACAGGAGCGCTTGGCTGTTCCTTTTGCTTCAAACTCTTTTCGAAGCGCTCGAATTCCTTATTTGCCATTTTATCCGCATCATCGAAGACCTGTTCGACGGACTCCACTTCTGGTATATAGAATTGCAACATATTTTGCACACCATTCTTTAGGGTGACAATGGAGCTGGGGCACGACGAGCACGAGCCCTGCATCTTCAACTTGACAATGCCATTTTCGTAGCCCATGAAGACGATATCGCCGCCATCCTCTTGGACTGTGGGTCGAATGCGTGTATCCAAAAGTTCCTTTATCATCATGACTGTTTCGTCATCGTCTTCATAAATTTCGGTATCCGCATTGGGTCGGGCTTCATGTAGAACGGGCAAACCGGTGGCAAAGAAATCCATAATGATGGCAAAAACTTCAGGTTTTATAATGCCCCATTCGCCGCCTTCCTCCTTCGATATGGTTATAAAATCAGAACCGAAGAAAACAGAACGAACACCTTCCACTCGAAACAACATTTTTGCTGTAAATAAAATAAAATAGTAAATATTAGTTAAATACCAGCATAAGTTGATGAAATACTATATCAAAAGAATATGATTAATAAAATAATAATTAATTAATTGCATTGTGAAAATTCTAAATGTACAAAAATCTGATGATTGATTTGAATGGTTAAATGCTTACCTAATGGACTGGAATGGGCTGTCATTGCACTGGGAAAATCGTAGGTATTTCCCTTGCCCAGCACCTCGATGCCCGGCAGAAACTTTAAGCTGTCGGGATTCGGGGTGTCCTGCGTCTGGATGAACATGTTCCGCTTTGCCAGCTGGACCATTCCGCCCAATGGCTGCTGGAGTACCGATTGCTTGCCCACGCTGACGACCGATGGCGTTAAATATTTATTGCGGGCCGACGACATCGCTGAAGCCGGAGTCGACGACATGTGCATAAAATCCCTAACCGCATATTGGGAGCTGTTGGGGACAATGTTAGTATTATTTTATGGAGTATTAAATACAATTGGACTTACGCTGGAGTTGCGCTGAGACGTGTATTACGCAAAGTACTTTTTGCGGCGTAGCAAAGTAATTTCGACATTGTCAATTTCGTGTTTGTTGTAATCAATCCGACGAAAACACACGCATAACAATACAAAACAGCTGTTCTGGTCCGGCCAGTGCTGCCAGACAGTTGCAAAACAAGGCACGATATGACATACGATATTTCGTGATGCGGCGGTTTTCAACAAACTATAAAAAAACACATCACAAAACCGAAATCAAACTCTAAAAGTAGTTGGCAGCTCCAATGCAAGACGAGTCGGCAGCTTCTGTATTTAAATTCAAATTTGTACTCAAATTATTTAGTAAGTTGTTTAGTTATTTAAGCAAATACAATATAAACAAAGTTCTATATATTACTACGGATTCATCATATTTATTTAGTTAAAGAATAAGTGATTATAATGGAACGACATATATCATAGCATGCAAATATCTGTTGAACGTTTTTTCCCTTACGCTCTGCTTACGAGAATAACCGAAAAAAGCATTCCCCTTCCTTCTCTCTCTGCGCATCATACAATTTTTGAACGAACAATTTAATCGGTTGCTCGCTGATTCTTTGCTCAAATTCAGAGGACAAAACACTTATTTGGAGACCGCACGAATCGGTCAACAGTTATTTGCGAGCTCAGACATATATATATATATATATGCATGCGTTTTAAGCTAAGGAAATTTCCATATTCTAGACGTTGAGATAATACAGCAAGAACTCGGTTGGTCAAACACTCATCGTCAAGCAATGAGTTGGAGAAATTGCTCTGCAAACTATACCGAAAGTTGTCACTGTAGATTCTCTGGGTATTCAAAACATGCATCTTAATACTCCTCGTATGTGAAGTTCGTGTTGAACAGACTGTTGCACACATTAACGGCGACATTGCGGCGTGCAATCTTCTTGGAACGACCATTGGCGGTGAACTCCTGATTGTCCACAATAACTCCAAGACGCTGCATAATATTCGGTTTCTCGCCAATGCAGCCGTGATCCACATACGAAAGTCCCGGACGCATCTGCAAGTCGAAAATGAAAAAAATAAAATAAAATTGCATATATTAATATGATTTTTTCCTACTTACAACGCATAACAAAGTAGCTGGATGCATTGTCTCCCAGCTGGCTGGCAGCTCGCTGCGCACCGGCGGCTTCTTTGGCTCCTTGGGCACAACAGCAGCAGCTGCAGCTGGCGCATCCGGAGCATTCGATTGAGCATTAGAATTGGCGGCCGATGAGGGATGCATTTCGGGCACAACGAAACCCTCGCGTTCCCACTCGGCAAACAGTTTGTAAATGGCGAATGAGGCCAAATTCAACATGGGCACATCATCCTCGGGCGAATCTGGCGTATCGCCATCATTGATGACCATTGGCTCCGAATCGCCAGCGCCGGCTGCTGGTGTCTTTGGTGTTAGCCTCGGTTTTGGCGTCATTTTGGCAATAATGTAATCGCGCAAAGCCTTTTCGCAGGCCAGATTCTTGGATGCCATCTTTGAGTGGCCCTTGCCCTCGTACTGCTGCGAATTGACGGTGACAATGGCCGTAAAGCCGCCATCCGGATTGCTGTTGATTGTAAAGTCACTGATGTTAATGCCCTTGACCTCATTCAAGGCCATCAACGCGTTCTTGGGCAGCATCGACTTGCGCAATTGACGATTTTGACGCAGTTTCTTGTCGCGTGTCCTCTCTAAAAAATAAAAGAGTAATTGGGATTATATATAATAACAGTACTAGTATAGTGGACCAATATATTTACCCGACGACTTCTTGCGCTTTTGAAATATTTTCTTGAATGGTATTCTGTCGTCCTCATAGTCCTCGCCATTATTCGATTCCATTTCGACATTTGCATCGTCCGCTTCCACGGCGACATTGCTGGTTGAGGGACCAATCGGCTCTGACTTGACAACTATTGGCATCTGCACTGTCTCCAGCTTCTCCATGGGTTGCAAAGCCGGTGTTGCAGCTGCTGGGACTGCGGCCGTAGCTGTTGATGCAGCAGCTGCATTTGGATTCTAAATAGAGAAAATCAAGTATTATTATGAGGGCTCCATCAAATTTGCAATTGCTTCTTACTATTTCTCTTATCCAAATAATAATTACACTTCAATTAATTATAAGATCCTCAAGCTTTACACCTAACGTAATCGTACTTATCTTTAGTGATATATATTTAACCTTTATTTTAAAATTAAAAAAAAAAAAAAAAAAACATAGCTTAATAATATAGCTTAAAACATACAAGAATCGAAATAAAAATCATAAATTATTCAAAAGAAATTTTAAATTAATTGCTGATTATTATTTATAATTTAAGAGTAACTTCTATATTTATGTAAAATAATATTTAATTTTTTTAATTTCGTTGTATTACAAGTTGGTAGCTATTAAACCGCAATATAATAAATAAGTAATAACGTTGTATAAAAAAAACTATGGTTAAATTTAGAGTTTAAACTTTTAGTTGGGTCCAATTTTTACGAGATATGTAATAAGTCTCTTTTTCAATGCCTGATTATAATTTTGAGGTCTTTCCGGTCGTCTCGCTAACTTAAGCTAAAGGAGGCACAGTTTGAGAGGCAGAGAACCTTCTGTGTTTGCACCCCCCGCTGCCCATATGCAATGCAAATGCAATCCCCATTACCAATCTCGAAATGCCTTACGTGCCATTCAAGGGGGGATCTACTGCCGGCGTAGGCGTGGCCGTGGGCGTGGGCTTATTATCGCAGCACCTGTGCCGGGCGGTTCTACTAAAAACCATAGTTCAGGAATAGCCATGACCACTCCTACAACCCAAAGTGCCCAAACGAATCAGTTTTGTACGGATTTGTTGTTGTCTCGTTTGGGTACTCGAAGTGAAGTAAATGAGCATTGCTATCTAACGCAAAACTAATAATTTTAGTTACAATTTTGGCTGAATCGATTTCCAGTAGCCCCAAAAAGTAACCACCAATCGCAAGTCGCAGCTGTTTATCGATAAATTCTGGGGTGCACTCGCGCTCCCACCTCCAACTCCCCCATCTATAGATGTATGCATGTGTGTATGTGTGTGTGTAGGAGTGATGAGTGTGTGGGAGGGAGAAACACGAACAACGCTAGCAGCTTGCGATTGTGGCACGTTTAGCGGCTATTGCAAATAAATTCACAATTGGTTTCGAGACACACTTTTTCAATTTGTGCTCTGCAAATTATATAAATAAAAATAGAATTACTGTTATTGCAAAATAGTTGTTGTAATATTAATGAATATTCGTTGCTGATGATGTTGTTGCTTGTTTGTTTGTTTGTATGCATGTATGATAGCCAATCTATTGTGTATATGTATGTATGTGTGTTTGTGTGTATACCAGTATCGATTGAAATTACGCCGAGTACATTGTACATTATGCAAGAACAGAGGCTTAAACGCATACTCAATACTTACTTCACTCTTTCTATCTCTTTTCGCGAGGTGTTCGTATTCACACAAACATACAGACTTATATATACACAACAATATATTAATCTTAGTAATCACGCACTACTCATGCCTATGTATGTATGTATTCAATACATCTATGTATATACCATATATATATACGTATGTACATAAATACATATGCATATGTTTGCGTACATTTGAATGAACGACATTTCAATGAGTAATGCAATCGTTTCGTTGGAAGAAGTTAAAGTAAAGAACTTACATAGACGCCTCCAGACACAAATGGCTTGTTGACAACGTTGCGACGTGTGCGATTCATATTGAAATTTCTTAATTTTCTCTCCAATTAAAAACTTTTAGAATTTCACAATCTGCTGGCAGCTTTCCTTCACTTTCTGTCCAGCCTCTGATGTTTGATAGTGGTGGACAAGCATTAATGCCGCTATCGCTACCGCAATATGGCATAATCATCGATTATTGCAGACAAGTATCGATGTTTTGCAGTAGCGCAGGAACGACAGTTATCAACAGGTGAGACTTATCGATAATCGACTTAGACAGATAGGTAACAACACTGCCGCACAATAAAAAACTGACTGCTCAGACATATAGACATTTCATTTAAGTGTCACATTTGTCTTAGAACTAGTATGTAGTATGTGAAAGCATTAGAATGGAAAACGTGTATACTTTTTCAAATAGCATATGCCGCGCGCGCTGCTGGTATTCAAGGTAGATGGTATTTTTGTCCCACTGCTGGCCACATTGTCGATAACGTGGTGGTATTTGTTTATTCATAATTGCTTGTCCAGACTTACAGCTACAATTTAAGTGATATATTTGCTATTTAAATAGCTGTAGAATATTGGATTTAATACTAACATTCTTTTTTTTTTAATGAAATTAAAATTTGTCGCGCGCGCAGCTGGTATTTAAGGAAGTTGGTATTTTTTGGGGGAATGAAAGCGACGGTCTCACTGCTGGCCACATTGTCGCGTCCACGTAGAAACAAAAAAAAACAAACAAGCGGGCGACCAATTGTCGACGTGCATATAGAGAGAGGGCGCTGTTTAATATTTAAACGACGACGCGATGCAATAAGGGAACGGACCAGCTGACTGACAGTCGCAGCAACAATAACAACAACCAACCAGCAACAATACCAACAGCCAAATAGCCTTCGAAAAATGTTGGGTGGCAAACGCACAGGATCGCGACATGTTGCGGTCGTAATATTGATGTGCCTCTTCTGGTACATCATCTCGTCCAGCAACAATGTGATCGGCAAAATGGTGCTCAATGAGTTCCCCTTTCCCATGACCGTCACCCTCGTCCAGTTGTGCAGCATCACGCTCTACAGCGGACCCTTCTTCAATCTGTGGCGCATCCGCAAATATCAGGAAATCCCCAGAGCCTACTATATGCGTCTCATTGTGCCGCTAGCCATTGGCAAGCTGCTCGCCTCCGTCACCTCCCACATATCGTTGTGGAAGGTGCCCGTGTCCTATGCGCACACCGGTAAGTCGTCTCATCCATCTCCATCATCATCATCTGCCACACACGTCAGCAAAATGTTTCACCAAATTGTTATTTCCAGTTAAGGCCACAATGCCGTTGTTCACCGTGATACTGACGCGCCTCTTCTTTGGCGAGAAGCAACCGACACTGGTCTATCTCAGTCTACTGCCCATCATCACCGGCGTGGCAATTGCCACAGTGACCGAAATCTCATTCGATATGCTTGGCCTGATCAGCGCGCTCATCTCCACCATGGGCTTTTCCATGCAGAACATCTTTTCCAAGAAGGTAGCTAGCGCACACTCTCCTAATATTTCCAAATTAATCAAGTGCATACAAAATTTAGTTTATTTACTCTACATCTGTCTAAAATTTCGAACTTTGCATTATTTTTGAGGCATTTGTTTAAATTCCACCATTTAACGCCTTAGCAATAATATTTTACGATACTTAATAGCGATAAAAAAACCAATCTTATAGAAGGTTTTTTTTGGTTTACATCACTTGCTAGGCGGGTATCTCAGTTATTATATTGAGTTGGCATTTGTCAGCATAATTGTGTTGAAAACAAATCGTGAAAACAAATATTTCAATTGCACATTGTAAATAGTTATCGACACTGATCAGTGTATTATACGATTAAGACTGTAATATGTTTTTGTACCTTGCAGGTGCTCAAGGACACGGGCATACATCACTTGCGGCTGCTGCATCTGCTGGGCAAGCTGTCGCTCTTCATATTCCTGCCTCTCTGGCTGTACATGGACAGCTTAGCTGTCTTCCGGCACACGGCCATTGTGAGTATAATTTGCTCATCTTCACAGTTCACTTTACTTCATGAATTTGTCACGTTTGTTTAGAAAAATCTTGACTATCGCGTTATTGCGCTGCTGTTTACCGACGGTGTCCTGAACTGGATGCAGAACATCATTGCGTTTAGCGTGCTATCGCTGGTGACGCCGCTTACCTATGCGGTGGCCAGCGCCTCGAAACGCATCTTTGTCATCGCGGTATCGCTGCTCATATTGGGCAATCCGGTGACATGGATCAATTGTCTGGGCATGACGCTGGCCATCATCGGTGTGCTGTGCTACAATCGTGCCAAGCAGCTGACAAGGGGACGCGAACTGCCCACAACAGTCACAATGCCCAGCAGCAATCATGTGAAATACACGCCGTTGCAGCACAACAACGATTCGTATTATCGCACCAGCAGCATGAATGGTGGCCACAAGGGATCAGCTGCGACGGGGATGGGCATGGGCACAACATCGGTGGCAATGCCCCCCATGACAACGCTGACATCAAACAGTCTGCTGGCAAACGGCAGCGGCATGCCAAGCAGCAGCGCCACGCGTCTGCTTTTCGTTTAGGCTTCTTTTTCAATTTTTGTATTTAGCGAATTGTATGACACCCGTTGCCCTTTACCCGTTCCCACTTCCCGTTTGCTGGCTGACGTTGCGTATACGCAATGTATGACCAATAGATAAGAGACAACATCGTTCGCTGTTATCGCAGCCGCAATCAGCAGCAGCAGCAAAAAATAGTATTCCGCATACACAACATAATGCTATGACTATATTGTATTTCTACCCTTGTCCCCTCTTTTCCGCTCTCTGCCTTAATTGCTATACTTTATTTTTTTGCAATTTCATTACAAAATTTCAATGTAAATTATTGTATGATATACCTTTGAGTGGCTGTATTTGATACAGCAGTGTTGTAAATAAGTCTAAACTCGATCCCGCCCCCAAAAACTTCCCACAAAATTAGCCTCAATTGCCGCTAGACATTATTTTTGTTTTTTTTTATAAATGATTTGCAAAAAAAAAAAAAAAGAAGAAAAAAACAAAAACAAACCGAAGCGTAATAAAACAAAAACAAATTGTTGACCGTGTGTAAATAGGCGAGAAAAAAAACACAAACAACCTTGACTCAATTAATCCACTGAGGCGGCGGCGGGCAACAATTTAATCCACTCGTTGACCAAGTGCTTGTGGTAACCGATGCGGCCGAGCAGCTGCTCCGAGCGCCAATTGGTGGCCACAATCCAGGCGCTCAACGTCGTCGGCTCCACCTTGGCAATCAGCTTGCTCATCGCCGCAGCCAGCAAACCGCCCAGACCGCGTCGCTCCGCTTTGGGCAGCACCTGCAGCATGCTGTAACCACAAGAGAACAATTAATGGAATGGAACTTGGGAGCTGCAACTGTGAAACTTACCCCAGGCCGGCGAAATCGTTTTGGAAGATCCAGGCGATCAGTTCGCCGGTATCGCTGCGACAGGCACCCAACGTGCGATTGAAACGAATCAAGGCGCGCAGATAATCAAGAGATCCTTCGCCCTTGTTGGGCCAAATCGCATGCACAGCGGCCGCATCCTCGTCGCGCAGCGGACGCAACTCGAATTCCGACAGCAGCTCGGGCAGCTGGATGCCGCGTGCCTCCGCATTGGCCAACACCATGCCGTAGCATTGACGGGGCTGCAACCCGGCGGCGCCTTTCGCCAGCGCCAACTCCTTGACCCGTTCGGCAAACTTCAGGTCCACGTTGGTCAACAGTGCGCCCGCCGACCACGCGATGCGTTGCGTTTGCGCCAGGCACTCGAAGAGCTCGGTGGCCGCTGCCGCCGCCGCTTCCTCCTGCCAGCTGAAGAACGAGACGCTCTGCACAATGTCCTCGTGCAGACTCACATAGGTGCCGAAGCGTCTAAAGTCGCCGCGTCGATGCGTGTAGAAGCGTTTGCGCAGCGATTTGTAGGCGGGATCTTCGCGCGCAATGCCAGCGGCGTCTAGTTGGCGATCCCATTTGCGTTGATTGTACAGCAACAGGTAGTGGAAGTTGAGGGGACCGAACTTATCGGCATATAGCTGGAGCAGCTCATCGACTTCGTGATCGCTGAGTGGCCGCAATATATCGTTATCCTTATCGCTGCTCATCGCCGTCGATTGATTACGCTTACGCTGACTCTCGATGTCTGGCTGCGACGGCTTTTGTTGTGGTTTAGCTAAGTTTGCCCCAGTCTAGCGTAACTCTAGACACGGCGCTCAGGAGCGCATTCAATCGATCGGCGTTTAAGCACATCAACATCGGGTATAATTTTCACATTTAGCTTTAATTCTCAAAAGGTAATAAGACATTTCCATATTTTCGGGTTCGTGTCTTCGCTGAGCATTGGCTAAAGTACGTGCTAAGGGTTGCGTCTTCCCGAACTACTTTTTGTTAATCATTTTAAATAGCTACACTAGCGATTTTGAGAAATTTATTTTCACTACACGATCATATCCTCACAGCTTTCATCCCCATAATATTTTCTTTTCAAAATATAATTTATGAGACGTTTTTACTAATTTATGTAGGGGACTAATTTACAAAGACGCCATGTATATAAAAAAATATATTAGTTTAAAAAAATAATAAAAATTATCCAAATTCAGGGAACTGTTTTAAAGCTTAATTTAATGGCAGCATACTAAAATAAAAAGCAAGGGAATTTAAAATGAAATGATTCTTTTAACTTGTGTGCAATACGTACTATGTACATATGTACATATATTTTCACTCAACTTACGGCAAGTTCGCTCCTGTGCTCAACTAATTCAGTCTGATTAGATTTCGAGCTGGTTGCGCGGCTGTCCAATCAGAAACAGGGTGACCGTGTCATGTCGCTTCGATGACGTCGCGTGCATGCAAAACCGATATGCAAATTTCCGATAGGTTCGGTTCAAAAATCCCGCGCATGTAAATTTGAAAAGCAAAAACAAATCGAATCGAAGCGACACGAGTGCTTTGCTAAGCAACGTAGTCACCTGGGAAGGGGGTTTGTTGATTGTTTATGTCAGCCGGGCACAACTAGACATCGAATTACATATTTATATAAATTCTTGCAAGGCAGACAAACTATTTGAACGGTCATGGTGCGCAGTAAGTTCAACAAAAATTACGTACAAAGTGTTTTGTATTGAGCAATATTCAAATTATCGTCGCAGTCACTGAGGCGTTGGTGCGCAAGAAATCGGAGCATAATGAGCGTTTAATTAGCACACTGGAGGAGCTGTCGCTGCATCAGGAGGACATCGAATCCATTGAGCATCTGCAGAATTGGTGTCGTGATCTCAAAATTCTGCTGCTGCAATCGAATCTGATTCCACGCCTCGAGAATCTGCACAAACTGAAGCGTCTCGAGTATCTAAATGTGGCCGTGAATAACATCGAACGCATCGAGAATCTCGAGGCACTCGAATCGCTGAACAAACTCGATCTCACTCTCAATTTTGTGGGCGATTTGACCAGCGTCGAATCGTTGCGTGGCAATTACAATTTACGCGAACTAATCATGATTGGCAATCCGTGCGTGGACTATCCGCATTATCGTGACTTTGTCGTCGGCACCTTGCCCCAGCTGCACAGTCTCGACTGCCAGGAGATTCTGCCCTCGGAACGCCTCAAGGCGCAACGCGAACTCCAGCAGCATCGCATCATTGTTGTGCAGTGCCAGGCGGATCAGGCGATGGCCCGCGACGAGCAGCGCATTCGTGTCGCCGAGCAGCAGGCACAGCTGGCGGCCCAGTGCGAAGGGATGGAGGACGATGAGGAGCGTACGCGTCTCTTCTGGAATGCCAAGAGCGAGCATTGTCCCGAGATACGCACCGAGATTGCGCGCCAGCATAAGTTGGGCCGGGACAAGGGCGCGTCGAAGCCGAATCCGCTGACGGAGAAGCCCAAGCGCACACCGCATCTGTTTGCGCCCTGCGGTCGGCCGTATAATATCAATCAGGGCAAGCTGCCGTTCAATTTCCAGGACGAACCCTCGCATTACAGTCTGCTGCTCGAGGTCTACAAGTGCGTAGAGGCCTCGTAAGACTAGTCCGATATTAATGCTTTATTTCGTTGCAGGCATCTGGACACCTCGCTGATCGATGTGGATGTGCAGCCCAATTATGTGCGTGTCACGGTCAAGGGCAAGGTCTTTCAGCTCGCCTATCACGACGAGGTGAAGCCAGTGGAGTCGCAGGTCCAGCGCTCCCAGATCACGGGACATCTGCAGCTGCTGCTGCCCAAGCTCAAACCGAACGAGGTGCTCAGTTTCAAGCCCAAGCAGCCGCTGGCTTCGGCAGCTGTCAAAAGGTGAGACAAGCAAACATTTCTGTCTGTTCGGGTTCGTGTCTTCGCTACGCATTGCTTAAATTACGTGCTATGGTTTGTGCCTTCGCGCACTAATTTAAATTTATGATTTTAAATAGCCAAGGTATGATTTTTGAGCAATCCCTTTTTCTACACGATCAAATGTCGTTTAATATCTGAAACCTTGCAGCTCTTACCGTCTGAGCCGTAATAGTTTAGTTAGTGAGCACAAAGAATTTACTTTGCATAGATAACTTAATAATATAAAAAAAAAATCGTAATGGGGCATTGAAATATTTTTGGGAAAATAAAACAGCTGAAGTTTACCTGACCTTCTGCTTGAATGGACAAATCTAAGACTCAAATTGTCACGGCACATGCTGCTGTAAGAGATTTCTGAGAACCTAATTACAATCGGAAAATATACAATTTTATAGTGATTCATTCACATTCAATTTCTTTTAGTTATTCCTTTTTTGGAAGGTAGTTTTCAACAAAATATAATTTTTAAATTTGTTGTAAATTTACAATCTAAAGCACCGTAATGTTGCCTTAGGAAATAGGAATTTTTAAATGTTCAACTTACCGAATATATATATCTTAAGCTGTTTTGATTAATGCCCGATTTCTTGCAGAGCGGCTGGCAAGGAACTGCGGAGCACGGTGGACATCAGCAACATCTGTGCGCCGCCCGATCTGCCCGATTTGATCTAATCGAATGGATGAATGCATGGAAGGAGATTCCCACTTTAGAGCCTTCATACGATGTTTATTTAAAAATGGTTTATTTAAATAATTTTCTGTTTTGGTTTTTTGTTTTTTTTTTAGGGGTTTGTTTTGTTTTTTGTTCTCTTTCTGCTGCTGCTCCTAGTCAATCACTCCGCGCTGACCCAGATGCCTATATACACATTTATATATAGTGATATTTTCTTGTATATGTAGTTACATCCGTGTGTGTTTGTTTATGTGTCTGTGTGTGTGTTTGTAGTATTATTAACTTATGATTGTAATCGAATAAAAACAATGCAGAAAAATTGGGCGAAAATTGTAAATCAAAATCGATTTAAGAGATGCTTAATTATAGCGTACATACATCTGTATTATTATTTATATATATAGAGAGAGAGCTATATATATATACATATATATATATGTATAAGGTTGTGGTTTTTTATCTTTTGGCTAATCAATGTTGCTGTTTTGAATGCTCAGAGTTACACGGAAACCGTTTTGCCAAACAATTGCAGCTGCTGCGAATTTCAGATTTCAGTTTCCAGTTTTCGGATATTACGGATTTTTTGGGGGATTCGTTTTTTCTTCTTTGTTTGTTATTTTTTTTATTTGTTTGTTTTTTCGCTTTACAATGCGGCTAAGTCTTGTCGAGTTTACACAGTTTTGTTGGAGATTTGTTTGTTGGTTTTATAAATGTATATTTATATTTGTATTTTGATGTTTTTTTTTGGTTTATGGGACACAAAACAAAAGCAAAAAACATGAAACAATTGGGGCGGGGAGAAGAGTATACAATATAATCTATAATATATTCGATGAGACTCGTTAAGGGGAGCTTGTGTATTCCTTCTCTCTCTCTATCTCTCTATCCCCATCTCTGTCACTAACTTTCTGTCTCTCTCTTTTTCTTGTCTTGTCTCAGTCTCAGAGCGCAGCGTAAAAAAATGGTTTCTGTCGTTTTCGGATAGTAGTACTATTATTCTGTTCTCAGTGCTTACGAGTGAGGATCGTTACATGAAATTAATTGTTATCATTACTGTTACCGTTACTGTTACTGTTATTGTTATTAGTATTATATTTATAATGGTAATCGTATGCAGTCATTATTTTGTTTTGTTTTCGTTTTGTTTTTTTAAATGGATAGCAACAATCTTGTATTCTCTCTCGCTCATATAATATTTCGGTTGTTCGTTTTTTTTGTTTTTGTTTGTTTCGTTTTTAGTTGTATTTTAAATAGTATTATATTGTTTTGTTTTTGCTTTTGCTTCTGTTAGCTGTTGTGGTTGTGCAGTTGTTGTTTTTTTGTTTCGTTTTGTTTTATGCTTAATACAAGTATTTATGTTTGCTTTTTGCTTAAGTCCTTTGTTTTTATTTTGTTTTGTTTTTTGTTGGTTCTCATAGAAAACGTACAATAAAAGTTTTTGTTTTTGGAGCAAAGAATTAAAAAACATTTCGAAAAAAGCGTTTTGCATTTTGCAGATTTTTTTTTGGTTTCTCTCTTCTGTTGTGTTTGTTGTTGTTGTTGTTGCTGTGGTTGCTGCGGCTAGACACAAATTGTTAACAACATTTTTGACATGTTGGAAAACGAGGTAGGACATTGTTGTTGTTGTTCTTGTTGTTGTTTTTGATGTTTCATGTTTTGTCTTCACACAAATTAAAAAAAAAAATAAATCAAACAACAAAAAAAAATTAATCATAAATAAAAAGAGCGCCCGGATCAAGCGGCTTTTGGTGTTTTTGTTTTGTGTGTGTGTGTTTCTTAACTTTCAGCATGAAAAATACATATGTGCAAAAAGTCAAACGTTAATGGTCAAATAAATTACAAATAGCAATACATATTTTGGTTATACCTTGAGACTTAAATATCATGTTTTCATTTTTTTTCTCGTAATTATATGTATATATATATATGTGTGTGTGTGTGTGTGTGTGTGTGGTGTTGTACTTATCTAAGATGCCCCCGGAAGAGCATATGATATAAACTAAAAGCGCTAAACATTATTGCATCCAATTGCATCAAGCGGTTGCTGCCTCCTCCTCCCAATCTTTGCACTTGCCACAAAACACAAAATCCGTTCCGCTTTCTACAACTACATTGTGTTGCTAGTGTGTGTCGTTTGTCTGTGTGTGTGTGTGTTGCCTGCTGCAAATTCTTGTTGCTGGTTATTGAGCTGCAACTGCAGCTGAAGCCGAAGTCACATTCATAATCACAAATTGCAAAGTTCAGAGAGCAGTGGCGAGCAGGGGAGGGAGGGAAGCGTGTGTGTGAGTGTGTATTTGTGTGTGACGGGGGGGCGGGGTTTTGGGCAAGAAGGAATTGACTCTTAGACCCGCAGGATCTCGCACGCTTTGTTGTAGCAAATGGCTATCCAATCGGGTTGCGTGGCGCCCCATTGTATTTGATTGACTTCGCCTTCAGCAGCTGTATAGGCTAAAATTGGATCCTCGATTGCGCGTGGCATTTGTTGTATATCCCAGATCAGTGCTTGGTGATCATCACCGGCAGTGCAAATGTGACAGGAACTGTAGGATATAGTACAACATTTGAAATACCAAATTGAAATTGAATTATATTCATGTTCTTACCTATGCGGCGCCCACGCAATACCGTTGACGCACGCTCTGTGATTGCTCAGTCTTGCAACAGGTGTACAAGGAACACGAACATCTAAAATAATAACTTCGCATGAATCCATGGCAACTGTGGCTAAATAATTCGGATCCTGTTTGTTCCAGGCCAAGCGCAGCAGCGCCGTATGCGCAGGATCCTGAAAACAAAGAAACAAATAATTCAATTAATTATGTTCGGTCAACAAATTAATTCCACAACTATGAATATTGTTTTGAAAATTACAAAATATAATATGTAGATAATATTTGTAGTGTTCGTTTCTGTTATTTTAATACTAGACAACTATATTATAATATCAATAATTAAATATGCGTTTGTCTTGAAACATTTTGTTAATAAACAAGTAGTATTACGCTTTGATCAATTTGTTGCTTCTTCTCATAACATAAACCAATCATAAAAAGAATGTATTTGTCTTATGATTAATTATAATATAAAATTCAAATTTATCGCTCAGAATACTCTGACAAAAGTTTGACGGACTCTCGTGTCCATAATTAAGGTTACAAATAGTTGGCTAGAACCTTTTAAGGAATGGATTGTTCCAACTATTTAAATTGATTTTCAGTGAAATATTATTTATCTTTATTTCTTAAATTTGTTTTAAATTTGCTTTGCCTATATATGTATGTATATACATATTCATATATATTATTATTTAACATAACCACTGCTAAAAATTCATTTCATCAAAACTGATATAAAACAAATCAAATTTCTTTGGAATTAACATTCACAATATTATAATATTGTTATACAGTGTAACTATTGCTGTTGTTGCTGTAACGGACTTTCAAATTCAATAAATTATTTAGAATTTTATAAGTTCATCGTTAGAAAATTTTAATTTAATTTCAACGTATTGTAATCAAAATAAAATTTAGACGATCTCTAATAGTTGGCTAGAACCATTTGGGAACTATTTAATCAACTATTTTAATTGATTATTAATCCTTTTTTTTTTGTATAGTTTTGTAAATTAATTTCTTGCTATTTAAATATATTTGTATCTGCATATGTCAAATTAAAACGCGAATAGTTAGAGCCATTAAGGAATTGGAATTTAAAAATGTTTTAATAATTTTTGTAATTATCCTGAATGCCTAGTTGCCCTGCTTATACTTTTTACCCTAGAATTAAATTCTATCAACAAATTAAAATAAACTAAATTAAGCAAACTAAGAAATTAAAAATAGGATATTATTCATACAAAACATTGAATATGAATAAGCGACAAAATGCCTACATAAATATGATAAATGTTAATAATAAACTAAATTCATATAAAAATACTCAGACTTCTCATTAGTCATAAATGCTCCATTGTTATAATTACCTCATAGATGATGGTCGAGTGCTCGAGATGACGCAAATCAAACATTCGCACAGAGCCGTCGGCGCCCACGGAGGCGAACATATCTCGACCGCCGCCGGCACGGGAGAAGGCGATGTCATAGACCTCTTTGTCGTGGGCAATGAGCTGGGTCTTCACGTGGCCGGCAACGTAGACGCGGGCATGCGGCTGCCCCGTTTCGAGGCCCCAAATGGTGCATGTGGTGTCTATGGATGAGGTGCCAACTAAATTGGGATCGACCTCGTTCCAATCGAACGATGTGAGTGGAGCGCAAAAGTCGCTGTTCTTGTTATTGTTGAGGACGCACTCGAGACGCGTGTCCGGTTCGCCGGCGCGCCAAACACGCAGATAATCACCGCTGGTGGCCAATAGATCGGGATAGATGCCCTTGGAGTCGGGTATCCACATGATTTTCGTTGTTGGATATGGATGGTCAAAGGTGCTGCAAACAAATACACAAAACATACATATATAGTAGGAATCGCAACAAGTCTAAGTATTATGTCGATAATTCCAGATAATTGCAAACAAAATTGCGTTAAGTTGCTCTTACAATAGTTTAACCTTAATGCAATTGCACATACTTGCAAATTGTTTATACAAAACTACAACAATAAACTAAAATTTGCAACTTTGCAATATTGTACAAACGAATTTCTGACGAATTTCTAACGAAAAGTTTCAGTAAAGCGCATTACAAATTTGAGCTATTTATGGGCTTAGCAAAAATATTATAGGATTTTTAATGACTGCATACGTTTAAAACAAAAATAAATGCAAAAATAGTATCATTTTAAATGCAGATTTTTGCACATTTTTTCGGTTAGACTATTAAATGCTGATGTGATTATTATTGAACACACATACCCGCTTTGGAATTATTTGGAATGTGCAATTACAATAAAATATTATTTTTCGCTTATTTTAATTTTAATTATTTTGTAATATTATTGCAATTATCTGGAATGAACAAATAAAGTACAACTAATATTATGCCAGTAATTTGCAATACAAAAATTATATTTTGCGGTTATTTAAATTGATTTAATTTTAATTTTAAATCTGTTTTTTTGTATTGCAAAATACAAGCGTGTTTATATTAAATTTAATTCTTTTCAATTATCCGAAATATGCGATTAAATTAAAAATTGAACAATTTTTTTAATCGTATTATTTGCAATTGTGGACATAATAACTTGTAATATCAATAAACGTTCAAGTCGAGATTCAAGTTACCTTTTCGCACTAAATTCGCTGGTGTCCTCGTCCAGGCTGATGATCTGCACCTTGTTGTTGTACTCCTCGATGAAGCTGCCGAGCGCGAGCCGAAAACGTTTGTCCGGCCTGACGCTCCAGTTCATGGAGTACAAAGGCCATGGCGCCAGATATTTGTAGATCTCCTTGCGTTTGCCGGCGGTCGATGACATAACTGAAAACACCCAGAAACAAGATGTTGGATCAGTAATAAGTCGATTTTGTTGCTGTTGCTTTGTTCTCACCTGAGTCGTAGTAGGATATGAAGAAGAGAAGAGAATGTGGCGTCTTCTACACAAAGTTGCGTGTGGTTCCCCTACGGCGACAACGGGTTGGCGGGAGGAGGAAAGTGGCGGGAGGAGCGACAACGAGAGCTGCTACAAAAAGTGACGATGAATGCGGTGGCGGTGGCGGATGATGATAAAATGACGACGACTTAAAATCCGAAAATTAACAAAAAAACGCTGTACTCTTTGGTTTACTGCAATCAAGAAATAAATCATAATTAATACCACATTTTAGCTCATTTCTCTGTTGTTTTCATTTTTGCTCACTTCATTTTGTATGACGACGTGTTTGGCTGCTGCGACGGCGGCAGCGGCGACGCAGGCTAAAAGTGTTGCCCACTCAGCCTTTTTCTAGCTGCTTTTCACGAGTCCTTTTCCCCAAGTGTTGTTGTAGTTGTTGTTTATGAAGCAGTCGTTCCAGAACGGCTTAAATGTGTTGCCCTCCTACAACAAAGATAGTGCAACTTGCCATTAATTAACACAACTAATAAATACACGGCAACTTTAAGCCGAATTCAGCCGAGTTGTGATTTTTTTTTCTTTTCGCAATTTGCAAAAGTTGGCAACACTATTGGTAATGCGACGCGACAATTTGCGGCTGCCGAAGGGTTTTGTTTATAAATATCTGTAAATAGAGCGTAACGCTCTTAGTCCATTGCATGCATAGTTGGTGCACGCGCTTGTTGCGGCCAATTGTCATTTATAATTACATGAAATTGTTGGGTAAACGCGTTTAAAGGCTATCAAAATTTTCACACCTGAACAGAATTTTCTCTTAAAATGTATATACACGGCGGTGTTGCCACTTTATCTGATGACGGCAAGCGTGAAGTCGATAGGCCAGCTGCAGCATACATTTTGATTTATCGATAATTACAACGATGCAACCAATTTCACAGTTTCTGGTATATACTCATTTTTAGTATTAAAAATACTGGCACTCTACAACTGCAGAACATTATGTAAATTTAATTTGCTGTTTTTCTACAATCAAGCAAATTCTGAGCGCGCGAATTGACGTATTTTTAAGGTAACAATCTAGACGAATCTATCTTTACGAATCGACAGCCTTAGGAAAAAGGAAATATGCTACATATGTATGTATAACTATCCAATAATAAAAACAAATAATAACACATTTATAGAAACAGCAACATTTAAAAACATGGCGCTCTCTATCGGAAGTTTCATTGAACAAGTAGGTATATTTTGATGTATTTTTTTGGTATATGACGGATCACGTCCCAAATGCCGATATTTAAGAAAAACGGCTGAACTCATCTAAAATTTCAGAAGCATATTTAATAATAAATAAATAAAAGTAATTTTACTATTCGTTCACTATTCGTAATTTGACTGTATCGTTCTGTTGGTCTTTCCAAAAATGTCGAAATACATCACTACATCGATAGGGTAACGATGTTTCGCCAGCAGCCACAAAAAAGTGCGTTTTGGGCAAAAAAGTTGCGGTCACACTGGTTCGTTCTGCCCACAGGCTGAAAAATTGCATATAAAAAAGCCAATAATATAAGTTATTACCATGTAAAGCAGCTTTTTTTTTTTAGTGTAATTCATAAATATTTGTGCGTGCGTGCGTGTGTATTGCTGATACAATTCAAAGAGTGTTACGCCGTGAGTGGATTGTGTTTTTGTTACTGCTGCTGCTGCCCAATGAGATGAACTTTATAAATAAAAATTGCTTAAGCTGTTACTGGGCTCGAATCGCAATAATTTTTATGTTTTTGGAAAAGTTTTGCCACTTTCCATTGCTTCCATTTTTTTTTTCATTTTTTGAGAGAAAGATATTTCACTTTGCGTAATTCTTCGTACGTTGCCTGCTTTGGCCGCGTATATGTATATGTATGTGTGTATGTGTGTGTCAAATAGATATATGTATTGTGTGTGCGTGCGTGTGTTTGTGTTAGTGTGTCGCTGTCGCCAATATCAATATTGCTATCTCAGTTGCGCGCATGCCGTTCATAGGCCAGGCAGTTTTACTACAGCCGCCAGCCAGCTGTGTGTGTGTGTGTGCTTTTATAAATAGATTCGCCGTTCGTTTTTTTTTCTTTCTTTCTTTTTGTTGTTGCTTTTATTATAATTATTTCGATTTTTGACGCGATTTTCGGCATCGTTGCCTCGCTATAGGCCGCATTGGAATGTGTTTCGTGAATCTGAAGCTGAATGAGTTTTGTAGTTGTATTTATGACCGAGAGAGAGATCGATATGATTATAGTGATGACCATGTGTCGTGTTTGTTTACGTGTATGCGTGTGTGTGGGAGCGAGAGAACGCACAGTAGGAAATACGAGCAACGGTTTCCTCGGTTACAATGACATTGTAGACAGCCTGGCGGCGACTAATACACACGCATGCATATACAAACTTCAGTGTTACGGCACACATACATGCACCGGCAGTCATTGTTGTTGTTGTGAAACTTTATTATTTCTGCTGCTGCTGTTGTTGTTAACAAGTGTAAACAAGTGACGCAGCTGTGATAAATTTATCGCATTAGCAATAAACTGCATCTGTTTGTTGATATATGTACATATACATACACATGCATACATACATATATACATATACATATGTGAAGGTCGTTCATGATGAATACTTTTTACTATCTTTACTATTTATTTGTTTTGTTGTTTTATATTTGCAGTTTGCCTATTCTCTACTGCAACAATAACGGGTCTTACATGTAGTCTAAGCAACAAAAACCAAATCAGTAACAACAATTATTAACTATGTAAATAAGCAGCAATTAGCAAAGAGAGCAACTGCAAGCCAAGGTGAGTGTGTGTGTGCGTCATTTTACGACTTAAAACTACTCTCACTTTCACTGTCACTCTCACTCTCTTACAGAGCAATAAGACCAACAACAGCACAGCGAAGAGCCACTCTCAACTGCAGCAGGAACGGAACAACAACAACAAGAGCAAGCTTTCTCTCACACACACACACATACACAAACATAGAGCCTCTCAACAGCAGCCACAACAACAAGAGCAAGCTCTCTCTCTTCTCACACAAACGACAACAACAACAAAGCTCTCGCTCTTTTGTGCGATCAGAAAGCAGCAACAACAACTACAAGGAGCAAACAAAAAGAGAGAGGCAAACTGGTTCGATTGAAGCGGTAGAACGCTGCTTTGCTGCCACTAATATGCGTGTGATTTCGCCGCGTAGATCGTCAACGTCAGCAGCGGGCAGTGGCAGTCTCTACGGCACAGCGTCGTCGTCGTCGTCGGTCAGCGGCGCTGGCAGCACGACCAGCAGCAGCGGCATCGGCAGCGGCAGCGCGAACACAAGCAACGGCTACTCGCGCTACTCAACATCATCATCGTCATCGTATTTCGATCATCGCGATCTATCCAAATTGCTGCCCACAACGTCGTCGCGCACATCATCAGCAGCAGCCTCCAATCTTTACAACAACACTCACCACTATCCATCATCGTATTCATCGACATATTCATCGTATAACCCGCGCGCAACAACAACAGGAACAGCATCCACACAGCGGAACAGCATTGGCTCCACATCGTATCTGAGCGGCGGTTCCGGTTCTGGATATCGAACTAGTTCATCGTACTTGAGCGGTTCCAACTATGATACAAGTTCGTTCAGCCGATACGGAGTGAGTGTTCAAATTTAACCAACTTATTTTTACATTTTTTTTATTCGAATTTTGTATGATGATCGAAATTGCTTTAGCCACACCCACCGCCCCCTTAGCTCCTCAAACATATGCCCTTTAGTTCAATTTTTGACTCAGACACATGCAGCGGCAGCGTTGCATGTGTGTGAGTGTGTATGAATATCTAGCGTAGTTATCGAACTCTTCACTCCCACACACACACTTACATACACGCGCACGTTGTCGCACACGCACACACAAGCACACAGTCAAAGCGGCTGTTTGGCTGTTCTCTATGCGTGTAGTCTATGTGTTAGCTATATGTGTGTGCGTGTGTGTATGTTTAGCATATAAAACTATTTTTAATCAGCTTTGGCTGCGCGTCTCGCACTTTGTGCATTGTCCAAAACTCGTCACCGCCCCTCCCTCCCCTCACAAACATATTACATATGTATGTATGTGTGTGTGTAGGTGTGTTGTCGTTGTAGTTGTGTCTCATCATGTCTCACCTAGGCACGCTCCAATTGGCGAAACCGTTTATTAGCATGCCCAACCCTGGCGCCCCTCCTCCCCCTTTCTTTCTCTCTCTTGCGTGTGTGTGTCATTGTTGTTGTTTGACAGTTGGCGGCATTTTGAAGTTGCATTTTTCTCGTCTTCCACACACACACGTAAATTTAGCAAGTGTGTGTGTGATGCACAAATTGGATGCGTCATGCGGCACAGAAACATAGCCAAGGCAGTGGAATGTTTTTTTTGCCAAGCTAAACCACTTGTTGGCAACGCTCCAACAACAAAATATCGCCCTTGTGCTACACACACACACACACACACACACACACACACACATATACATAGAGATCATTTTGTGTGGCATTAAAATTCAAAATTCGCATTAATTTAAATGTGATGATGCATCTTGTCTGTTTATTTATGTATATTTTTTGAAATTATACATTTTGTTTGTGTATCAAAAATACGCAAAAGTCTGTTGCGGGCAACAACAACAACAACAACGCATGACATACTTATTGTTATCGATAACTCGCGTTTGAACGCGCGCGCGTTTAAAGTCGCGCTTGAAACGCGTTGCGTTCACTTTTTGCATTGCCTACTTTTAAGCGGCCCTTACGATTTCCCTTCTCTCTCACTCTCACTCCCTCTCTGCGTCTGTGTGTGTGTGTGTGCGTGCATTTTTTATAATTTATTTTTCAGTTGATTCATTTGGTGTTTATTATACATGACTTTTACTTGATTTCGATTTGTACATTTTTTTTTGGGTTGACAAAAATTGCAAATTTGTTTCATTTTTGGTACATATTTTTTTTGGTTTGTGTTTGCTGCCGATCATGAAACATGTAATCGTTATCGTTGACCGTTGCCCGTTTAATCGTTCGTTAATCGCTATCGATCACCACAAAAAATCAAACAAACAAACAAAAAATCTGTCACACATCTGTATAAATGTTGCAACAACACGCGCCACCATCAACGACACATCAAACCGAACCGAACCGAAGCAGACGAGTCGACGATCAAAGGGCTCCACACCGATAAACGAGGCGCGGACATCGGCGGCAACAAAGAAAGACGATTATGCGACAACGACAGCGACATTGCGACGCGATGCGGCTGCTGCCAAGAAGTTGCCACCAAGCGGCAGCGGCGGCGGCAGCAGCAGCAGCACCAACAACAGCCACAGCAATGATGCCACAAATGGCAACTCATCGAAACGTTTGTCCAGCTCATGCTCATCATCATCCCTAGCACGTTTAGTTGCCACCTCCGGCCTGGACATATACGAAAAGTATAGTCCGGCCAACTATAAACCCAACTGTGAACTGTCACGTTCCAGATCGGCGATCAATGAGTCCGACACCACTGATAACAACAGCAGCAGCAACAGCAACAACAATAATGACACCTCTTGCACCGTAACCTTGGACAGACCGAGAAGCAGTCGCTATAGTCGCCTTTACAGCAGCAGCAGCGATGCTGGCGATGCAGCTGAAACCTCGACAACAGCAACATCGAATCTCAGGGGACGCTCGGGTTCGGGACGCTTCACGTTGAGCAGCAGCAACAGCAGCGGCGATGTGCCGACGGCGACGTTTACGCTGCGCAGCAATCGCACGCGACGCAGCAACGGCCATGCCACAGAAAGTGGCAGCAGCAGCAGCAACAACAGCAACAGCAATGGACTCGATGTCAAGCTGAATGGCCTGGCGTTGCTGTCGTCGACGTCGCCCAAGCGCAACGCAATCTACGACAACAGCTCGACGATAACTCCGGCCACAGATACCACAGACGATGCTGCAGCTGCAGCTGCCAGCTACACAGATAATGTGGCAGCAACAACGAACGGCAGCCACAATGGAGACGCTGCCGATGAGGACGGCGATGTTAGCGCCTCAGCAACATTGACATTGGCCGAAGGCGCCGCTGCGCGCACCAAGGTAAAACTTCAAACTTGCCACAAACATGAAATGTGGTTGCGTCCGCCTACTAATCGCATGAACGTCGCGAGCCGCGACGTTGCAACCCAGCGAACCGCAGCCGATAACAACTCACTGTTAACCCCCCAAACTGTTATCGATAATAAGCATATAACTGTCGCCAGCAGTGTTTTGATTTATTTCTCTATTTGTGAGATGTATGCGTGTGTTTGCTTGTGTGTGATTGTGATTGTGATTGCGGCTCGTTGCCTGCCCCGCATCGTTGCCTCTAACCCCCGCCCCGCCTTCGCTCCGCTCCAGAGTCGCCCCTACAAGAAAATTTGTGTCAACTACTTGAATGAATCATCATTGCATATTTCCTAAATACTATAGTTATATTTCAATACAGCTATTGACAACCGATTTGAAAGTCTCATATTTTCTTATGCATTTGCAACCTACATATTTGAGCCTTTTACTCCATGTTGGTCATGAAAGTTATTACTAAAGTTGAAATGTGCTTTGCAGGAAATCTGTTTAAGGAATAAATAAAATAAAGCAATAGTAGAAAACGATAAAACAAATAAATATACAAAATATGCTTACTTAACATGTTAATAATTGAATTAACAATAGTTAAACTAAAATTATTAGAAAAAAAAATAATTAAAAAAAGTTCCTCTTTATAAGAACTTTTTAACAAAACTGAGAACAAGTTAAAAATACTCAAAGTTAGTAAACATTTGTTTTTTAATTTGTAAGCTGAAGTGCTGAATTTGAATTGAGTGTTTTTTTCTTATTTTAAACTTAGTTAATTTCAACAAAATAAGTATGAAAAAAATAATATGTTTGACCAAATAATAACTTGATAAAAAAAATTAAAACAAAAAAATATCACCGTCAAGTAATAATCAGTTTTGTTGATTAACATGGTAAGAAAAGCTCAAAAGTGAAGAAAATGTGGGAATGTGTAAAAATCGACATCTTGTTAATTAGTTGACCACAGCTGTATATATCTGAATGTGTAGGCATAAATCTGTAAATACATTATATATGGTATATATGTATATTCAATCATGCTGGCATAATAATCATTTCAACTTGCGTTATTTTTCGGTCTCGCTCTCGCTCTCCCTCATGCTGTTTCTGTTCATCGATCGATCGATGTGGCTTTGTTTTTTCTGTTCTTTGTTATTGTGTTTTGTTGTGGTTAAACCGTTAAACGCAAAAGAAAACAATGTGCATTAATCGATTTACATTATATAATGTATTTCTATATATTTTCTAGCTAAACTCTTGCAGATCGCATCCCTTTTAAAAGCAATTACAAAAAGAAACTAACCAACTAACTAACTCACTTGATTAACTTGTACTATATATACATAAATATATATATAGTATAGTATATACATATATATATATATATATATAGTATAGCCCTATGCGATAACGATAACGCAACGCAACACAGCTCGATAAACCGCAAATTCAACTGTAACAGAGAAAAACTCAATTCGATAAATTCGATTCTAGGCAGGCGCTGCAAACAAAGTTCAAAGCATCCAAAACGAAAGAGAAATCAAAAAAAAAAAAAGAAAAAGAAACGAAAAAACAAAAACTAATGCATATGTGTATATATAGTATTATACATATATATACACATTCGATACCATATATATACATATAATATCTGTGTGTTTATTTCCGACAAATTTTAGTTGAAACTTAGTAGTTTGTAATTGCAAACAAGTCCAAATGTGTGTGTGTTAGATAGTATTTGAGAGCATGTATTTTTGGTAATCACAACACGCCTTTTCGACAACAACAACAACAACAACCAACAACAACAACTAGCAACAACCAACAACAGCAACACTCAACAAAGAAAAACAACAACAACTATACGAGTGCGTTAAATATTAAACGAAGAGAGAGAGAGATCAATCAGCCAATCAATCAATTAATCAATCAGCAAAAGCAATCGATCGATCGAGGCTATCGATAGCAACAACGAGTTGTGTTGTCGCCAGCAGCTGTTGAATGATGTTAGACATTAAGAAGAGCAGAGGGTTCCACAAGATACCAGCGTCGAAACTGCAGCGCGACTCCGAAACTTCCCAGCAGCAGCAGCAGCAGCAGCAACAACGCGGCAACAACAGCAACAGTCAGACACAACAACAACAGCAGCAGCAGCAACAGAAACACGGCAAAGCAGTGAAGCCAACAACAACATCAACAGCAACAGGCAAGCAAGCAACGGGCATTAAAGCTGTTGCCAGCAACGGACGTGCAACAGCAGCAGCAACAACAGCTGCAGCTGCAGCTTCAACAGCAACCACAACCACAACTGGCAACGGCGTTAATCCGGTGCGTGCGGCAAATCAACGTTACTTCCTGGTGTCCAGCTACAAGGATCCCAGTTTCCTGAAGGCCGAGTGCGATCTGGCGCATGCTCAAGTGACGCTCAAGCCGACGACGACGACGAAGACGACAACAGCAGCAGCAGCGGCGACATCGACAACACACAAGCACAACAAGACGTGCGACGATCACAAGAATAACAACAATAGCAACAGCAACAGTAACAATAAACAACAGCAATTGGCAACAGCTGGCGGCGGCGGCGGCAGCAGCAACATTGGATTGAATGACATGCGTCGACCGACGACGCTCAATGGCAATCAAGCGAGCAGCAACAGCAGCAGAACAACAACATCAGCAGCAGCAGCAGCAATAGCGAGCAACACAACCGTCCACAGAATCGATATCAAATACAGTCACAGCAGCAGCAGCAGCAAGTTGACAAAGCCAGCAACGACAGCACCAGCAACTACAACAGCAGCAGCAGCAGCAACATCAACTGGACGCGTTGTGGCTGGTGGCAAGCTGAAGCCGCTGACGCTGCAGTGCAACAGCAACCCGAATAACAACGCTATGAACAGTCACAACAGCTACAGCAACAACATCAACAACAACAGCAGCAGCAGCAACAACAGCGGCAACACGAACAGTAACAGCGGCAGCAACAACAGCCACAACAATAACAGCAAAAGCATGCAACGGCAGCAACAGCAGCTGCAACAGCAACAGCAACACGATGACATTAGCTATATTGATAGCGACGAAACGCCGCCAGCAACAGCCGCCACAGCAGCAGCAACAACGACAGCAGCAACAGTTGCTGCCACCAGCGCCAGCCAAAAGGTGAGCAACAACATTTGCTACTTCAAGCCGATAACGCCGCCATTGCAGCTGCGCAACAACAGCAGCAGCAGCAGCGGCAGCGGCAACAACGACAAATCGGTGCCACAACGTGCGTCTCACGTGCGGCCCAAGTCGACGATAATCTCGTCAACGAATTCCAACTTTGCCGCCAGCTACGAGAAGTTCAACAGCTACAAGCACACGAATGGCGAACGCTCGTCGAAGGAGCGCGATCGGGATCGGGAGCGGGAAAGGGAGCGACGTTATGGCATCGATTCGTTGAGCATCAAGGCGTCGATAGAGAAATTCAATAATCTCAGCGAGCAGAAGCGTCAGCCGACACCGATGCGGCACAGCGGCAGCAATGCTGCCTCATCTGGCGGCACGGCAACAACAGCAACCGCTGGTGGTGGCGGTGGATCGGCAACAGTTGCTGGCAGCAGCAGCAATCTGCAGCAACGCTACTGCAGCAGCAGCGATCTGGAGAACACACGCATTGCTGCCGGCTACAGCAGCTCGTTGACACGCGCCGCCTACCGCACAACGGGCAACAGCAGCAGCAGCAGCAGCAACAACACTGCGGCAGCCAATGGCGGCAACACTGCGACAGCATCAGCAGCAACAACGCTGACAACTCTGGCCAGTGTGGCGCCCATCAGCAAGTCAGCGAATCGCATTGCCCACGGCCTCTTGGCCAAGGCGACGACCAACAGCAGCAACAGCAGCGGCAACAGTGGCGGCGGCGTTGCAACTTCCACATCATCGACAGCAGCGGCAACAGATTGTGCTGTGAATAATGTGGCGAGCTCCAGCTCCAATCACAAGGTAAATCCTCAGCGAGCAACAGCTGGCGACACCGTCAAATTGGACGCCACTCTCTCTCTCTCTCTGTCTGTCTCTTCTGTTACTCTCTCTCTCTCTCTCAAGTTCTATCTTGTCATGCTGTCTCTTTAAGTAGCTCCAACAACAAATTCGTTGAACTTTCTCATGTCCATTATTATAATTATAATTATTTATAGCTTTTAGCAAACAAGTAATTTATGTATTAGTTTTAGTTTTAGTTACTAGCATTTAATTTGTGTAATCTCTCTCTCTCTCTCTCTCTCTCAATTTCTCTGTGTGTTGTGTTGCTTATCGTTTTTTCAGCATAAAGGACAACATCTTATTTTTAGTAATCTTTGTTTTAGGTCTCTTAAGTTCGTTGTTTCGCCCAAATTACGTTTAGCGCTTTATGTTCGTTGTGCGTTTGTTTTGTCTCGTTTCGTTTCGTTGAAGTTTTATTTGTTTGTTTTATTCACTTACGCATGTTTGTTACACTCACCCCCAACTCATTGAACCTTGCCACTCAACAAACACTCACATCAGCAGCAGCAGCCCCAAAGACTTATTAATGCATCCTCTTTTAATGCTCGATGACCCGCTGCTTTTTTTTTTTTTTTTAATATTTTTGTTCAACTAACTTGTAACATCAATTGAATTGGCGAACGAGTTTTTTTGCTTAACTGCCAACACAAACAAATGTTGCAATAATTTGTAGCAGACACCTTCGGACGATCGGTTGATATTAACGCAATTTCCATTATTTTATTGGACTCAGGCGTCTCGCAACGCCACCAGCAGCTCGCGCTCCGTGTTGCCGCCCGTCTCGCCAACATCCAGTCGCTATTGGGACCGCGACAGCATTCGGAGCAACAGCAATGCGACAACTTCTTCTTCCATTGCCTCCTCGTCGCTGGCCAGCAAGCATAACAGCAGTGTCGATGACGGCTACAAGAGTTCGAGGGACGAAAAGTTCGAGGGTGAGTGCGATATCAGACAATCATATAAAAATCCATCTAACGGTCACTTTGCACTTAGCGGCCACTCTCATTTTAATAGAAGAATTTGTAAAGCGACCTTTTAATTGACACAGACACAGAAATCGTTTCCGCTCTAAAAATCCTTGCTGCCACCTAGTTTGAATCTTATTTTCGAGCTCAGGGTCAGCAATGCCAATTTTTTTTAAGTAAAAGTACCGAACAAGGATTTTTTTTTATATATATGTGAAACAACTTTTGTTTTATTTAAATAAACATTAAAACAAATCATTTTTTTGTGGTATATAACATTTGTGGGCAAGCGCATGAATCATGTGTTGCTCCTGGCATAGAAGCATCAACAACAAGTAAGAAAGCTACAGTCGAGAGTGCTCGACCGTGTGATACCCGCGATCCATTCCGAGAGAAACTGAAAGGATATATGTGTATACATATGTATTTTAACAAAAAATATACCAAAGAATATAGTCATTAAGACTATAATTATACAAAAATTCAATGCTCTAGGTCCATTATTACGGCTTTTCCAGTTTTTTTGCGGCGGAAAGGGGCGTGGTAAAAATCGAAAACAAACTTGATCTGCGTAAGACCTACACGAATAGTGTCACCAAATTTGATATCTCTAGGTCATTCACACACTTAAAACGTCCATATGCATTGGGCTTTCTTGCTTGTCTTGACATCGACAAATCTACATCCTTCCCTACTGCTCTTTGGAAGGATCTAATGTTTAAAAAGCGCAAAATACCCGCTAATTGCAAAACAGGCGATATTCTGGAAGATGTATTACTTTTGTAGCTTAGCATTGATCTTATAGCAGCATAATGTAGCCAGATAAGTCTTTGAGTGAAAAATTGATTGTAGTAGGTTGTGATGGAGCCTGCAAAACGAAAACGTCTCGTTGTCAGCAGTGTGTAAAGCGTAGTGTGTTTTATGTTGTGTCAGTGTTTCAGTTGATTTGCTATTTACAAACGTCTACGACTACGACTACAATTACTGTTCGTAGACATCTCGAGAATAGCAATGAAAAAAGGGCAAAAGAGAAATATGCAAACGAGATCGCGACGAAGACAAATTCATGATACGTCATCAGAATTGGGTAGTACCTTTTAGCTATAATTAAATGCAGTCTCTTCATAATTAATCGATTGCAAACAATTCCCAATCCTTCGCCCACAGGTCTATGCGGTCTGCGAAACATTGGTAACACATGCTTCATGAACTCGGTCATCCAATGCCTGAGTCACACGACTGAGCTGACGTGTTTCTTGCGCCAATATCACACTAGCGCACGATCGAACACCTCCAAGGATCAACAGATATTACATGGTGAGATTGCTTGCTGACTTAACAAACCAATGCATTAATAACAATTAATTGTGATTCGTTCGCTCATTCGGTGCAGAATTTGCCAAGCTCATACAGGAAATGTGGACGACAAATGTGCACAGCGTGACGCCGATGGAATTGAAGCGCGCCTTCTCCACAAAGCATCGCATGTACAGCGATTACAATCAGCAGGATGCACAGGAGTTTCTGCGCTTCTTCCTCGACTCATTGCACTCGGCACTCAATACGGGCGTGAAAGGCGAGCCTCTAAACATTGATGATAATCTCAGGTGAGCGCAACGAAATTCCAATTGTAATCCAATAATATAATAACTTCTATCTCTCGCTTTGGCTGGCTGGCTGGCTGGCAGTGACAATAAGAAGGCGAATCTGACCTGGGAATGGTATTCGCGGCACGAGAATTCTCTGATACGCGACCTGTTCGTGGGTCAGCTGAAGAGTACACTGAAGTGCACAACTTGCGGCAACACAAGCGTCACCTTCGATCCATTCTGGGACCTAAGCGTGCCGCTGCCATCGTCGTCGCGCTGCAAACTGGACGCCTGTTTGGATTTGTTTATACGCGAGGAGGTCTTGGATGGCGATGAGATGCCTACGTGCTCCAAATGCAAGACACGACGGAAATGCACCAAAAGTTTCACCATCCAGCGCTTTCCCAAATATTTAGTAATACGTAAGCGCGGCCGATCTATATGTATTCAAAATATATATATATATATGTATATCATTTAATGCATTGCAGATCTGAAACGTTTCTCAGAGACGCGCTGGAGCAAGCTGTCGAATGTTGTTGAGTTCCCCACATCGGATCGTGAACTCAACATGGCCTCGTATGGCGCAAATCCAAATTCGAATGTGCATTATTCGCTATATGCGATCTCCAATCATATGGGTGAGTTCTCAATCAATTTAGTATAATTCTACAAATTTTAAATATTTTCTGCTTATTACATATTTCAATTCGATGTAACTATCCTAAATTCTAAAGACAAAGCAAACACAATAATGTTCTGATTAAGAACAAATATATTTAAATTTCTACAGCTTGTAAAAAAAAAACAAAACATGTTCTTTTTCAATACTTTACCGATTACAAAAAAAAAAAAAAACAAATAAACATATATTTAAAATTTCCTCAACAGGAAAATTGTAAAAAAAAACTATTTTTACAGATATTGAGATTTATATACTATAGAAGACGAGTTATTGTTCAATAGATTATATACCGATTTAAAAAACACAATAATCGGAATCAAATTGTAAATGAAATTGTAAATCATCTGCCCGCAAAAAAGTATAATTTATTGAGGTTCACATGGAAGACAAATTAATCTTGAATAGTTTAACAAAAAAAATCCAAAAACGCTTTCTAATATTTGTATTATTTATTTTATTTGCAGGCTCAACAGCTGGTGGTCATTATGTGGCTATTTGCAAGCATCCAGCCTCCCACAAGTGGCATGAGTTCAATGATAATAGGTGATTTACACATAAAATTTAATGTTTGTTGCATTCTTGATTGAATAATTTGGATAATTTGCAGCGTCGGCGATGCTCTATCTGAAAGCTGTCTTGTTTCATCCAGTGCCTATATACTATTCTACGAACGAGCGTAAGGTTAACTCAGCTTCTTCCCCTCCACTCCCCCACAAAACAAAGCCACAACAAGCAACTGCAGCTGAAGAACTTATTTTTTTTTTAAAAGAACTAACAACGACAAAAAAACAACAACAGCAAACAGAAAAATCAGTAATCAACACAAAACTGAAGCGAAGAACAAAGAAGGCAATTGCAAAGATAAATGGCAAACAAAAAAAAAACAAAAAGAAAAAAGTCCAGATTAGCAGATTAGTTTCGTAGAATTTTTGCAATTGTGCGTAAATTTAAAATTAACTTTTAACTCCAAGAAACGAAACCAAATGCAACGGATTTCATGTATGACGACGGTGGAAGCTAATGAAGTACATATTAATAACGAGACGATGGCAAATAATCGACCATTAATAGCAACCGAGAAACAACCGCAAAAACAACAACAACAACATATGACAAGAAGAACAACAAATAAACAAATAGTATAGCAATTTGTGAAACATAGCTTTCGGCAAGCCAAGAAGCCAAGAACAACCTCAACAACTACGAAAATATAGCAAAATTATTTCTGGCATTTCTACAGCATATGTTTGTTCAATTAGCGTCTTAAATCCGTACTTTCGTAACAACAATTTCGTGCAAAAAAACAAAAAACTTAAATACTTGAAGAGAAACCAATGAAAGGTATATGATTGTTATAATGTATGTATATGTCTGAATTTGTAATGCTCCCGCTCCCAATCAATAGAAAACAAAAAGGATCAATAGTTATTAAACCACATTTTGGTTTGCTGAAAGCCGTGTCAAGTGGTTGTGTAAAATGAAACTAAATTAAACAAAAACTAAACCATAAAAATCCTAAAAAAAACATCAACAAAGCGACAAAACAAAGCTAATTTGTGCAATAATGAATTATCAGTAAATATATATATATATTATATATTTCATAAAAGAAAAAGAGGACAAAATGATGAACCAACAATTAAATACAAAACTTAAACGAAAATGGGGCGCAACATGAACTTAATAAAACACACACGACAACACCAAACAGACCCCAACACATTCTAAATGAGAAACAAAAACAACAAGAAATTTCAGATGTAAAACAAAAATGACTAGCAAAAAAAAAAGCTTTTAGCAAATGAATAGTTTATAAAGAATACAAAAAAAAGAAAACAAAAATTAATGCAAATAAGAGAGAGAGAGAACATTTGGCGTGCAAAGTGCAACAAAAAGATGAGAAGAGAAATAAATTGAAGCTGCATTGTGAAACGTACTTATGATAAATGCTAGCAGTTAATTATAAAGAGAATATAAAAACAAAACAAAACCAACAACAATGGATGAGAATAGCACGAGAACACCAAAAAGAAAAGTAAAGAAAAGAAAAAAAAAACAACTAAAAACACATCATGGAATAACTTAAAAATTTACGTTTCAAATTGTATTCTATTTGTTTTTATTATTCTTATATATATATATATTTTTTTTTTTTTGTAATATTACCATCAAGCAATCCAACCCAAACTAGTCTCAAATTTACATTTCGTATCAGCGTACGAAATACTTAATGGAGAACCTTGTTTAAATATTTATACATATATATATATATATACATATATATATATATATATATCTATATATATTTTTTGTTTTTTTTTATACTTATTTTAGTTCAAATATATTTCCGTGTAATCCAAATTTTTGCCTTCCTTTCCCCCCCAAATTATTACAAATTGCCTCCCCCTAAATCTTGATGATTATAGTTTGTTGCCTATTTAATTTATATAATTTATTTATTTATTTATTGTATTGTATTGTATTTATGTAAATGATGAAATTATATATGATGGAATGAACACCAATACAGAAATCGAAGTAAATATATGTGTACATAATGTAACTTGTTTCCAAGAGCGAGCAACAAACAATACACCTACCTACCTACATACTACTTACTACTATTAACTAAACAAACACTCACACTCACATACACGGATACACTGTTACACAGATACAGACAGACAGACACACTTACAATACACATACACACTCAACTCTACGCAGAGCATAAAAACTAAACAAAACAACAAGACACATTATTTATTTATTTGTAAAAGAAACAACAAGAACAACAACAACAACTACTACTATATATATTTTTTCTGGCTTAACTATTAGTTACAATTATAATTGTTGGATATTTTACTAACGTTACAAACAAAACAAAAAATAAATAAAAACACAAAAACAACAAAAAAAATGATAACGAAATATAAAATGCAAACACAAAATCGAACCTGTTGGCGTTTTATTCTTTAATTATATATTTTTGGATATATCTTACTAAAACACAAGCAATAATATTATTCTTCAAGTAATACAATTATTTGCTTTATATCACAGCTTATTTTCAGCTCCAGCACTTCTACAATATTTTTAAAGCATTATTTGAGTTTAACTTTGAGAGATACTAAACTATTTCAAATACAAGCTATTATTGTGAATTTTATTTATTTCTAAATATTTATATTGCAAATTTAATTGGCAATTAATGAAACAAAAATGATTAATGTTAAGTGAATTAAAATTAAAGTACAATTTTTTTTTTTATAACCTTCCTTTCGGTCAATAACCTTCTTTAACTCAATTCTCCAGTCTCGATGACTTTGGATCAGTCTTCCATCCACCATTCCATATTGAAAGATACTTTCTCTTTATTTATTGATATGTTAAGTCAATATCAGATATAACCTCAAGCCGCAGCGATCAAACGATCCACGCGAATGTGAGTCGAGGAGATAAAGTGCGCGAGAGAGAGAGAAGTATATTTTAGTGTTTCGATAACCTGGACAGCTGATGTCTGATTCGATTTATCGCTAATCAGAATCCAATAAATGCAGATTGGAAAATAACAAAAATTAAAAGAATTTTGTTTGTTTTATACCGATCAGGTGTTTTTTTTTTTCATTTTAGATAACTTTTTCAATTACATTCACAAAATATATTTATATATTTGTATATGTATATATTTATATATTACACTTCTTGTCTGTATCGGAGGCTGCCCTACTCTGGTTGTGTGTTTGTGTGTGCGCGCAATAATGTATAACTATGTGTGTGTGTGTCAGTACGGAGCTCCTTCTTTAGTAGCCGGCAGCGGGAAACGGTTTCGTAACTAACACACAACAACTATGCAAATCGATGGTATTACAAAATATAAAGTATGTACATATATGTTCAATATGAAGTATGCAAGGATTACTGTTTTGTTTTCACTGGTTGTGTCCGGTTTGTTTTGCAACGATTGACAAGTTTTAATTTCCAATATAAAGGCAGGCAAGCGACCTTTTAATTGACACAGACACAGAAATCGTTTCCGCTCTAAAAATCCTTGCTGCCACCTAGTTTGAATCTTATTTTCGAGCTCAGGGTCAGCAATGCCAATTTTTTTTAAGTAAAAGTACCGAACAAGGATTTTTTTTTATATATATGTGAAACAACTTTTGTTTTATTTAAATAAACATTAAAACAAATCATTTTTTTGTGGTATATAACATTTGTGGGCAAGCGCATGAATCATGTGTTGCTCCTGGCATAGAAGCATCAACAACAAGTAAGAAAGCTACAGTCGAGAGTGCTCGACCGTGTGATACCCGCGATCCATTCCGAGAGAAACTGAAAGGATATATGTGTATATATATGTATTTTAACAAAAAATATACCAAAGAATATAGTCATTAAGACTATAATTATACAAAAATTCAATGCTCTAGGTCCATTATTACGGCTTTTCCAGTTTTTTTGCGGCGGAAAGGGGCGTGGTAAAAATCGAAAACAAACTTGATCTGCGTAAGACCTACACGAATAGTGTCACCAAATTTGATATCTCTAGGTCATTCACACACTTAAAACGTCCATATGCATTGGGCTTTCTTGCTTGTCTTGACATCGACAAATCTACATCCTTCCCTACTGCTCTTTGGAAGGATCTAATGTCTAAAAAGCGCAATGTAGCCGCTAATTGCAAAACAGGCGATATTCTGGAAGATGTATTACTTTTGTAGCTTAGCATTGATCTTATAGCAGCATAATGTAGCCAGATAAGTCTTTGAGTGAAAAATTGATTGTAGTAGGTTGTGATGGAGCCTGCAAAACGAAAACGTCTCGTTGTCAGCAGTGTGTAAAGCGTAGTGTGTTTTATGTTGTGTCAGTGTTTCAGTTGATTTGCTATTTACAAACGTCTACGACTACGACTACAATTACTGTTCGTAGACATCTCGAGAATAGCAATAAAAAAAGGGCAAAAGAGAAATATGCAAACGAGATCGCGACGAAGACAAATTCATGATACGTCATCAGAATTGGGTAGTACCTTTTAGCTATAATTAAATGCAGTCTCTTCATAATTAATCGATTGCAAACAATTCCCAATCCTTCGCCCACAGGTCTATGCGGTCTGCAAAACATTGGTAACACGTGCTTCATGAACTCGGTCATCCAATGCCTGAGTCACACGACTGAGCTGACGTGTTTCTTGCGCCAATATCACACTAGCGCACGATCGAACACCTCCAAGGATCAACAGATATTACATGGTGAGATTGCTTGCTGACTTAACAAACCAATGCATTAATAACAATTAATTGTGATTCGTTCGCTCATTCGGTGCAGAATTTGCCAAGCTCATACAGGAAATGTGGACGACAAATGTGCACAGCGTGACGCCGATGGAATTGAAGCGCGCCTTCTCCACAAAGCATCGCATGTACAGCGATTACAATCAGCAGGATGCACAGGAGTTTCTGCGCTTCTTCCTCGACTCATTGCACTCGGCACTCAAAACGGGCGTGAAAGGCGAGCCTCTAAACATTGATGATAATCTCAGGTGAGCGCAACGAAATTCCAATTGTAATCCAATAATATAATATAATAACTTCTATCTCTCGCTTTGGCTGGCTGGCTGGCTGGCAGTGACAAAAAGAAGGCGAATCTGACCTGGAAATGGTATTCGCGGCACGAGAATTCTCTGATACGCGACCTGTTCGTGGGTCAGCTGAAGAGTACACTGAAGTGCACAACTTGCGGCAACACTAGCGTCACCTTCGATCCATTCAGGGATCTAAGCGTGCCGCTGCTATCGTCGTCGCGCTGCAAACTGGACGCCTGTTTGGATTTGTTTATACGCGAGGAGGTCTTGGATGGCGATGAGATGCCTACGTGCTCCAAATGCAAGACACGACGGAAATGCACCAAAAGTTTCACCATCCAGCGCTTTCCCAAATATTTAGTAATACGTAAGCGCGGCCGATCTATATGTATTCAAAATATATATATATATATGTATATCATTTAATGCATTGCAGATCTGAAACGTTTCTCAGAGACGCGCTGGAGCAAGCTGTCGAATGTTGTTGAGTTCCCCACATCGGATCGTGAACTCAACATGGCCTCGTATGGCGCAAATCCAAATTCGAATGTGCATTATTCGCTATATGCGATCTCCAATCATATGGGTGAGTTCTCAATCAATTTAGTATAATTCTACAAATTTTAAATCTTTTCTGCTTATTACATATTTCAATTCGATGTAACTATCCTAAATTCTAAAGACAAAGCAAACACAATAATGTTCTGATTAAGAACAAATATATTTAAATTTCTACAGCTTGTAAAAAAAAACAAAACATGTTCTTTTTCAATACTTTACCGATTACAAAAAAAAAAAAAACAAATAAACATATATTTAAAATTTCCTCAACAGGAAAATTGTAAAAAAAAACTATTTTTACAGATATTGAGATTTATATACTATAGAAGACGAGTTATTGTTCAATAGATTATATACCGATTTAAAAAACACAATAATCGGAATCAAATTGTAAATGAAATTGTAAATCATCTGCCCGCAAAAAAGTATAATTTATTGAGGTTCACATGGAAGACAAATTAATCTTGAATAGTTTAACAAAAAAAATCCAAAAACGCTTTCTAATATTTGTATTATTTATTTTATTTGCAGGCTCAACAGCTGGTGGTCATTATGTGGCTATTTGCAAGCATCCAGCCTCCCACAAGTGGCATGAGTTCAATGATAATAGGTGATTTACACATAAAATTTAATGTTTGTTGCATTCTTGATTGAATAATTTGGATAATTTGCAGCGTCGGCGATGCTCTATCTGAAAGCTGTCTTGTTTCATCCAGTGCCTATATACTATTCTACGAACGAGCGTAAGGTTAACTCAGCTTCTTCCCCTCCACTCCCCCACAAAACAAAGCCACAACAAGCAACTGCAGCTGAAAAACAACTAAAAACACATCATGGAATAACTTAAAAATTTACGTTTCAAATTGTATTCTATTTGTTTTTATTATTCTTATATATAGTTATATATATTTTTTTTTGTAATATTACCATCAAGCAATCCAACCCAAACTAGTCTCAAATTTACATTTCGTATCAGCGTACGAAATACTTAATGGAGAACCTTGTTTAAATATTTATACATATATATATATATATATATACATATATATATATATATATATCTATATATATTTTTTGTTTTTTTTTTATACTTATTTTAGTTCAAATATATTTCCGTGTAATCCAAATTTTTGCCTTCCTTTCCCCCCCAAATTATTACAAATTGCCTCCCCCTAAATCTTGATGATTATAGTTTGTTGCCTATTTAATTTATATAATTTATTTATTTATTTATTGTATTGTATTGTATTGTATTTATGTAAATGATGAAATTATATATGATGGAATGAACACCAATACAGAAATCGAAGTAAATATACATATGTGTACATAATGTAACTTGTTTCCAAGAGCGAGCAACAAACAATACACCTACCTACCTACATACTACTTACTACTATTAACTAAACAAACACTCACACTCACATACACGGATACACTGTTACACAGATACAGACAGACAGACACACTTACAATACACACACACACTCAACAGAGCATAAAAACTAAACAAAACAACAAGACACATTATTTATTTATTTGTAAAAGAAACAACAAGAACAACAACAACAACTACTACTATATATATTTTTTCTGGCTTAACTATTAGTTACAATTATAATTGTTGGATATTTTACTAACGTTACAAACAAAACAAAAAATAAATAAAAACACAAAAACAACAAAAAAAATGATAACGAAATATAAAATGCAAACACAAAATCGAACCTGTTGGCGTTTTATTCTTTAATTATATATTTTTGGATATATCTTACTAAAACACAAGCAATAATATTATTCTTCAAGTAATACAATTATTTGCTTTATATCACAGCTTATTTTCAGCTCCAGCACTTCTACAATATTTTTAAAGCATTATTTGAGTTTAACTTTGAGAGATACTAAACTATTTCAAATACAGGCTATTATTGTGAATTTTATTTATTTCTAAATATTTATATTGCAAATTTAATTGGCAATTAATGAAACAAAAATGATTAATGTTAAGTGAATTAAAATTAAAGTACAATTTTTTTTTTTATAACCTTCCTTTCGGTCAATAACCTTCTTTAACTCAATTCTCCAGTCTCGATGACTTTGGATCAGTCTTCCATCCACCATTCCATATTGAAAGATACTTTCTCTTTATTTATTGATATGTTAAGTCAATATCAGATATAACCTCAAGCCGCAGCGATCAAACGATCCACGCGAATGTGAGTCGAGGAGATAAAGTGCGCGAGAGAGAGAGAAGTATATTTTAGTGTTTCGATAACCTGGACAGCTGATGTCTGATTCGATTTATCGCTAATCAGAATCCAATAAATGCAGATTGGAAAATAACAAAAATTAAAAGAATTTTGTTTGTTTTATACCGATCAGGTGTTTTTTTTTTCATTTTAGATAACTTTTTCAATTACATTCACAAAATATATTTATATATTTGTATATGTATATATTTATATATTACACTTCTTGTCTGTATCGGAGGCTGCCCTACTCTGGTTGTGTGTTTGTGTGTGCGCGCAATAATGTATAACTATGTGTGTGTGTGTCAGTACGGAGCTCCTTCTTTAGTAGCCGGCAGCGGGAAACGGTTTCGTAACTAACACACAACAACTATGCAAATCGATGGTATTACAAAATATAAAGTATGTACATACATATATGTTCAATATGAAGTATGCAAGGATTACTGTTTTGTTTTCACTGGTTGTGTCCGGTTTGTTTTGCAACGATTGACAAGTTTTAATTTCCAATATAAAGGCAGGCAAGCGACCTTTTAATTGACACAGACACAGAAATCGTTTCCGCTCTAAAAATCCTTGCTGCCACCTAGTTTGAATCTTATTTTCGAGCTCAGGGTCAGCAATGCCAATTTTTTTTAAGTAAAAGTACCGAACAAGGATTTTTTTTTATATATATGTGAAACAACTTTTGTTTTATTTAAATAAACATTAAAACAAATCATTTTTTTGTGGTATATAACATTTGTGGGCAAGCGCATGAATCATGTGTTGCTCCTGGCATAGAAGCATCAACAACAAGTAAGAAAGCTACAGTCGAGAGTGCTCGACCGTGTGATACCCGCGATCCATTCCGAGAGAAACTGAAAGGATATATGTGTATATATATGTATTTTAACAAAAAATATACCAAAGAATATAGTCATTAAGACTATAATTATACAAAAATTCAATGCTCTAGGTCCATTATTACGGCTTTTCCAGTTTTTTTGCGGCGGAAAGGGGCGTGGTAAAAATCGAAAACAAACTTGATCTGCGTAAGACCTACACGAATAGTGTCACCAAATTTGATATCTCTAGGTCATTCACACACTTAAAACGTCCATATGCATTGGGCTTTCTTGCTTGTCTTGACATCGACAAATCTACATCCTTCCCTACTGCTCTTTGGAAGGATCTAATGTCTAAAAAGCGCAATGTAGCCGCTAATTGCAAAACAGGCGATATTCTGGAAGATGTATTACTTTTGTAGCTTAGCATTGATCTTATAGCAGCATAATGTAGCCAGATAAGTCTTTGAGTGAAAAATTGATTGTAGTAGGTTGTGATGGAGCCTGCAAAACGAAAACGTCTCGTTGTCAGCAGTGTGTAAAGCGTAGTGTGTTTTATGTTGTGTCAGTGTTTCAGTTGATTTGCTATTTACAAACGTCTACGACTACGACTACAATTACTGTTCGTAGACATCTCGAGAATAGCAATAAAAAAAGGGCAAAAGAGAAATATGCAAACGAGATCGCGACGAAGACAAATTCATGATACGTCATCAGAATTGGGTAGTACCTTTTAGCTATAATTAAATGCAGTCTCTTCATAATTAATCGATTGCAAACAATTCCCAATCCTTCGCCCACAGGTCTATGCGGTCTGCAAAACATTGGTAACACGTGCTTCATGAACTCGGTCATCCAATGCCTGAGTCACACGACTGAGCTGACGTGTTTCTTGCGCCAATATCACACTAGCGCACGATCGAACACCTCCAAGGATCAACAGATATTACATGGTGAGATTGCTTGCTGACTTAACAAACCAATGCATTAATAACAATTAATTGTGATTCGTTCGCTCATTCGGTGCAGAATTTGCCAAGCTCATACAGGAAATGTGGACGACAAATGTGCACAGCGTGACGCCGATGGAATTGAAGCGCGCCTTCTCCACAAAGCATCGCATGTACAGCGATTACAATCAGCAGGATGCACAGGAGTTTCTGCGCTTCTTCCTCGACTCATTGCACTCGGCACTCAAAACGGGCGTGAAAGGCGAGCCTCTAAACATTGATGATAATCTCAGGTGAGCGCAACGAAATTCCAATTGTAATCCAATAATATAATATAATAACTTCTATCTCTCGCTTTGGCTGGCTGGCTGGCTGGCAGTGACAAAAAGAAGGCGAATCTGACCTGGAAATGGTATTCGCGGCACGAGAATTCTCTGATACGCGACCTGTTCGTGGGTCAGCTGAAGAGTACACTGAAGTGCACAACTTGCGGCAACACTAGCGTCACCTTCGATCCATTCAGGGATCTAAGCGTGCCGCTGCTATCGTCGTCGCGCTGCAAACTGGACGCCTGTTTGGATTTGTTTATACGCGAGGAGGTCTTGGATGGCGATGAGATGCCTACGTGCTCCAAATGCAAGACACGACGGAAATGCACCAAAAGTTTCACCATCCAGCGCTTTCCCAAATATTTAGTAATACGTAAGCGCGGCCGATCTATATGTATTCAAAATATATATATATATATGTATATCATTTAATGCATTGCAGATCTGAAACGTTTCTCAGAGACGCGCTGGAGCAAGCTGTCGAATGTTGTTGAGTTCCCCACATCGGATCGTGAACTCAACATGGCCTCGTATGGCGCAAATCCAAATTCGAATGTGCATTATTCGCTATATGCGATCTCCAATCATATGGGTGAGTTCTCAATCAATTTAGTATAATTCTACAAATTTTAAATCTTTTCTGCTTATTACATATTTCAATTCGATGTAACTATCCTAAATTCTAAAGACAAAGCAAACACAATAATGTTCTGATTAAGAACAAATATATTTAAATTTCTACAGCTTGTAAAAAAAAACAAAACATGTTCTTTTTCAATACTTTACCGATTACAAAAAAAAAAAAACAAATAAACATATATTTAAAATTTCCTCAACAGGAAAATTGTAAAAAAAAACTATTTTTACAGATATTGAGATTTATATACTATAGAAGACGAGTTATTGTTCAATAGATTATATACCGATTTAAAAAACACAATAATCGGAATCAAATTGTAAATGAAATTGTAAATCATCTGCCCGCAAAAAAGTATAATTTATTGAGGTTCACATGGAAGACAAATTAATCTTGAATAGTTTGACAAAAAAAATCAAAAAACGCTTTCTAATATTTGTATTATTTATTTTATTTGCAGGCTCAACAGCTGGTGGTCATTATGTGGCTATTTGCAAGCATCCAGCCTCCCACAAGTGGCATGAGTTCAATGATAATAGGTGATTTACACATAAAATTTAATGTTTGTTGCATTCTTGATTGAATAATTTGGATAATTTGCAGCGTCGGCGATGCTCTATCTGAAAGCTGTCTTGTTTCATCCAGTGCCTATATACTATTCTACGAACGAGCGTAAGGTTAACTCAGCTTCTTCCCCTCCACTCCCCCACAAAACAAAGCCACAACAAGCAACTGCAGCTGAAAAACAACTAAAAACACATCATGGAATAACTTAAAAATTTACGTTTCAAATTGTATTCTATTTGTTTTTATTATTCTTATATATAGTTATATATATTTTTTTTTGTAATATTACCATCAAGCAATCCAACCCAAACTAGTCTCAAATTTACATTTCGTATCAGCGTACGAAATACTTAATGGAGAACCTTGTTTAAATATTTATACATATATATATATATATATATACATATATATATATATATATATCTATATATATTTTTTGTTTTTTTTTTATACTTATTTTAGTTCAAATATATTTCCGTGTAATCCAAATTTTTGCCTTCCTTTCCCCCCCAAATTATTACAAATTGCCTCCCCCTAAATCTTGATGATTATAGTTTGTTGCCTATTTAATTTATATAATTTATTTATTTATTTATTGTATTGTATTGTATTGTATTTATGTAAATGATGAAATTATATATGATGGAATGAACACCAATACAGAAATCGAAATAAATATATGTGTACATAATGTAACTTGTTTCCAAGAGCGAGCAACAAACAATACACCTACCTACCTACATACTACTTACTACTATTAACTAAACAAACACTCACACTCACATACACGGATACACTGTTACACAGATACAGACAGACAGACACACTTACAATACACATACACACTCAACTCTACGCAGAGCATAAAAACTAAACAAAACAACAAGACACATTATTTATTTATTTGTAAAAGAAACAACAACAACTACTACTATATATATATTTTTTCTGGCTTAACTATTAGTTACAATTATAATTGTTGGATATTTTACTAACGTTACAAACAAAACAAAAAATAAATAAAAACACAAAAACAACAAAAAAAAATGATAACGAAATATAAAATGCAAACACAAAATCGAACCTGTTGGCGTTTTATTCTTTAATTATATATTTTTGGATATATCTTACTAAAACACAAGCAATAATATTATTCTTCAAGTAATACAATTATTTGCTTTATATCACAGCTTATTTTCAGCTCCAGCACTTCTACAATATTTTTAAAGCATTATTTGAGTTTAACTTTGAGAGATACTAAACTATTTCAAATACAGGCTATTATTGTGAATTTTATTTATTTCTAAATATTTATATTGCAAATTTAATTGGCAATTAATGAAACAAAAATGATTAATGTTAAGTGAATTAAAATTAAAGTACAATTTTTTTTTTATAACCTTCCTTTCGGTCAATAACCTTCTTTAACTCAATTCTCCAGTCTCGATGACTTTGGATCAGTCTTCCATCCACCATTCCATATTGAAAGATACTTTCTCTTTATTTATTGATATGTTAAGTCAATATCAGATATAACCTCAAGCCGCAGCGATCAAACGATCCACGCGAATGTGAGTCGAGGAGATAAAGTGCGCGAGAGAGAGAGAAGTATATTTTAGTGTTTCGATAACCTGGACAGCTGATGTCTGATTCGATTTATCGCTAATCAGAATCCAATAAATGCAGATTGGAAAATAACAAAAATTAAAAGAATTTTGTTTGTTTTATACCGATCAGGTGTTTTTTTTTTCATTTTAGATAACTTTTTCAATTACATTCACAAAATATATTTATATATTTGTATATGTATATATTTATATATTACACTTCTTGTCTGTATCGGAGGCTGCCCTACTCTGGTTGTGTGTTTGTGTGTGCGCGCAATAATGTATAACTATGTGTGTGTGTGTCAGTACGGAGCTCCTTCTTTAGTAGCCGGCAGCGGGAAACGGTTTCGTAACTAACACACAACAACTATGCAAATCGATGGTATTACAAAATATAAAGTATGTACATACATATATGTTCAATATGAAGTATGCAAGGATTACTGTTTTGTTTTCACTGGTTGTGTCCGGTTTGTTTTGCAACGATTGACAAGTTTTAATTTCCAATATAAAGGCAGGCAAGCGACCTTTTAATTGACACAGACACAGAAATCGTTTCCGCTCTAAAAATCCTTGCTGCCACCTAGTTTGAATCTTATTTTCGAGCTCAGGGTCAGCAATGCCAATTTTTTTTAAGTAAAAGTACCGAACAAGGATTTTTTTTTATATATATGTGAAACAACTTTTGTTTTATTTAAATAAACATTAAAACAAATCATTTTTTTTGTGGTATAACAAGTTGTAACATTTGTGGGCAAGCGCATGAATCGTGTATTGCTCCTGGCATAGAAGCATCAACAACAAGTAAGAAAGCTACAGTCGAGAGTGCTCGACCGTGTGATACCCGCGATCCATTCCGAGAGAAACTGAAAGGATATATGTGTATATATATGTATTTTAACAAAAAATATACCAAAGAATATAGTCATTAAGACTATAATTATACAAAAATTCAATGCTCTAGGTCCATTATTACGGCTTTTCCAGTTTTTTTGCGGCGGAAAGGGGCGTGGTAAAAATCGAAAACAAACTTGATCTGCGTAAGACCTACACGAATAGTGTCACCAAATTTGATATCTCTAGGTCATTCACACACTTAAAACGTCCATATGCATTGGGCTTTCTTGCTTGTCTTGACATCGACAAATCTACATCCTTCCCTACTGCTCTTTGGAAGGATCTAATGTTTAAAAAGCGCAAAATACCCGCTAATTGCAAAACAGGCGATATTCTGGAAGATGTATTACATTTGTAGCTTAGCATTGATCTTATAGCAGCATAATGTAGCCAGATAAGTCTTTGAGTGAAAAATTGATTGTAGTAGGTTGTGATGGAGCCTGCAAAACGAAAACGTCTCGTTGTCAGCAGTGTGTAAAGCGTAGTGTGTTTTATGTTGTGTCAGTGTTTCAGTTGATTTGCTATTTACAAACGTCTACGACTACGACTACAATTACTGTTCGTAGACATCTCGAGAATAGCAATAAAAAAAGGGCAAAAGAGAAATATGCAAACGAGATCGCGACGAAGACAAATTCATGATACGTCATCAGAATTGGGTAGTACCTTTTAGCTATAATTAAATGCAGTCTCTTCATAATTAATCGATTGCAAACAATTCCCAATCCTTCGCCCACAGGTCTATGCGGTCTGCAAAACATTGGTAACACGTGCTTCATGAACTCGGTCATCCAATGCCTGAGTCACACGACTGAGCTGACGTGTTTCTTGCGCCAATATCACACTAGCGCACGATCGAACACCTCCAAGGATCAACAGATATTACATGGTGAGATTGCTTGCTGACTTAACAAACCAATGCATTAATAACAATTAATTGTGATTCGTTCGCTCATTCGGTGCAGAATTTGCCAAGCTCATACAGGAAATGTGGACGACAAATGTGCACAGCGTGACGCCGATGGAATTGAAGCGCGCCTTCTCCACAAAGCATCGCATGTACAGCGATTACAATCAGCAGGATGCACAGGAGTTTCTGCGCTTCTTCCTCGACTCATTGCACTCGGCACTCAAAACGGGCGTGAAAGGCGAGCCTCTAAACATTGATGATAATCTCAGGTGAGCGCAACGAAATTCCAATTGTAATCCAATAATATAATATAATAACTTCTATCTCTCGCTTTGGCTGGCTGGCTGGCTGGCAGTGACAAAAAGAAGGCGAATCTGACCTGGAAATGGTATTCGCGGCACGAGAATTCTCTGATACGCGACCTGTTCGTGGGTCAGCTGAAGAGTACACTGAAGTGCACAACTTGCGGCAACACTAGCGTCACCTTCGATCCATTCAGGGATCTAAGCGTGCCGCTGCTATCGTCGTCGCGCTGCAAACTGGACGCCTGTTTGGATTTGTTTATACGCGAGGAGGTCTTGGATGGCGATGAGATGCCTACGTGCTCCAAATGCAAGACACGACGGAAATGCACCAAAAGTTTCACCATCCAGCGCTTTCCCAAATATTTAGTAATACGTAAGCGCGGCCGATCTATATGTATTCAAAATATATATATATATATGTATATCATTTAATGCATTGCAGATCTGAAACGTTTCTCAGAGACGCGCTGGAGCAAGCTGTCGAATGTTGTTGAGTTCCCCACATCGGATCGTGAACTCAACATGGCCTCGTATGGCGCAAATCCAAATTCGAATGTGCATTATTCGCTATATGCGATCTCCAATCATATGGGTGAGTTCTCAATCAATTTAGTATAATTCTACAAATTTTAAATCTTTTCTGCTTATTACATATTTCAATTCGATGTAACTATCCTAAATTCTAAAGACAAAGCAAACACAATAATGTTCTGATTAAGAACAAATATATTTAAATTTCTACAGCTTGTAAAAAAAAACAAAACATGTTCTTTTTCAATACTTTACCGATTACAAAAAAAAAAAAAACAAATAAACATATATTTAAAATTTCCTCAACAGGAAAATTGTAAAAAAAAACTATTTTTACAGATATTGAGATTTATATACTATAGAAGACGAGTTATTGTTCAATAGATTATATACCGATTTAAAAAACACAATAATCGGAATCAAATTGTAAATGAAATTGTAAATCATCTGCCCGCAAAAAAGTATAATTTATTGAGGTTCACATGGAAGACAAATTAATCTTGAATAGTTTAACAAAAAAATCCAAAAACGCTTTCTAATATTTGTATTATTTATTTTATTTGCAGGCTCAACAGCTGGTGGTCATTATGTGGCTATTTGCAAGCATCCAGCCTCCCACAAGTGGCATGAGTTCAATGATAATAGGTGATTTACACATAAAATTTAATGTTTGTTGCATTCTTGATTGAATAATTTGGATAATTTGCAGCGTCGGCGATGCTCTATCTGAAAGCTGTCTTGTTTCATCCAGTGCCTATATACTATTCTACGAACGAGCGTAAGGTTAACTCAGCTTCTTCCCCTCCACTCCCCCACAAAACAAAGCCACAACAAGCAACTGCAGCTGAAAAACAACTAAAAACACATCATGGAATAACTTAAAAATTTACGTTTCAAATTGTATTCTATTTGTTTTTATTATTCTTATATATAGTTATATATATTTTTTTTTGTAATATTACCATCAAGCAATCCAACCCAAACTAGTCTCAAATTTACATTTCGTATCAGCGTACGAAATACTTAATGGAGAACCTTGTTTAAATATTTATACATATATATATATATATATATACATATATATATATATATATATCTATATATATTTTTTGTTTTTTTTTTATACTTATTTTAGTTCAAATATATTTCCGTGTAATCCAAATTTTTGCCTTCCTTTCCCCCCAAATTATTACAAATTGCCTCCCCCTAAATCTTGATGATTATAGTTTGTTGCCTATTTAATTTATATAATTTATTTATTTATTTATTGTATTGTATTGTATTGTATTTATGTAAATGATGAAATTATATATGATGGAATGAACACCAATACAGAAATCGAAGTAAATATACATATGTGTACATAATGTAACTTGTTTCCAAGAGCGAGCAACAAACAATACACCTACCTACCTACATACTACTTACTACTATTAACTAAACAAACACTCACACTCACATACACGGATACACTGTTACACAGATACAGACAGACAGACACACTTACAATACACACACACACTCAACAGAGCATAAAAACTAAACAAAACAACAAGACACATTATTTATTTATTTGTAAAAGAAACAACAAGAACAACAACAACAACTACTACTATATATATTTTTTCTGGCTTAACTATTAGTTACAATTATAATTGTTGGATATTTTACTAACGTTACAAACAAAACAAAAAATAAATAAAAACACAAAAACAACAAAAAAAATGATAACGAAATATAAAATGCAAACACAAAATCGAACCTGTTGGCGTTTTATTCTTTAATTATATATTTTTGGATATATCTTACTAAAACACAAGCAATAATATTATTCTTCAAGTAATACAATTATTTGCTTTATATCACAGCTTATTTTCAGCTCCAGCACTTCTACAATATTTTTAAAGCATTATTTGAGTTTAACTTTGAGAGATACTAAACTATTTCAAATACAGGCTATTATTGTGAATTTTATTTATTTCTAAATATTTATATTGCAAATTTAATTGGCAATTAATGAAACAAAAATGATTAATGTTAAGTGAATTAAAATTAAAGTACAATTTTTTTTTTATAACCTTCCTTTCGGTCAATAACCTTCTTTAACTCAATTCTCCAGTCTCGATGACTTTGGATCAGTCTTCCATCCACCATTCCATATTGAAAGATACTTTCTCTTTATTTATTGATATGTTAAGTCAATATCAGATATAACCTCAAGCCGCAGCGATCAAACGATCCACGCGAATGTGAGTCGAGGAGATAAAGTGCGCGAGAGAGAGAGAAGTATATTTTAGTGTTTCGATAACCTGGACAGCTGATGTCTGATTCGATTTATCGCTAATCAGAATCCAATAAATGCAGATTGGAAAATAACAAAAATTAAAAGAATTTTGTTTGTTTTATACCGATCAGGTGTTTTTTTTTTTCATTTTAGATAACTTTTTCAATTACATTCACAAAATATATTTATATATTTGTATATGTATATATTTATATATTACACTTCTTGTCTGTATCGGAGGCTGCCCTACTCTGGTTGTGTGTTTGTGTGTGCGCGCAATAATGTATAACTATGTGTGTGTGTGTCAGTACGGAGCTCCTTCTTTAGTAGCCGGCAGCGGGAAACGGTTTCGTAACTAACACACAACAACTATGCAAATCGATGGTATTACAAAATATAAAGTATGTACATACATATATGTTCAATATGAAGTATGCAAGGATTACTGTTTTGTTTTCACTGGTTGTGTCCGGTTTGTTTTGCAACGATTGACAAGTTTTAATTTCCAATATAAAGGCAGGCAAGCGACCTTTTAATTGACACAGACACAGAAATCGTTTCCGCTCTAAAAATCCTTGCTGCCACCTAGTTTGAATCTTATTTTCGAGCTCAGGGTCAGCAATGCCAATTTTTTTTAAGTAAAAGTACCGAACAAGGATTTTTTTTTATATATATGTGAAACAACTTTTGTTTTATTTAAATAAACATTAAAACAAATCATTTTTTTTGTGGTATAACAAGTTGTAACATTTGTGGGCAAGCGCATGAATCGTGTATTGCTCCTGGCATAGAAGCATCAACAACAAGTAAGAAAGCTACAGTCGAGAGTGCTCGACCGTGTGATACCCGCGATCCATTCCGAGAGAAACTGAAAGGATATATGTGTATATATATGTATTTTAACAAAAAATATACCAAAGAATATAGTCATTAAGACTATAATTATACAAAAATTCAATGCTCTAGGTCCATTATTACGGCTTTTCCAGTTTTTTTGCGGCGGAAAGGGGCGTGGTAAAAATCGAAAACAAACTTGATCTGCGTAAGACCTACACGAATAGTGTCACCAAATTTGATATCTCTAGGTCATTCACACACTTAAAACGTCCATATGCATTGGGCTTTCTTGCTTGTCTTGACATCGACAAATCTACATCCTTCCCTACTGCTCTTTGGAAGGATCTAATGTTTAAAAAGCGCAAAATACCCGCTAATTGCAAAACAGGCGATATTCTGGAAGATGTATTACATTTGTAGCTTAGCATTGATCTTATAGCAGCATAATGTAGCCAGATAAGTCTTTGAGTGAAAAATTGATTGTAGTAGGTTGTGATGGAGCCTGCAAAACGAAAACGTCTCGTTGTCAGCAGTGTGTAAAGCGTAGTGTGTTTTATGTTGTGTCAGTGTTTCAGTTGATTTGCTATTTACAAACGTCTACGACTACGACTACAATTACTGTTCGTAGACATCTCGAGAATAGCAATAAAAAAAGGGCAAAAGAGAAATATGCAAACGAGATCGCGACGAAGACAAATTCATGATACGTCATCAGAATTGGGTAGTACCTTTTAGCTATAATTAAATGCAGTCTCTTCATAATTAATCGATTGCAAACAATTCCCAATCCTTCGCCCACAGGTCTATGCGGTCTGCAAAACATTGGTAACACGTGCTTCATGAACTCGGTCATCCAATGCCTGAGTCACACGACTGAGCTGACGTGTTTCTTGCGCCAATATCACACTAGCGCACGATCGAACACCTCCAAGGATCAACAGATATTACATGGTGAGATTGCTTGCTGACTTAACAAACCAATGCATTAATAACAATTAATTGTGATTCGTTCGCTCATTCGGTGCAGAATTTGCCAAGCTCATACAGGAAATGTGGACGACAAATGTGCACAGCGTGACGCCGATGGAATTGAAGCGCGCCTTCTCCACAAAGCATCGCATGTACAGCGATTACAATCAGCAGGATGCACAGGAGTTTCTGCGCTTCTTCCTCGACTCATTGCACTCGGCACTCAAAACGGGCGTGAAAGGCGAGCCTCTAAACATTGATGATAATCTCAGGTGAGCGCAACGAAATTCCAATTGTAATCCAATAATATAATATAATAACTTCTATCTCTCGCTTTGGCTGGCTGGCTGGCTGGCAGTGACAAAAAGAAGGCGAATCTGACCTGGAAATGGTATTCGCGGCACGAGAATTCTCTGATACGCGACCTGTTCGTGGGTCAGCTGAAGAGTACACTGAAGTGCACAACTTGCGGCAACACTAGCGTCACCTTCGATCCATTCAGGGATCTAAGCGTGCCGCTGCTATCGTCGTCGCGCTGCAAACTGGACGCCTGTTTGGATTTGTTTATACGCGAGGAGGTCTTGGATGGCGATGAGATGCCTACGTGCTCCAAATGCAAGACACGACGGAAATGCACCAAAAGTTTCACCATCCAGCGCTTTCCCAAATATTTAGTAATACGTAAGCGCGGCCGATCTATATGTATTCAAAATATATATATATATATGTATATCATTTAATGCATTGCAGATCTGAAACGTTTCTCAGAGACGCGCTGGAGCAAGCTGTCGAATGTTGTTGAGTTCCCCACATCGGATCGTGAACTCAACATGGCCTCGTATGGCGCAAATCCAAATTCGAATGTGCATTATTCGCTATATGCGATCTCCAATCATATGGGTGAGTTCTCAATCAATTTAGTATAATTCTACAAATTTTAAATCTTTTCTGCTTATTACATATTTCAATTCGATGTAACTATCCTAAATTCTAAAGACAAAGCAAACACAATAATGTTCTGATTAAGAACAAATATATTTAAATTTCTACAGCTTGTAAAAAAAAACAAAACATGTTCTTTTTCAATACTTTACCGATTACAAAAAAAAAAAAAACAAATAAACATATATTTAAAATTTCCTCAACAGGAAAATTGTAAAAAAAAACTATTTTTACAGATATTGAGATTTATATACTATAGAAGACGAGTTATTGTTCAATAGATTATATACCGATTTAAAAAACACAATAATCGGAATCAAATTGTAAATGAAATTGTAAATCATCTGCCCGCAAAAAAGTATAATTTATTGAGGTTCACATGGAAGACAAATTAATCTTGAATAGTTTAACAAAAAAAATCCAAAAACGCTTTCTAATATTTGTATTATTTATTTTATTTGCAGGCTCAACAGCTGGTGGTCATTATGTGGCTATTTGCAAGCATCCAGCCTCCCACAAGTGGCATGAGTTCAATGATAATAGGTGATTTACACATAAAATTTAATGTTTGTTGCATTCTTGATTGAATAATTTGGATAATTTGCAGCGTCGGCGATGCTCTATCTGAAAGCTGTCTTGTTTCATCCAGTGCCTATATACTATTCTACGAACGAGCGTAAGGTTAACTCAGCTTCTTCCCCTCCACTCCCCCACAAAACAAAGCCACAACAAGCAACTGCAGCTGAAAAACAACTAAAAACACATCATGGAATAACTTAAAAATTTACGTTTCAAATTGTATTCTATTTGTTTTTATTATTCTTATATATAGTTATATATATTTTTTTTTGTAATATTACCATCAAGCAATCCAACCCAAACTAGTCTCAAATTTACATTTCGTATCAGCGTACGAAATACTTAATGGAGAACCTTGTTTAAATATTTATACATATATATATATATATATATACATATATATATATATATATATCTATATATATTTTTTGTTTTTTTTTTATACTTATTTTAGTTCAAATATATTTCCGTGTAATCCAAATTTTTGCCTTCCTTTCCCCCCCAAATTATTACAAATTGCCTCCCCCTAAATCTTGATGATTATAGTTTGTTGCCTATTTAATTTATATAATTTATTTATTTATTTATTGTATTGTATTGTATTGTATTTATGTAAATGATGAAATTATATATGATGGAATGAACACCAATACAGAAATCGAAGTAAATATACATATGTGTACATAATGTAACTTGTTTCCAAGAGCGAGCAACAAACAATACACCTACCTACCTACATACTACTTACTACTATTAACTAAACAAACACTCACACTCACATACACGGATACACTGTTACACAGATACAGACAGACAGACACACTTACAATACACACACACACTCAACAGAGCATAAAAACTAAACAAAACAACAAGACACATTATTTATTTATTTGTAAAAGAAACAACAAGAACAACAACAACAACTACTACTATATATATTTTTTCTGGCTTAACTATTAGTTACAATTATAATTGTTGGATATTTTACTAACGTTACAAACAAAACAAAAAATAAATAAAAACACAAAAACAACAAAAAAAATGATAACGAAATATAAAATGCAAACACAAAATCGAACCTGTTGGCGTTTTATTCTTTAATTATATATTTTTGGATATATCTTACTAAAACACAAGCAATAATATTATTCTTCAAGTAATACAATTATTTGCTTTATATCACAGCTTATTTTCAGCTCCAGCACTTCTACAATATTTTTAAAGCATTATTTGAGTTTAACTTTGAGAGATACTAAACTATTTCAAATACAGGCTATTATTGTGAATTTTATTTATTTCTAAATATTTATATTGCAAATTTAATTGGCAATTAATGAAACAAAAATGATTAATGTTAAGTGAATTAAAATTAAAGTACAATTTTTTTTTTTATAACCTTCCTTTCGGTCAATAACCTTCTTTAACTCAATTCTCCAGTCTCGATGACTTTGGATCAGTCTTCCATCCACCATTCCATATTGAAAGATACTTTCTCTTTATTTATTGATATGTTAAGTCAATATCAGATATAACCTCAAGCCGCAGCGATCAAACGATCCACGCGAATGTGAGTCGAGGAGATAAAGTGCGCGAGAGAGAGAGAAGTATATTTTAGTGTTTCGATAACCTGGACAGCTGATGTCTGATTCGATTTATCGCTAATCAGAATCCAATAAATGCAGATTGGAAAATAACAAAAATTAAAAGAATTTTGTTTGTTTTATACCGATCAGGTGTTTTTTTTTTTCATTTTAGATAACTTTTTCAATTACATTCACAAAATATATTTATATATTTGTATATGTATATATTTATATATTACACTTCTTGTCTGTATCGGAGGCTGCCCTACTCTGGTTGTGTGTTTGTGTGTGCGCGCAATAATGTATAACTATGTGTGTGTGTGTCAGTACGGAGCTCCTTCTTTAGTAGCCGGCAGCGGGAAACGGTTTCGTAACTAACACACAACAACTATGCAAATCGATGGTATTACAAAATATAAAGTATGTACATACATATATGTTCAATATGAAGTATGCAAGGATTACTGTTTTGTTTTCACTGGTTGTGTCCGGTTTGTTTTGCAACGATTGACAAGTTTTAATTTCCAATATAAAGGCAGGCAAGCGACCTTTTAATTGACACAGACACAGAAATCGTTTCCGCTCTAAAAATCCTTGCTGCCACCTAGTTTGAATCTTATTTTCGAGCTCAGGGTCAGCAATGCCAATTTTTTTTAAGTAAAAGTACCGAACAAGGATTTTTTTTTATATATATGTGAAACAACTTTTGTTTTATTTAAATAAACATTAAAACAAATCATTTTTTTTGTGGTATAACAAGTTGTAACATTTGTGGGCAAGCGCATGAATCGTGTATTGCTCCTGGCATAGAAGCATCAACAACAAGTAAGAAAGCTACAGTCGAGAGTGCTCGACCGTGTGATACCCGCGATCCATTCCGAGAGAAACTGAAAGGATATATGTGTATATATATGTATTTTAACAAAAAATATACCAAAGAATATAGTCATTAAGACTATAATTATACAAAAATTCAATGCTCTAGGTCCATTATTACGGCTTTTCCAGTTTTTTTGCGGCGGAAAGGGGCGTGGTAAAAATCGAAAACAAACTTGATCTGCGTAAGACCTACACGAATAGTGTCACCAAATTTGATATCTCTAGGTCATTCACACACTTAAAACGTCCATATGCATTGGGCTTTCTTGCTTGTCTTGACATCGACAAATCTACATCCTTCCCTACTGCTCTTTGGAAGGATCTAATGTTTAAAAAGCGCAAAATACCCGCTAATTGCAAAACAGGCGATATTCTGGAAGATGTATTACTTTTGTAGCTTAGCATTGATCTTATAGCAGCATAATGTAGCCAGATAAGTCTTTGAGTGAAAAATTGATTGTAGTAGGTTGTGATGGAGCCTGCAAAACGAAAACGTCTCGTTGTCAGCAGTGTGTAAAGCGTAGTGTGTTTTATGTTGTGTCAGTGTTTCAGTTGATTTGCTATTTACAAACGTCTACGACTACGACTACAATTACTGTTCGTAGACATCTCGAGAATAGCAATAAAAAAAGGGCAAAAGAGAAATATGCAAACGAGATCGCGACGAAGACAAATTCATGATACGTCATCAGAATTGGGTAGTACCTTTTAGCTATAATTAAATGCAGTCTCTTCATAATTAATCGATTGCAAACAATTCCCAATCCTTCGCCCACAGGTCTATGCGGTCTGCGAAACATTGGTAACACATGCTTCATGAACTCGGTCATCCAATGCCTGAGTCACACGACTGAGCTGACGTGTTTCTTGCGCCAATATCACACTAGCGCACGATCGAACACCTCCAAGGATCAACAGATATTACATGGTGAGATTGCTTGCTGACTTAACAAACCAATGCATTAATAACAATTAATTGTGATTCGTTCGCTCATTCGGTGCAGAATTTGCCAAGCTCATACAGGAAATGTGGACGACAAATGTGCACAGCGTGACGCCGATGGAATTGAAGCGCGCCTTCTCCACAAAGCATCGCATGTACAGCGATTACAATCAGCAGGATGCACAGGAGTTTCTGCGCTTCTTCCTCGACTCATTGCACTCGGCACTCAAAACGGGCGTGAAAGGCGAGCCTCTAAACATTGATGATAATCTCAGGTGAGCGCAACGAAATTCCAATTGTAATCCAATAATATAATATAATAACTTCTATCTCTCGCTTTGGCTGGCTGGCTGGCTGGCAGTGACAAAAAGAAGGCGAATCTGACCTGGAAATGGTATTCGCGGCACGAGAATTCTCTGATACGCGACCTGTTCGTGGGTCAGCTGAAGAGTACACTGAAGTGCACAACTTGCGGCAACACTAGCGTCACCTTCGATCCATTCAGGGATCTAAGCGTGCCGCTGCTATCGTCGTCGCGCTGCAAACTGGACGCCTGTTTGGATTTGTTTATACGCGAGGAGGTCTTGGATGGCGATGAGATGCCTACGTGCTCCAAATGCAAGACACGACGGAAATGCACCAAAAGTTTCACCATCCAGCGCTTTCCCAAATATTTAGTAATACGTAAGCGCGGCCGATCTATATGTATTCAAAATATATATATATATATGTATATCATTTAATGCATTGCAGATCTGAAACGTTTCTCAGAGACGCGCTGGAGCAAGCTGTCGAATGTTGTTGAGTTCCCCACATCGGATCGTGAACTCAACATGGCCTCGTATGGCGCAAATCCAAATTCGAATGTGCATTATTCGCTATATGCGATCTCCAATCATATGGGTGAGTTCTCAATCAATTTAGTATAATTCTACAAATTTTAAATCTTTTCTGCTTATTACATATTTCAATTCGATGTAACTATCCTAAATTCTAAAGACAAAGCAAACACAATAATGTTCTGATTAAGAACAAATATATTTAAATTTATATATATAAGCTTGTAAAAAAAAACAAAACATGTTCTTTTTCAATACTTTACCGATTACAAAAAAAAAAAAAACAAATAAACATATATTTAAAATTTCCTCAACAGGAAAATTGTAAAAAAAAACTATTTTTACAGATATTGAGATTTATATACTATAGAAGACGAGTTATTGTTCAATAGATTATATACCGATTTAAAAAACACAATAATCGGAATCAAATTGTAAATGAAATTGTAAATCATCTGCCCGCAAAAAAGTATAATTTATTGAGGTTCACATGGAAGACAAATTAATCTTGAATAGTTTAACAAAAAAAATCCAAAAACGCTTTCTAATATTTGTATTATTTATTTTATTTGCAGGCTCAACAGCTGGTGGTCATTATGTGGCTATTTGCAAGCATCCAGCCTCCCACAAGTGGCATGAGTTCAATGATAATAGGTGATTTACACATAAAATTTAATGTTTGTTGCATTCTTGATTGAATAATTTGGATAATTTGCAGCGTCGGCGATGCTCTATCTGAAAGCTGTCTTGTTTCATCCAGTGCCTATATACTATTCTACGAACGAGCGTAAGGTTAACTCAGCTTCTTCCCCTCCACTCCCCCACAAAACAAAGCCACAACAAGCAACTGCAGCTGAAAAACAACTAAAAACACATCATGGAATAACTTAAAAATTTACGTTTCAAATTGTATTCTATTTGTTTTTATTATTCTTATATATAGTTATATATATTTTTTTTTGTAATATTACCATCAAGCAATCCAACCCAAACTAGTCTCAAATTTACATTTCGTATCAGCGTACGAAATACTTAATGGAGAACCTTGTTTAAATATTTATACATATATATATATATATATATACATATATATATATATATATATCTATATATATTTTTTGTTTTTTTTTTATACTTATTTTAGTTCAAATATATTTCCGTGTAATCCAAATTTTTGCCTTCCTTTCCCCCCCAAATTATTACAAATTGCCTCCCCCTAAATCTTGATGATTATAGTTTGTTGCCTATTTAATTTATATAATTTATTTATTGTATTGTATTGTATTGTATTTATGTAAATGATGAAATTATATATGATGGAATGAACACCAATACAGAAATCGAAATAAATATATGTGTACATAATGTAACTTGTTTCCAAGAGCGAGCAACAAACAATACACCTACCTACCTACATACTACTTACTACTATTAACTAAACAAACACTCACACTCACATACACGGATACACTGTTACACAGATACAGACAGACAGACACACTTACAATACACATACACACTCAACTCTACGCAGAGCATAAAAACTAAACAAAACAACAAGACACATTATTTATTTATTTGTAAAAGAAACAACAACAACTACTACTATATATATATTTTTTCTGGCTTAACTATTAGTTACAATTATAATTGTTGGATATTTTACTAACGTTACAAACAAAACAAAAAATAAATAAAAACACAAAAACAACAAAAAAAATGATAACGAAATATAAAATGCAAACACAAAATCGAACCTGTTGGCGTTTTATTCTTTAATTATATATTTTTGGATATATCTTACTAAAACACAAGCAATAATATTATTCTTCAAGTAATACAATTATTTGCTTTATATCACAGCTTATTTTCAGCTCCAGCACTTCTACAATATTTTTAAAGCATTATTTGAGTTTAACTTTGAGAGATACTAAACTATTTCAAATACAGGCTATTATTGTGAATTTTATTTATTTCTAAATATTTATATTGCAAATTTAATTGGCAATTAATGAAACAAAAATGATTAATGTTAAGTGAATTAAAATTAAAGTACAATTTTTTTTTATAACCTTCCTTTCGGTCAATAACCTTCTTTAACTCAATTCTCCAGTCTCGATGACTTTGGATCAGTCTTCCATCCACCATTCCATATTGAAAGATACTTTCTCTTTATTTATTGATATGTTAAGTCAATATCAGATATAACCTCAAGCCGCAGCGATCAAACGATCCACGCGAATGTGAGTCGAGGAGATAAAGTGCGCGAGAGAGAGAGAAGTATATTTTAGTGTTTCGATAACCTGGACAGCTGATGTCTGATTCGATTTATCGCTAATCAGAATCCAATAAATGCAGATTAGAAAATAACAAAAATTAAAAGAATTTTGTTTGTTTTATACCGATCAGGTGTTTTTTTTTTTCATTTTAGATAACTTTTTCAATTACATTCACAAAATATATTTATATATTTGTATATGTATATATTTATATATTACACTTCTTGTCTGTATCGGAGGCTGCCCTACTCTGGTTGTGTGTTTGTGTGTGCGCGCAATAATGTATAACTATGTGTGTGTGTGTCAGTACGGAGCTCCTTCTGCCTTCCCGGCAGCGGGAAACGGTTTCGTAACTAACACACAACAACTATGCAAATAGATGGTATTACAAAATATAAAGTATGTATATGTTCAATATGAAGTATGCAAGGATTACTGTTTTGTTTTCACTGGTTGTGTCCGGTTTGTTTTGCAACGATTGACAAGTTTTAATTTCCAATATAAAGGCAGGCAGGGAGGGAGGGAGCACTTGCATAGGGCCAGTCTCGAGCGTGGCCACCAAAAAAGATAAACAGCTTAACAGATAATACAACTAGCCTACTGAACTGTTTGTTGTGCCGTACATGGCCAAGCGACATCACTACAACCACAACAACACAGCAGATGATGATTATGGTGGTTGTTGCCGTTGTCGTTGTTGTGACGAGGTGTTTGGCGACCCAACGACAACGTATCATTTGTGATGCTCGTCCTTGCTGTGGGTCTTGCTGGCGCTGGCACGCGTCGCCTTCGTGTCCTCATACATTTTGATCAGTTGACTCTTGCTCGGCATCGGCTTGATATGACCCCATTGTACCAGATATTTGATAGACACCGTGGTGCCACCTGAAATTGATAGATTGAACACGGATTCATAATTCGTGTGTTTATAGCTCGAGATACAAATGCTTACCGAGCGTTACTGCGTAGCGAATGGGCGTGGCCACTTTGTAGCACAGATATGCAATGGCATAGTGGCCCATATCGGAGCCTTGCACCTTCTCAATGATCGTCTCGCTCAGATGCATATACTGCAGCAGACCAGGCACATCAACGCCGCTAAAATAAATCAAATAAACTAATAGATTACAGGCGAATTTTCGTGATATCGTCAAAATTCATACTGTAACTTAAACCACTAACGTAAATAAGACGAGGCTGAAAAATGAATGCACTATATAATAGTAAAGAACATAAAACAATAAATAAAATATGTACGAGATTACTTCTTTCTTAAATTAATATAAAATAATAGAAACTACTATAGCAGATTAAATAATGCAATGAATATTAACTTAACAAAAAAAAAGATACCTAATCAATGTTGGCTTGAAATAAAATAATAAAAAAAAGTAGATTAAATAATAACATTTAAATAAAACAATAGACAATTAAAAAATATTAAATAAAATTATAGATAACTAGAACAAATTAAATAATATAAAATTAATAAATAAATATAAAGATTAAATAAATTAATATTTGAAGTAACAGATTAATAACGTATAAGATAAACAATAAATGGAATACAAATAAATAAGAAATAACTAAATTAATAAATTAGGTAACAGATTAATGAAGTTTGAGATGCATACTAAAAGGACTACGAGTCACTCACCTTTTGGACAAGTAGTAGAAACCTCCGAACCAGCCAATTGAGGTGAGCACGTGCACCGGGATGAGCACATACCAATACTGCTTGTACATGTGCTTGAACTTGGCGAAGAGACCCATGTTGGCCGCCTCGCCAAACAGTTCCGAGGAGCTCGAACTGAGACTTGTGGTCGCGGTGGCTGTCGATGAGGATTTGGCGTCGGTTTTGTTCGTCGACGAATTGGGCTGAACCGTTGACTTGGTGCTAAGCCGGGCATAGCTGTGGTATTTGGCCAGCAGCAGCGGTGACAAGATGGATGATGATGACGATGACGATGAAGATGATATTATCTTGGTTGTTGCACATTTGTTGCCGCCGCCGCCGTTCAAGTTGCCCAGCACACTGAGGCAGCGTGGACTGAGATTGAGGCAGACTCGGGGGCTGTTGAGGCGTGTCAGCAATCGCAGGCAGACGATCCCGCCACTGGCGCCGCCGCTGCCCAGCAATCGCGTTAGAAGTCCAACCGTTACCATGTCGTAAGCTGAAGCCGCTTGCAGCTGTTGCCAATAGTGTTCTCTTTTTTGGATGGGTTTTTGCGTATTTTCTTATTTTTTTTTTATTTTGGACGAATTTAATAAGTCGTTTATATTGTTTCGTTTGAAAACTATTGAAAATAACGTGTACTTCTGTGGGTTTGTGAGTTTTTCAGTAGTTTTGTAGTTGTGAAACGTTTCCCACAACTTTCCTTCCACACACACAACACACTCTATATTTTATACAACCCGGCACAATTTCACCAGCTGATTAGAGATGTGCGCGTGAGGCGTGGCTGCTTGGCGTGTGTCGCGAGCTATTGCAACATCCAAAGATCGTGTAACCCCCACATTTTCAACGTCCCGATTGTTGCACTTGCTGCAAAATATATAATTGCTTGTGTGACAAATTGCAAAGCAAATTTTGTTGTTTCCTTAAATTTATATAGTTGTTAATGATTTTGCTTAATAAGTTGTTCCAAATAGACATTAATGCCAAAGTTGTTGATTATTTAAAAAAAATAAATAAAAAGGAAGAAATGAAAAACTATAATGCTTGATTTGAAATGCTAGTCCCCATGATTAATAACAAGCCATATACATTAGTTTTGTATAACAATTTCAATTTTTTTTTTAGTTTGACAGTTGACACGAGAAAATTCATGCTCACGCTGCCAGGACTGTAAACGAGAAGCAAAGTTGCCAGACTGTCGTCAGACAGCTGGCGCAACTAGTGTGGTCAAGAAGTACAGTGGCAGCTCCGCCGTTAAACACACATTTATCGATATATTTTTTGTGTGCAGCTCCAACGTTTCAATTCGCTTCCTGCGTGTGGCGCATTCGAAATCCGCTTGTATTTGTGATTGCTACTTTTAACACCGCTGAAATTAAACAATTAGACGCCAAACGGCATGGCAGCTGCAACTGGTGAATTGTCAAAGAAGTAAGTAACACAAATTGCAACATTTGACACCAAAAACTGTTGTGTGAGGTTAAGTTGAACTGCTTCGTTGGTCATCAACATCATTATTATCGGCATCCGACAGCAAAAAAGCTGAATAAATTTAACACAAATAAATATATATAAAAAGATGTGGAGCCGATGCGCAGCATTTAAGCAGCTGTTGCGGCTGTCTACAACAGTAAGATGTCACCACATGAGCGGCGTTCAACTGGCGCCCAGCAAAGCCACAAAACTGTTGGTATCAAAAAAAAAAAATCGAATTTGAGTTATTAATTTGCGAATTAAACGTGTTTGTTGCAGTGAGCTGAAGCGCCGTCTAAAGGCCGAGCAGAAGGCCAAGGAAAAGATCGAGAAGGATGCGGCACGTTCAGCTGCTGCTCCCGAGGCGGGCCAGAAGAAGAAATCCGCCGCTGAACTGGAGGAGGAGATCTCACCCAATGAGTATTTCAAGCTGCGCTCGGCTGCCGTTGCTGAACTGAAGCAGACGCCGGCAAATGATCCGTATCCACACAAATTCCATGTGAGCATCTCGCTGGAGAACTTCATTGCCCAATACAATCAGCTGCAGGATGGCGAGACTTTGGATCAGGTGAATGTGAGCGTTGCCGGCCGAATTCATGCCATCCGCGAGTCCGGCGCCAAGCTCATCTTCTACGATCTGCGCGGCGAGGGCGTTAAGCTCCAAGTCATGGCCAGCGCCAAGTCCTACAAGAGCGAGGCCGCCTTCGAGGCGGACACCGCCAAGTTGCGACGCGGCGACATCATTGGTGTCAACGGACACCCCGGCAAGACCAAGAAGGGCGAACTATCGATTATGCCCACCGATCTGAAACTGCTTTCGCCATGCCTCCACATGCTGCCGCATCTGCACTTTGGGCTCAAGGACAAGGAGACGCGCTATCGCCAGCGCTATCTGGACCTCATCCTTAACAACAAAGTGCGCGAAACGTTCCAGATTCGCGCCAAGGTGAGAAAACTGTCGATGGTGATGTCATCACATGTCATCCACAAGTCTATTCTTTATCTATTTTATTCTGTCTACTCTTTATTATTTATTGAATAAGCTTCTTGTGATATGGGCTTATTTCTTTCTATTTCTTTTTTTTTATCTCTTTTCACTACACTTGTCCGCAACTTTGCTCGCGTTGCGTTTTTATTGAGCGACATTTCCTTAAACTTTCTACACTAAAAAAAAATTAAATTCGAAAAACATTAAGATGATTATAGTAGGACTTTTGAAACACCCAACCTTATTGCACGATTTAGTTATGCAAAATGAAAAATGAAAATGATCAAATATGCCAATTATAATAACCTAATTTATTCCAAAAACGTTGCCTTTTCATATTAATTTTAATTGTCTATTAAAGATGATTAGAGTAGGAATTTTGAAAAATAAAAATAATTTTATGTTGCGTATAATTGCAACTTTAAGACAACAGCATTAAAAAGGCGTTTAAATCACAAAAAAAACTTGTTTGCTACAAATCTTTTAACATAAATGCAAAGCATATAATTGCATTTAATTGGATCAAATTATTTGTTTAAAAAAAAAAAAACTGCTAAATAGGAACCAAAATATTATACGTCGATATGTCTAAAAATCAAGTGTACTCACATCTATCTATTAACAATAGACCAAATAATAAAATGTAGCAGAACCCATAACCTACCCTGCCAACCCACAAAACTACACACCCAAACCACACCTCCATGGGATTTAAGCCAAATAGTGACAGACACAACATTGAGACGCTATAATAAGAACGACACAAGCCCATAAATATTCAAAAAAATCAAAGCTAAAGACAAGAACAAATTCACCTACATATACACAGACGGATAACAACACAATACCACAAATTGTTTCGCCATCACAAATGAAACCATAAATATAAGATCATATCTCCTACCCCACTACTCCTCAGTATTCTCAGCGGAACTGATTGCAATAGTAGAAGCCTTAGAAACAGTTTAAAATGGAAAGGGGAAATTCTGCATATGCTCCGACTCCCTCTCTGCAATAGACACAATAAATAACCCTAACAACAACGATCATTACATTTTAAAAGCTCGCAACATCCTGAAGAAAACCTTCCCCAAATTCAAACTCCTCTGGGTACCCGGACATGTAGGGATAACAAGAACGAAACAGCAGACACTTGCGCGAAAAATAAAAACTAGCTTATAATTTTATCATTATTAAGCTAGATCTATAAATAAATAAATATTTTTCCGTTTTGTAGATCATTTCATTTGTGCGTCAGTTCTTGGATCGCTTGGGCTTCCTGGAGATCGAAACGCCCATGATGAACATGATTGCCGGCGGTGCAACGGCCAAGCCATTTGTCACACATCACAACGAACTCAAGATGGATCTGTTTATGCGCATTGCGCCCGAACTGTATCATAAGATGCTCGTCGTTGGCGGCCTGGATCGCGTCTATGAGATCGGTCGCCAGTTCCGTAACGAGGGCATTGATCTGACACACAATCCCGAGTTTACCACATGCGAATTCTACATGGCCTATGCCGATTACTCCGACCTCATTGACATCACCGAACAAATGATATCGGGCATGGTGAAGGCCATACACGGCTCCTACAAAATCAAATACCATCCCGATGGACCCGACGGCCCGGAGCAAGAGCTGGACTTTACGCCGCCGTTCAAACGTGTCTCCATGATCGCCACGCTCGAGGAGAAGCTGAATGTGAAATTCCCAGCTGCCGATACGTTCAACACCGCCGCAACCAATGAGTTTCTGTCGCAGTTGTGCATCAAAAATCAGGTGGAATGTCCGGCACCACGAACCACGGCCCGTTTGTTGGACAAGCTGGTCGGTGATTTCATCGAGGAGACATGCATTAATCCCACATTCATTTGCGAGCATCCGCAAATCATGTCACCGCTGGCCAAATACCATCGCAGTGTGCCCGGCCTCACCGAGCGCTTTGAGCTCTTCGTCGCCAAGAAGGAGGTGTGCAATGCCTACACGGAGTTGAATGATCCGGTGGTGCAGCGCGAACGCTTCGAGCAGCAGGCCAGCGACAAGGCCGCCGGCGACGATGAGGCCCAAATGGTTGACGAGAACTTCTGTACGGCACTCGAGTACGGTTTGCCGCCCACTGGCGGCTGGGGCATGGGCATCGATCGCCTGACCATGTTCCTCACTGACTCCAACAACATCAAGGTTTGTCTCCAGTCCAAATACCTAAATAGCCTTTTGTTAATGTCCCACTTTGAATGCTTGCAGGAGGTGCTGCTGTTCCCCGCCATGAAACCCGAGGATGCGAATCGCACGCAAGCCGCAGCAGCCAACGCAACCGATGCAACTGCTGCTCAGCAGTAGGCAAACAGGACATCAGGACAGCAGGACAGCAGGACACAACGAGTCTACCGACACACAATAGTCATGTGTTGTGCGCGCTTTAAATTATTTGATTGAAATAAAAAAACACACACAAAAAGGAAAACAACATTTTCTGGGTTCACTTTCCGCTTTAAAATAATTCACTTCGTGTATTTTTCTTTTATACTTTCAAGTTCTAAGTTCAGTTTGATTTTTCCCTCCCAAACTGTTTGTCTCTTTCACTTCAGCTAGTTTCTTAATTAATTATTAAAAAAATTATTAAATTATTAAAAAAACAACATTTTCTGGGTTCACTTTCCGCTTGAAAATAATTCACTTCATGTATTTTTCTTTTATACTTTCAAGTTCTAAGTTCAGTTTGATTTTTCCCTCCCAAACTGTTTGTCTCTTTCACTTCAGCTAGTTTCTTAATCAATTATTAAAAACAAAAAAAAAAAAAAAAAACTATAAATTAACTCAAAAGTCTTCATTCACATTGCTTTACCCGCTGGGTAGACGCCCACTTACAAAATAAACCTAATTCTAAGAATAAAAATGAATGTAATTTGATTTCTTTGCTATATGTACTGTATATACTGCAGCATTATATAAAAAAATGATTAAATTATTAAAAAACAACATTTTCTGGGTTCACTTTCCGCTTGAAAATAATTCACTTCATGTATTTTTCTTTTATACTTTCAAGTTCTAAGTTCAGTTTGATTTTTCCCTCCCAAACTGTTTGTCTCTTTCACTTCAGCTAGTTTCTTAATTAATTATTAAAAAAATTATTAAATTATTAATAAAACAACATTTTCTGGGTTCACTTTCCGCTTGAAAATAATTCACTTCATGTATTTTTCTTTTATACTTTCAAGTTCTAAGTTCAGTTTGATTTTTCCCTCCCAAACTGTTTGTCTCTTTCACTTCAGCTAGTTTCTTAATCAATTATTAAAAACAAAAAAAAAAAAAACTATAAATTAACTCAAAAGTCTTCATTCACATTGCTTTACCCGCTGGGTAGACGCCCACTTACAAAATAAACCTAATTCTAAGAATAAAAATGAATGTAATTTGATTTCTTTGCTATATGTACTGTATGTACTGCAGTAGATTTGTGTGTGTCTTGTGGCAACTTGTTCAATAGTCTAACTCGTTCTCTGGCCTTTCGTAGATGCGCCCCTTCTTGCGCATGTATTGTTTAATAAATTCGTAGGACTTGTGCTTGACCGACTCCGTGCATAGCAACGGATTGCCGGTGTTGTCGCAGTTGCGCATCTCTTTGGTGGTTATGTGATGGCTCAGCTGTAATTGAATAAATACATTAAGATTAATAATCATTACGATAAGCTGCATAAGAAGTGTTACATGTTGAAATCAATTTAGAATTTATCCCGAATGGAATTGTGCTTTGAATAAAAATACCTTCTGTTTATCTCATGAATTTAAATAAAGTTTTTCTTTGAATATAATTTCAGAAATATTATTTCGATATACATAAATATATTTGAATTTTGATGAAGTCGTTTTTAAACTGCATTATGGCATCGACCAATTCATAAAACTACTCACATTAACAAAAAAAAAAGAATCAAATAATTTAATAATAATAATAATAATAATTTTTGTTTTCGATAAGATTTTATTGTTCTGCTTACCAGAAAAATTTTAAATAACAAATCTTTTTTTTTTTATGTATTTCAACTGTTTAAAAATTTCGTGTAAATCGCAAAATCTAAATTGTTATAAAACAAATCAAATTTCTTTTGGAATAAATGTCCACAATATTATAATATTGTTATAAAACGTAACTTTTGCTGTTGTGGCTGTAACGTACTTTTAAATTCAAAATTAAATTTCTTTTAGGATAAACCGCATGCTAAAGCACATAAAACGTCTTCTTGAATGATCTCCCACAAATAATATGATTATCATAATATCGAATTTAAATCCACCGCACAAAATACACAAACGAAACTTTGATGACCTTTCGAGTCCATGGTTAAGAACCATTTGGGATACGAGATTCAAGAAACAGATAAAGTTATGTTAAAAACTCACGCGTTTGATTAGGTATTTGCAGTCGTCGTCGCTGGTGATGCGTCCTAGATGGCAGCTGTCCTTGCGGTAAGGACGCAGACACTCGGCGACCAGGCCGCTAATGACATGGCGAAAGTTCTCGCATGCCTCGCGGCCGCTGGACGTGCTGCTCAATGGCCTGCTAAACAAATTCGATTAGTTGGAATTCCAAATGGTAAATATAATTATAACTCACTCCCGACGTGTGTTTTCGCGATCGCGATCGCGATCGCGTTCGCGATGCTTCTGCTGGTGGCTATCGGACAGCTTCATGCTTAGCGGGGAAGGCTGCTCAAGGGGCAGCGGCGGCATCGGCAGCTTGCTGATGGCGCCCAGCGCAACAGCTTTGCTGCTGCTTGGCAGCTGCTTGAAACCATTGAGCGACATTGGGGCCTCCTCATCGGACGAGTACAAATATGTGGGAATGCTGACGACATCGCTGGCATTGTTGGTGGCATTGTGAGTGCGAAGATACGCCTCCTTGCGGCGTCGTATGATCTCCTTGTTCTCCTTGTACCTGCGCGCCTCCAGCTGATTGCTGGCACGCTCCAGCTCCGTCAGCGGACTAATTGTGCGCACGGACACAAGACGCTCGAGCCGCAATTGACGGCGTTCTTTGGTCTTCGCATCTATATAATCGGCCAGCTGCTGTTCGTTGAAGTTGCTCACGAGCTGGGCATCGATGCATACCAATGGATCATCCTGCTGCGGCTCATCTTTTATTGTCGTCGGTGGCGGCATCTCGTCATCCTCGACGAGCCTCTGCTTGCGCTGCTCGGCATTCGGTGGCTCCCATTGGGGCACGCGTTCACGCAGATGATAGTAGTAGATGCTGCCATCGGGCGCCATGCTCCACGTCCAGGACAGCGGCAGTGGCTCCACATCAGCCGGCAGCCTATACCCATCCATTTGGCCATTGCTTGCTGTCGCTGTCGATGCAGCTGCAGCTGCAGCTGTTGCTGGCGGGGATTCGTCATCGCTGCTGCTGTTGTTGTGGGCTTCTCCGATGCGTTTCGGTGTGGCGACGGGCTCGTCCTGGCTGTTGAACCACTGCTTCGTCTCGGTGTTCTGGTAGAAAGGCAGCTGCTTGGGCTCAGTGCTCAGTTCAGCCCCAAAGAAGTCGCAGCGCATCTCGTGCTCACGCCGCTCGTCGCTGGAGCCGCGCTTCTCCGCCTCATTCAGCGCCACCTAAGCAAAAATAAAAATCATTAGAAATAAATACATTTTAGCGAGCAAATTTAGTAAAATTAATTATAATAATGGAATGTATAGACTATTATTTGAGATTTTAAAATATATTTAAATGTAATTATTTGAGTTAATTAGAATAAGGAGTAAAATTATTTTCGAACATTTTCTAATTAGTTTCATTTAGTAAAAATAAATGTTGATATCAATTTCAATTAAATTCACAATTATTTGGACTCTATTTAAATTTACAATTTGTATAGTTTTGAAATCTAAATAAATAATTCAAATATACCAATGTAATTGTTTTTATTCATAGCTAAGGGAAATATTAATGTTTATAAATTTAAAAAAGTTCAGCGTATGAAAATAACAAATAAATTGTACTGTTGCACAGTTCAAAGGAAAAAATATGTAGTTTACGATATTAAATCGTTCGAGAAGGCGGAACTTAAATCACGGATTCAAATCAGTTGAAGAAACATGGTAACTAAAATAATTTTCTTGTTTGTAATTGTTCGTGAGTTTAACTAAGACACAAACCATAGCAAGCATTTCCAGCAGAACTAATCGCAGACACGAACCAGTAGCTTTTCAGTCCCAATTACCATTTTAAATTCGAAGTTTAGTAGTATTTATAAGGCAAAATACTAAAGATGAATATGAAATATTTTTAAGAGGTTCTTGAATATTTAAGTGCTCACCTTGCGCTCGAAGAGCGATCGCCGCAGCTCCTTGGACATGGTGCGATGGCTGCTCGTCTCGCAGCGACGTCTGGCATCCGCTTTGGCCGCGTTGTTGCCCTCGGCGGCAGCATTGCCGGAGCTGCAGTTGGAGTTGGAGTTGGACTGCTTGTCGCGGCGGAAGCGATCCTGGCGGTAGGGATCCGTGGTGAGGGTGGCACAAGCACCAGCGCTGTTGCTATGCGAATCCTCGAGCGCTGTGCCGTGCGTCGGGTGGCCGTCGGCAGCACGTTCATGCTGCTTCATCTGCTCGATGCGTTCGCGCTTCGGTATGCGAAAGATCTCCGGCAAGGCGCTCCACTTGAGCAGCAGCAGCTGCAGCTGTTCGCTCACATCGCCGCTGCTGCTCCACGACTGCACGCTCTGATAGACGCGACTGTCGTGCAGCATGGTGCGATTGGGAATGGGCAGCGCAGCGAGAGCGGCGACCAGAGCCACACGCAGCTGGGCAGCGTGCTGACTGTCGCCGATCCAGGCGTGCAGCAGCCGCAGTCCATGGTAGTCGAGGAAGAGGCGACGGCACGGCAGCTCGCCGTTCGTCAGCAGCTGCAGCAGCTGGAGGCGTGTCGGCAGCAGCTTGGCACGCACCATGCACCGGGAGAAGCGCAACGTGTCCGCCTGGTTCTTCAGGCCGCTGCGCAGCAGCAGCGACAGCTGCTCCAGCACATCGCGATCTTCGGGCTGCGATTGCGGCTGCTGCTCGACGAGCGAGGGACGCAGCCAGCGTCCGGCTTTGAACTCGCGGTCCTTGGGCTTACAGCGCGGCTTGCTGCGAGATGTTTGCTTCGAGAGCTTGGCGCGCACTTTGCTGTTGCCCTTGGCGAGCTGCTTCGATTTGTCGGCGCTCTCCTCGTCGAAAGCCACCAGCAGCTGCTGCTGTTCCTCTTCCTCCACTTCCACTTCCACATCCAGTTCCAATTCCTCATCCTGCTGCTGTTGCTGCTCGTAGGGTTCATCGGGTTCGCCGCCAATCCAGCCACGACAATTGTCAGCCTCGCAGTAACAACGCTGCGCAATGCGCCCATAGCGCTGATACTGATAATCGAAGGTGATCTCCTCGCCCGCCTCGATGCGCTTCAAACTGAAGAAGCCAATGCGCAGCCCCCCGTTCACCGTCCACTTCTGCGTCTCCGCATTCGGATCGCAGCTGTGATTGATGTAGCGCGATATGTTGCCCTTGGCGGTGGCATCAATGATCGTCTCGCCGCGCAGCGCCATAAAGTAATAGTGCCGCTTGCCACCCAGCGAATACAGGTGCTGGCGTCGCTCGAACTCCTCGCTGTCGATCACCTCGCCCACATACTCCATGATGAACTGGCCGGCGGGCATGCTCAGCGCTGCTGTGATGCCGCAACCCTTGCGCTCGGTGTGGAAGACGCGACACGGCCAGCACTGATGCAGCTGGAAGCGTTTGTTGCTGCAGCGTCGTCCGTTGGCGCACAGCGGACCGCACTCGATCATCAGCAGGCGATTGATGCACGCGCTGCCGCAGCACTGATGCTCCGGCAACGCATCCTCGCCATCGCAGTCGCACTGCATCTCCGCATTCTCCTCGCTCACCTGCCGCGCACACCGATAATAGTTGTCGCGCAGCAACTGGAACGTGTGCAATCCCTGCTGCCGCAGAAACTGCTCGTTGATGGAGTTTGTTTGCGAAAGTTCCGTCAGCTGCTCGGCCATGGTCAACGCTGGCGCGGCTTCGCTGCAGTCGCTGCTCAGCTTGTGCGCCGCCAGCGACGCGGGCTTCTTCTGCTTGATGCGATGCGAGCGTCGCACCGTTGCGCTGTCCGTCAGCGGACTCTCCTCATTGGCGGTAACGGCTATCGCGTTGGGTTGCGGCGAGTTCATTGGCGTCGTGGCGGGCGTCTCCATGTTGGCCACATGCTGCGCAAACTCATCTGTTGGCTGATTCTCCTGCTCCTTCAGAAACTTGGCATCCACATCGGCTGTGGGCGTCGGCAAGCCCGCACTGGACACCGGCTCGGAGTCGTCGCTGATCTTTGGCGCTCTCTGCTTGGCAGCTGCTTTTAGCTGACGTCGCTTCAACTTGCTGCTCTTCTGTTTGTCTGATTTACACTTCAGCCTGTCGTCTCTGCTCAGCTTCCTCTGCTTTGGCTTCTGCTTTGCCTGCAGCACAGCAGCAACTTCCTCGAGCTTCATCGGAAAAGCTTCTGCTGCAGCTGGTAACTTCATCTCTTCAATAGGCAATGCTGCTGTTAGAGATTCATCTGTTGTTGTGGTTGTTGGCATCTTCTGCTCTTCATTGCTCAATGCTGCTGCTAAAGATTTATCTGTTGCTGGTATCTCCAACGAGATCGCTGGACTTAAAGATTCATCTGTTGCTGGCATTTTTGTCTTCTGTTCGGCAGCTGCAGTTGATGCTTTAGCCATTGTTGGCTTCTCCAGCTTCTGGTCGGCCGTTGGCGAGTTCATTAGCTTCTGTTTGGCAGCAACAGTTGCTGGCAGCTCAACTGAAGCAACAACAGTTGCTGGCATGTCAACTAAAGCAGCGAACTCGGCTTTCAAGTCTAGTTGTAGAGCGTCCTTTTCCGCCTCCTGCTTCTCTTTCTCCATCTTCTCTGCTTTCGTCTCCACTTCTGGCTTCTCCAGCGCCATCTGCTCCTCTTTTTCCATCTCCTGCTCCATTACTTGTTTCACTTTCAGCTCCTCCTTTTCCATCTCTTGCTTCACTTTCTGCTGTTCCTTTTCCATATCCTGCTCCTCTTCTAGCTGTTCCGTTGCTTGCGTCACTTTCTGCTCCTCGTCTTCCAACTGCTGCTCCACCTCTGGCTGCTCCATTGCTTGCGTGTTCTCTTCCTGCTGTTCCTTTTTCATGTCCTGTTCCTGCTTCGCCTCTTTCTCCTTCTCTGCCTGCTGCTTTGGTTTTAACTTTGGTAATGCAATTAATATTGCCGTTTCAGTTACATTTAAAGCGCTCTTCTTGTCAGTCACCAGCTGCTTCATTTCCAAATCGTTCTTAATACTATTAGCGTCATCTTTTTCATCATTATCATCTTTAGTCATACAGAGATCATTGTGTTTGTTGCTTCCTTGCAGCTTTGTATTTTGCAGCTCAGTCTTTTGTATGCTCTGCGTGATCTTCGCTGCAATCTGAGCAAAGGTCTCCTCCAGCGTCAGTTTCGATTTGCTGTTGTTGCTGCTGTTGTTGTTGGCACGCTTGCTGCGTCTTTTCTTGAGAAGCTGTTGCTCCTTCTTTATAGCCTCCTTTGCTTGCTGTCCCTTTGAAGTGGCATCGTCATTAGCATCTACTTTCATTTCAGTCTTGGTCTCTGGCTGTATTTCATTGTATTTGCTTTCAGCTGATGTTATTGCCTCCTCTCCATCCTTCTGCTTCTCCAGCACCTGGAGTTGTGGCTTTTCCATCGGAGGCAGCGTCATGCGCTTGATGGAGACGCGCAGCATTTTCTTGGGTTTGCTACATGCCGCATCCTCCATTAAGCTGGTCGGCAAATCGTCCGAGTCCGAAGAGTTGAAGTTCTTGTTGTAGCGTGCAACGGCCGCTTTGCCAATGTCACTGAGCGCCACATCCTTGAGCAGCACTCGCGGCTGCTTGCGGCACGGACGTCCACGTTTGCATGTTGAAGAAGCCTCAACAGCAATATCGATCTGCGGCGTTTGAATTTCGTTACCCGCCAACTCGATTGGCAATTCATCGACTTCTGGAGCATGTTTATCGAGCGTTCCAATTGGACGAATGGTGGTTGTTATCGATGTCGATGCTGCCAATTTATCGAGCTTCCCAGTTGGACGATTGGTTGCTGTTCGCGAAGCATTGATTGCATTTATTTGTAATTTGCTGTTCTTGCGATTCTTCTTTACCAAATCGCATACAGCGAAATTGATGCTTTTTTTACGCGCACTACGACGACATTGCTTGAATGCTGGCAAAACATCTTTCACCTCCTCCGACATCGACTCCGCTTCTAGTTCCAAATCGTCTGGTGTTAAAACATTTGTTTCGGTCTTGTGGCGTGGCTTTGTAGAGGGAAACGGAGACATTTCGTTGTTTGCTTGCGCCTCCATTTGACTCGCAATGGCGCCAAATATCATCAGCGTGCCTCCTTCTTCGCGAATTACGGCCGCACACCAAATGCCGAAACTCTACAAATGGTACAATTTATGAATGATACCCACTTTGCATTGCATTCGCAATTTCATGTTACTGCACAATGAACTCACCTTTGGGCGATAATTCGAATTATAGGAGCTTTTTAACCGGCCTTTTCACATTTGTTCCGGCTAAACTTCCATTGAAATTAGTTCACAAAAAGAAAAACAAGCGATGGCAAATAAATGTGTACATGTGGCGTTGCCAGATGTTGCAGCACGCACGAACAGCTGACCACCTATCGTTGTAAACACTTGCAGAGCAGGTATCGATTATGAAAATATCGATTGTCAAATCAACTTTCATTTACTGCGCGCTATTTTGTATCAAAGTCAGTTTGTGTCCGCAAAGCGATGCCACCGAAACGTAAAAAAACAGCGGTAAGTAACCCAGCTGACCAGCTAACAATTTAAATGTAATATTCTTCGTTTACGTCCAGCAACCGCCGCCAAAAGTAGAGGAGGCCATTGTTCTAGATCCCGATAATCCCGTACTTTATATCGAACATTGTCGTTCTTGACGCGTCTTTCGCCGTCGCGCCGAGGAGTTGTATGCGGCTCTGCAGACACAACTACATGATGCTGGCCAGCAGTTTCAACTCCAATTGCAGCTCAACGCTCTGGAGCGGCCACCAAGACGCGGCGCCTTTGAGCTCTCTTTTGCCCTCCGACCCACAACAGTTGTTGCCGATCAGCGTCCGCTTTGGTCTGGCTTAAAGCGCACTCCGCGCGCCCAAAAGTTTCCAGACGTTGCGGAGATGTGTCAAGAAATCATCGAAGCACACAAGGAGCTAACAAACAAGACACAGAAGCGCAAGCGCGACTCCGCTTCGAGCTCTCCAAGCACAGCACCATCAACATCTGCAGCAACATCGGTAAAACGCAGCAAGAGGGAAAAGTAAAATATGTGTTATCGATAACTTGACAGCCATAGCGCCATATGATCAGTGAACGGTAAATCCCCAGCGGGAACTGTTTACTGTGAAAGTTTCACTTGCCTGGGCTGCCAAAATTTCACTCGAAATACATTTTCTTTTAAATAAATTAAAAGAATTCATGTTAAAAATGAACACTTCTAACTAAAATGTAAATAAAGTGTGTCTTAGAAAAAATAAATTGTTGCCGATCAACAAATTAAATCGCATTAATCGTTGGTTTTGAAAAAAAAACGTACATCACAATTTGCCAAAATATCCTTCTGGCAAAGTTTATCTCAAAGTACATTTTCTTTTAAATAATGCATGTCAATATAGAAAACTTCTAATTAAGATGTACTACTATTTTATAATAATAATTTTAAAATAAAATTAATCATAAAAAAAATAAATCTAAATCGCATTGTTTGTTGTTTTAAATAAAATCTAAAGCACATTTCGCCTAACGTTTGAATCCAAAAATACAAACATTAAGTTCGATTGAGAAAATGTTCTTTATAATTACGTGTTTTTTTTTATGTACATAAATATCTCTTTTATCATAAAAATGCTTTTAATATATTTTTTTTTTTATTTTCAGCCAAGTTTTTTGGTGGTTCATACAATATATGTATAGTCCAGATCTAAGTAATTGTTGTAAAAATTTGTATAAAAGCTTTCCAAACTTCTTGCATTTTTTAAAATTTTTTTGGTTTCTTTTGTTTATTTTTATTAGAGTTTTTGTCTTTGATTTTCAAAATGTACACATTTTTGTTGTTGTTATTTATTTTGTATTTCAGCTCTCTTTCATTTCCATAAGAAACTTACTACTCCTAGAGAAAAAATTTTGGTTTTACGAAATCTTTTAGTTTTTGTATTGTTTTTTTTTTTGTTTCTATTTTTATGTTGATTTTTTTATGTTTTTTGTATTTTGTATTTTGCGCTGGACTGAACTGGAACCCTAAAAAACCCTACCACACTGCCTAAGAATACATTATGCCAATTTGATTTACAAAACAAATTTCAACTAAATATATAAATTAAATAAACTGCAGAACAAAAAAAAAGAAAGAAATTGAAAAATATGGAAATATTGAATGAGGTGGCGAGTAAATTGGACGCGTGTTGCGTTTAAGTAAAGTCGCTTCATATAAATACATATATATACGATATTTTCAATAGATATATTAGGTATATATGTGTGTGTGTGTTTGTGTATATACTTTAGATTAGATCAACAATCAATTGGCTATGGGAACGTACAATTAGATAGATAGGCGACAGAGTTTTGTTACTTAGAATTTAGCTACGCCTGGCCTGGCCTGCTTGGGGATGTGCTGTGCTGTGCTGTGTTGCAAGTTGCATGTTGCTTGTTGCAAGTTGGTAAGTTTTGGTGGTGGTGAAGGTGGTGATGGTGGTGGTCGCATAAGGAACTAATAAACTAAGCCTTAAACTAATTAAATTACATATTATGTATGCAAAATATATATATATATATATATGTAGAATATATAGTTGAATCACCGTCCATAAAACAGATACAAAGTTTGGTAGGTTGATGGATGATAGGCGTCTATTGTTGTTGTTCTTCTTTTTGTTGGTAGTCGTCGGTTTTGTCTTGTTACAGATACTTGCGATAGTTGCGCAACTGAGCATTGCCATCATCGCCCACGCCCCCAACGCCCACGCCCACCGCGGCGGCAGCGCTCTCAAAGGAGGGCGGCTCATTGGCCAGGCCCGGACTGGGCGGATCACATGTGTTGTTGTTGTTGTTGTTGCTACTGCTGCTGCTGCCGGCGGCAGCGGAGGCGGCGGCACTGCCCGATCCCGTTGTGCTGCCGCCCGCCTTGTGATGGCTGCTGCTGTTGCTGCCGCTGCCATTGTTGCTGTTGCTGTTATTATTGTTGTTGTTGTTGGCGGCACGTCGTCGACCGCGCGTGCCGCCTGCCACACGAGATCTGCGCCCGCTGCCGCCACCACTGTTGTTACTGCTTGCTGCGCCACCGCCGCCGCCGCTCAGTTCGCCCGCCTCGATGGCATCCAGCGAGGCATCGAGCGCCGCATCTGTGGTCGTGATACGCGTTCGTGTCGCTGCACTACGTCGTCGAGCGGCGGCGCTGCTGGTGCCGCTCATGCCGCCGGCGGAGTCGCCGCCGCCAAGGCCGCTGCTGTTCAAATGCTGGGCGGCGGAGGCACGCTTGCCGGGACGTCGCTTGCGTCGCTTCTTGTTGCCGTAGCGCGGATCGTAGTCGTATTCATCGTCGGCCGGTGACTTGGGCTCCTCCAGCGAGTCCACATCGTTCATGTCCATCTCATCGTAGAACCATTCCTTGGGCAGCTCATCTTTAGACGACTGCTGGTGGTGGTGGTGCTGCTGCTGTTGCTGCTGGTGGTGCTGTTGCTGCTGCAGTTGACTGTCCTTGCTGTCGGAGGTGTCGCCGCCGGCGGCGCCCAGCGAACACGATTCCTCCATGCTGAATGCACCATTGAAATCGTGCGTTGTCTCGCTATGCAAAGTGCTCAACACACTCGGTGTTGTTGCTGTGCCGACGCCCGTCAACATGTTGAGACTCAGCGTGGAGCTGCTGCTGTTGGCGCCGCTCCCGACGCCAATGCCCAGATTGGTGAGGCCAACGCCGCCAATATTGATGCCGCTGGCCACCAACGCTTCGTGCTCTTTGCGCAACGCCTGAAACGGACGCTCGGGAAACCTGTTGTGGTGATTGCTATTGTGGTTGTGGTTGTGGCTGTAATTTGCAATGGCATTAAATGGTTGTCTTCACTTGGATCTTGATGCGCTCTATCACTTACCTGTACATCTTGGAGAGATATTGACGGCGGCTTTTGCGCCATCGGGTCGCGGGATACGTATAGATCTGGCCCTGACGAAAGCCCGGCATCCGTTGTCGCTTGTCCAGGAACAGTTGCGAATGGTTCTGTGCGACGCCCGTCTGCGGATCGAGGAATGGCAAACGCAACCGACGCTCGATGCAGAGACGCGTATTGAAGTTGGCGCTGTATTCGATGGTCTCGCGATAACTCACGTCCTTCAAGAAGTTCTCGATCTTGGCCAGATTCGGCATCGACACGATCTGTATGTTGACCGCCGAAGACATGATTGCCGTTTACCGTTGTTTCGACCCTGTGTGTGTGCGTGTGTGTTATTTGCCCCTTTCCCCCACACAACCCCCGTCGTTTATTGTTATCTCTGCTTGCTGCTGGCGCTGCTGCTGCGAGGCTTAAAGCACTGAATCCATTTAAAACCAGCCCCAGCGGCTAGCGCTGTCTTCACTGCGCGCCGCTGCTGCCTGCGTTGACTTTTGTGTTTTCGTTTCTTATCTCGTTTCGCCTGCCTGTTTTTTCACTGCCCGCTTTCACTGTTTTCGTTTTCGTCTTTTGCAAATCGCTTCTTATATCGCTAGGCTGCACTACGTTGGTTGGTTGCTTGTGTGTGCCGCAGTGTGACCGCAGCTGCCGTTTCGAAAACACCCACATATTTGCCAAATATCCTGCAGCCAAGCATAAATATACTAGAAATTATCAGTCACTTTAAAAAGTTGGCAAAATTGGCCAACAAAAATTTAATTCTTTTAATCAACATCAATTGAGATTAGTTGCTTTTTGTACTGTTAAAATTAATAATAAAAATGTAATAGTCAAGTTGCATTTCAAAAATTTACTATTTGCAAACTTGGCCAATTTGATGTTATGTATTTGCTTTCATGCGATTCCCAGAGCTGCATGTGCTTTAATCGATTCATGTTCAAATTATTTAATTAAATACTTAATTAAAATATTTGGTTTTTATATTTGTGTATTATGAACAGCATTTTATTGATAGCTGGGATTGGGAACGATGTGTCTTTAACATAATTGTATTATCAAATATTTTTGCGAGTTTACCACTGACTTACAAAAAATTTATTTAATTTTATGTGTTTTTTCAATTAAACGCTGAATGTGCAGCTATCGACTAAAATAATCGCTAGCCTGGATGTGGCAACGCTGAGCGGTGCATTGTTTTTGTTTACTGCTGACGTTGCCACTTTTGACGTTGACAGTTCGTGAGTGCGTGTGCGTGTGTGTGTGTGCGCTTCTGTGAGTGTTTGCGTGTGTGTGTGTGTAAGCGTGCGTTGGTCTCTGCCGCTCTCATCTGGTCGATTGCAAGAAGTTTCGGCATATAAATAGTAATAAAATGCAGCTGGCAGCGATTTGGGGCCTCCTCCTGCTGCTGTGCGGCACCACGACAGCCTGGCACTCCGAGGAACTCGAAATCTTCGATCTAGTGGAGGAGATCAATCGTAATTTCTACGAGTTCATGGGCATCAATCAGAATGCCACGCACAGCGAAGTGAAACGCGCCTTTCGCAGCCTCTCCATTGTCCTGCATCCCGACAAGAACCCCGCCGAAGATGCCAACATCCAATTCCGCAATCTCGTCTCCATCTACGAGGTGCTCAAAGATACGTCCAAGCGCGAGAAATACGACAAAGTGTTGCGCGATGGAATGCCCAACTGGAAATCCGCATTATACTATTATCGTCGCATGCGCAAGATTGGTTTGTATGAAGGCGCCTTCATACTGTTCCTTATCGTGACGGTGGGTCAATATCTGTTCGCGTGGGCCGCGTATTTGGAGAAGAAATACACTGCAGAGCAGGTGTTTGGCAGCAAGTTGAAGAAACTTCAGAAACGCAACAAAGGCATCGACATGGATCGGATACTCAGCGAGATACCGATGCCGTCGCTGCTCAACACGTTGCCCATACAGATACCGCTGGCCATTTGGCATCTACCGTCGACCATCAAGAACGCCTTCAGCAAGGCCAACGAGCTAAAGGAGCTGGCCCTGGAGAAGCGGCGACAGTAAGTTCAATCTATATCCCTCAATTCACTCACCAATTAATCAACTGTCTTCTAGGGAGCTGGAGGCGGCGCGTCGCCAGCAGGAGCTGGAGCGTGAGGCGGAGGAGCAGCTGCGTCTGCGCAAGGAGCACAAGGAGAATCTGCGCAAGCGCAAGCAGAACAGCAAAGCTCCGGAGAAGACGGCCGAAGAGCTGCGCGGCTACTCGCAGATTCAGGCGCGCGAACTCAGCGAGGAGGACGCCATACGTCCAGCCTCCCAAAAGGTTGCAGCTCCTACACAACTTGTATATACTTGACTTTAATTGATTTGTACTTTTGCAGAACACTGTGAGCGGCGGCTTTTGGACCGACGAGGATCTCACGGAGCTGATCAGGCTGGTGAAGAAGTATCCGGGTGGCGCCGGCAGTCGCTGGAGCACCATTGCCGAGGCCATGAATCGCAGCGTGCAGGAGGTCACGTTCATGGCTGCCAAAATGAAGGAGAACGGCTATCGCATACCCGGCCAGTCGGCCGATGGCAGCGTCGCCGAGCATCTGGTGCAGGAGTCGCAGCAGGCGGTGCGCAAGGAGAAGGTGAAGAGCGGCAGCAGCAACGCGAATGCGAATGAGAAGAGCATGCTGATACCCGAGACGAACTGGACGCAGGAGCAGCAGCGCGCCTTGGAGGCGGCCATTGTCAAGTATCGCAAGAATGCAGGCGGAGATCGCTGGCAAAAGATTGCCAATAGCGTGCCCGAGAAGACCAAGGAGGAGTGCCTGGTGCGCTACAAATACTTGTGCGAGCTGGTCAAGACGCAGAAGAAGGCCGAGGAGGAGGAGGAGGCGACTGTCGAGACAGTCGAGGAGGAGCAGGAGCAGGAGCAGCAAGAGGAGGAGGAGGTTGCGGTAGCTGCGCCAGCGCCAGCCAAGAAGCTGAGCAAACGCGAGCAGCGTCGTCGCAAACGCGACTTGTCCAGCGACGAGGACTCCGATGATGCATATCTGTATGAGGTCAGTTAGTCGCCATAATCACCTCGAGAAATGCATTGACACTTTGCCAAACAACAACACAAAATCAAAAAACAAAAACCAGCCTCTAAGTAACTAGCAACATTTTGGTGTAAGCGAGATGGCGCATCGTTGTGCAAGCGAGACAGCAACAAGTCGTTTGTACAAATTGTTTTAGCACAAGTTGAGTTCAGTTTTTTTTTTTGTTTCGTTTTCATTTTCAATCGAGATTTAAATTTACATTTAATACATACACTTTTTGTGGCTCAAAACTCAATTAGTTGGCTATCGCTTGTTTCGCATATTTTGTACATAAATGTATTTTTAATTCTAATATATCATAGTTCTTTGCTAAGTAAAGATTTAAACAAAAACATTCATTTTATTTGTTTTAAATTTCTAGTCTTAGGCGCTCAACGACAATCGATTAACGATTGCTGCAATTGTCAGCGTTGCCAGATTGCGCGCAGTTGGGCGCGCAAAACACAATTTAAACTCGCTCCCAGTTGATACAAGTCTTTTGTAATAATTTAGTTTTTTATAAATTCTAAAGTTGCTGTTCAACAACAATAATAAGTTTTATGCATCCGTTTTGTCGGCCAGCACCGACTCTTTGCTGATGTCCAAGAACGATGCCTGCGACATTTCCGTGTCGTCCTCCTCCTCCTCGATCTCCATTTCAAAAATAGTCATCTTGCGTCTTCGATCCGACAGCACCGTGGCCACCTTGCGACTGCCGGAGACGGCCAGCAGCTCGCAGACACCATCGAGGGCCTTAAACGTCGCCGCATCGGATATATCGTGTATACTGTGCGTCACTGTCGCCTCCGGCAGCTTCATCAACGGCGCCAACTGATGTTGGGTGCACTGATTGCGGGCCGCACTCAACGAGAACTGCACAAAATAGCTGTGCGGTCGCACACCCGGCGTGGGTGTCGTTGTCTGCGCCAGCATCGAGATGGACGATTCATTGTAAAACTGCAGATCCACAAAGCGAAGATTATAGTAATCCTCGTGCAATTGCGGCGTAAACGGACCCGGCAACAGTTGGATGCGTGTGCAACGCAACAGATAATCATCGCTGCGACTAAACTCCAGCACCATCGCCTCATGCCAGCTCACGGTGACGGCCAGCATATCACATTTGTTCACCTCATTCACATGATAACTGCAGTTGATAAAATCATAGCTGGTCTCCAGCTGCGACGACGGCTGCTGCTGATCCAGTTCCAGCGTTGGCTCGCAGGCAAATTGCGGCAGATCGCCACAGATGACGGCTGTGGTCAGCTTGAAGCTGGCACTAATACTCTCGGTGGGCTTGTGGAACACCGCATCGATGGCATTGAACATTTTGTCGCGCTGCTGCAACAGCGACAGCTTCGTGTCGTGCGGCACAAACAGCTGGCACTGCGCAAAGCATTCGTTCTCCGCCAGCAGCTCCGACCACAGATCATCGGTGACCTTCGTCGGCAACTGTTGCGTCAAATATGCATTCTCCAGATACTGGCCAACGCGCTCCAGATTGAATTTGCTGCGTGTGGTCAGCATGGCGCTGGCGCTGACACTGGCGCTTGGTTCGCAGCTTGTTTCATCGGGACTCTTCTCCTCGGCATCGCCATTGCCGTCACATAGCTCGGCATCGGTGTCGGCCACTTCAGGTTCCATGGCGCAAAAGAATTCGACAAGCGCCTCGTTCTCTTTGCCCGAGAAGATCATGTCGTCGGGTATCTCCTGATTGGACAGTCGCAGTATCGTGAATATGATCCACGAGTGGAACAGCTTCATGTCGTTCACCAGCGTGTCGATGGTGCGCTGCAGTTCGTGAACTTTGAGTAGAAAGGCGCCGCAGGCGCGCATCGCTTCGCTGGCCACATCCGGCGAGATGAGTGCCTGTTTTATGGAAGACAGATTCAAATATTGAATGAATGAATAGCGTAGAAAAGAACTCACGTCGAAGAAGTGCGTCATGCGGCCAAAACCGGCGATGGTGTTGAGAAAGTAAAACATATTGATGGCCGCCCCATTCAGCTGCTTGAAGACCAAGCCCTGCAGATTATTCAGGCTCAGATCCACCGAGTTGGCAATCTTCTTGAACACCTTCTCCGTCAGGGTTCTGAAAAATAAAATAATTTAAAATAAGTGCGACAATAACAATTAATTATCAAGACAGCTAAATAGCAATACAAATTATAAAAATAAATTGGCGTTTCCCTTTAGCAACTATTTTCTCTAGGTTAACAACTGAATTTTAATTTTTGTGTTTTGTTCAAATAAATTTATAGTTTTTAAAGCGACAATTTGGCACTTTAATTATTGGTAGGTTAAGTAAACTTTTTGAAATGCCATAACAAAATTATTTTAGTTTTTGTCAAAATTAATTATTATTTTCTATAAGCTCATCAAATGATATTTTGTCACTTTAATTATGGATGTATAAAGTAAATATATTTGATTTTAAAATGTGGTAATTATCTTTTGATTAAACCAAACTCAATAGATCAAAAATTAAACAACAAATAAATGACCAAGTTCAAACCAAAATATGAATCTTTCTTATATACAAAAAAAAAATCAATTACAAGTTGTCTGTAAATAAATTAATTAATGGTGGCCAAAGACCTCGCAGCCAGTTTGTTTACTGTTAAAAACTACCCAAACCTTAACAATAAAAAAATGAATGAATAAAGGAATGGTTTAATGCAACTCACTCAAAGAGAAACTCCTCGACTTCCAGCGTAGCATAGCCAAAGACGAGCAGCTCCAGAAAGTTTGCGGAGATCATGCCATAGGCCTGCGAATTTGCATATTTGGTCAGCTTGTTGTCCATCTCCAGCTGCACCGTCTCCCAGGCCTCCGTCAGGCACTGCTGAGTGTCGTTAATGTAGCTGCCAAAGGCAAAAGAAAGTTGGTAAAATTCAAATTTGGTAAAAGGGAGTCGGTTACTTTTTGGTCTCAAGGATGTGGGCACAATGCGAGGCCAGCTCCAGCATGGGCGCAATGCTGTCCTGCAGCACCTGGTTGTGGAAATGCAGCAGCTTCAGCTGGTGGCCGTCACGCAGCAGCGCATAGATGGCATTGAAGTCGCCATTCAGCCGCACATCGTATACATCAAAGTGCTCCGGATGCAGAATGTGCTGGGTGAGATCGATGCTGCCCGCCTGCAGGGCGCCCAACAGCAGCAAATGCACCTTGCCGCTGCGCATGATCACGACCAGAAAGCACGGCGATCCCTTGGGGAAACACTTCTGATCCAGCGACTTCAAACACGGATCAATATTCGTCAACGGCGGCAGCTTGGGCAGATATCGCTTATGCTTGTCCTTGGCGGCGCAAATGTAGCTGTCAAGGCTCTCCTTGCAATTGATCGCCTTGCTGAAATACACCTTCTTGATGTCATCCTCGTAAATCAGCCCGGAGATGATCGTTTCGCTCTCCGCATCTAACAAAGCCACCTTGCCGTTGCTGTAGCCGACTGCGAGCAGCGTTTCGTCCATTTGCCAGCTGAGCGAACGGACGCGCACATCTTCGCCGGGCGTGGGAAACGTGACGATCTTCTGCCAGTTCAGGCGCTGTATGATCACTTCGCCTGCAAAACATTGAAAATTAAACTAAATTTTCAACTTTTTAGAGGGACGCTTTTTTTATACCTTTCTCGGTGCCGTAGGCAATTAGATCCATTTTGTTGTTCCACTCCATGCGCTCCACAATGCAACTCATGTTGCGTGCGCCCAGCAACTTCATGGAGCTCGATTGTGCCATGTTTGCAACTAGTTTTAAAGTTATTTACAGAAATCACTCTTTTTTAGTTATAATTAATTGTTTGCTGCTCATGTTTTTGTTTCAGTTTGCCGGCTTGCCTATCGAAGCTATCGATAGCGCTGCCGGATAGTCGCACAAATATCGCGGGCACAAAAAGCTGCCAGCTGACGGCACAAATATTAAATGCGAAATTTTGTATGTGAAAGCCAAATTCAATAAACTATATATCTAAAGTGGCTTGCATATTTTTTAACAAAGATGACCACATTTGAAATACGCTGGAACGTCCATAGAATCCTTTGCGTTGGCTGGCGTTGCCAGCTGGCGACACAAAGTGTTGCCAATTAGCTGCATTGCATATTCGAATGGGTATATGCAATTTGTACGCAAAAATAGTTTTCCTTGTTTTTTTTGTTTACTAATGTTAAGTCAGAAAGATATTTATTGTGGGTTACATAATTATATGTATACTAGTATCATTTAAGAATTATGACCACAACAAACATATTTATTTTCATGATGTTGGGGCGCTAATAATTAACATAAATTGTAAGGTCTATGTTTATGTATGTCTATGCAGTTGTTGTTTTTGAGCGAGCTTTAGTCCGTGTGTGAGTGTATGATTCTGTGTGTGTGTATTTCTGCATGCGTATTTTTATGTGTGTGTGTGTTGAACGCATTCAGTTCTTGTTGTTGGCTCGTTCTGCAAGTTTTTAAATGGTGTCGCCGACCCCGCCCCCGTCCCCCGCGGTATCTGCGACACTGATGCCATCGGGCTTCAGATTCTCATCGTTGAGGCTGCCAACGGGACTGGCCGCAGCAGCGCTGCCTGGATTGCCGTCGCTTCCAATGTGCGCACTATCGCCACATCCACTTCCACTCGCACTGCCACTTCCATTGCCATTCCCGTTGCCATTCCCGTTGCCGTTCCCGTTACCCGTATGCCATGTCAGACGTTCCTCATAGAATTGTATAACGATCTGGGGACATTTAACGTTCGCCAGCTTGGCTGGCACCAAATCGGCATGATCGCTGCCCTTCCATTTCATAAGGAACATCAGATAGCCGGAATAATCGGTGGCCCCCAAGATTTTCGATGGTTCCAGGCCACGATCGAAGCCAATCAGTTTCTTCTGCTCATCGGTTTCGTCCTCCATGAATGATTTGCGTTTGCTGCGAATCGATTCGGGTGTCGAGGATGTGGACAAACGTTTCTTGTTGTTGGCCGCCGTGGCTGGCTCCTTTTTGTTGTTCTTTAGCGATTCCTCGAAGGTGGCAATTAAATCAGGACAATCAAGATTTTCCACCGGCTCCCAAGTGTTTTCGCTGCGTGGATAACCCTTCCACTTTAAATAGTATTCGGTGCGACCGTTCACTGTGCGTTTGTCTTCAACACGTTCCACAGAGAATTCGGCCATTGCTTCCTTTTTGTTTGCTGTTTGTTGTTTGTTTTGTATTTCGGCGAACTACACTTATTTATTTACTGTAAATTGTCAGCGCACAACAAAAAAAAAAGTTGTATTTGGGAAAAAGGTGACCAGCGCACTGACAGTGTAACCAGAGGCGACCAAAAAGCCAGGTCTGTCTATCGATATCTCGCCTGCTATCGATAGGCACCAAATCTATGTAAAACAGCTGATTTACAAACAACGTGCGCGAAAGAAATTTGTTATTAATTTTATTATATGGTTTGCAAGTTGCACAGAATAACAGAAAATGGGTGAATTTATTGCGGAGATGCAGGAGCGCCTGCTGCCCGAGTACGAGCAAATGAAGAACTTTCAGTTGTTCTCGCCAGACCAAATCAGGTAAGCGAACTAGCAACAAATTAAATGAGTTAAATTTAATATAATATTTACAGAGAATGTGTACGAAAGCGTGAGCGCCTAATGTTGAATGTCACGAAGAGCCAAATCAGCATCGCCGATTACCTGGACTTCATTGTGTACGAGACGCAAATGCACGCCACGATTACCGAAAAGGAAAAAGTAACCGGCATGAAACTGCGCGGTCTTAAGACTTCGATAGCCACGCGCATCATTCGCATGTACCGCGAGATGCTGGTGAAGTTTGCGCACGAGAAGCGACTGTGGAACAATTTCATCAAGTTCAGCAAAAAGTCTGCACCGCAGGAGGTCGCTGGCATCTACGAGAAGATGCTGTCGGTAAGCGGAACTCAGAAACAATTAAGGGGGAAATACATGTTAAACGTCACGATGTTTGTAATATTCGTTAGATTTGTGTAACAGGCAGAAGTCCCTTATATACATATATTATTGATCAGTGTCAACAGTAAGAACACCTTCAATTTTCATTTATATTTCTTCAATTCAATTCTATTCTATTTTTCAACAACAAGTTTACCTACCGATTACATGTATATTCCCCCTTGATGAATCGATCTCGTTAGAGTTTGCTGATTTGCTTTGCTCTGCTCTTTAGTATCATGGCGGGGATCCCGAGACCTGGACCAGCGCTGCCTTGTGGCTCTACGAGTACAGTCGCCTGAATGTGACGCGTGCCGAGAGTCTTTTGCTGCGCGGCCTGCAGCGTCATCCGACGTCGGAGCTGATCAACAAGGTGTTCTTCGACATACTGCTGAAGGAGGCGCATCAGGCGGACAGCAAGCGCACGCTGGCCGACAATACCATTTCGGAGCAGGATATACGCTTGGAGCGTGTCATGGCCGTCTACAAAAACAGCTTGAATCACATAACGCACTGGGATTATTTTCTGAAGCTGCTGGAGGCGTGCGAGGATTACCCTGAGATGACGGTGGATCTGCAGGGCGCCATCATCGATGACATGCAGACGAAATTCTCGCGCAAGCCCGCACTGTGGGATGCGCTGGCCAAGCGTGAGCTGCGCGGCTTTCATTTAGCCGACTTAAATGATTATATGAAGGCGAAAGGCAGCGAGGAGCCTAGTGAGAAAAAGACGCGCATTGAAGCGGACACTGGCGATGAGGAGCAGCGACCACGTGTGTGGAAGACACGAACCAAGAAATCGTGCATTGAGATGTGCGTGCAAATCTATAAGAGCGCCGTGCAATACACGGCCACCCAGGAAATGTGGAACCTGTACTTGGAGACGATGTTGTCGCTGAGCAGGAATCATAAAACCGAACGTTCGCTGATCCAACAGTGCTTGGCCAGCGCCCTGCAGGATGGCCACAACTCGAAGCTGATGCACGCCAAGCACTATGCCACATTGAGCATGATCTTGGGCAACAATGACAATGGCGGCGCTGCCTGTGTGCGCATTCTAACCGAAGCCCTCGAGTTCGATCAGTCGCTGCGAATGCATGAGCTTCTGATGGCCGCTCTCATCCGGATTGATGATGAACCGAATGTGCACAAACTGTTTGGTCAGGTGCGTCGAACGTTGGGCGCAGCAGCATTACCCATTTGGCAGAGCGCCATCAGTTATTATCGGGCACGCGGCGATGCGCAGTCGCGGCGACGTCTGAACGACATTTATACGCTGGCCTGCAAGGAGACGTCGCCGGAGTTTGTCGCCTTGCGTTGCAGCTACTTGCGCTATTTGTGGCACGAACATTCGCCGACAAAGGCGCGCGACGAGTACTCCAAGTTGGCACTGCAGCCGCCGATGTCGGTGCAGCTGCATCGCGAAATGATTGAGCTGCTGGAGAGCTCCAAACTCAAGGTAAGCAAAGCATTTCGGTTGTACTTAATTATCTATTATTGATAACGGATTTTATTTATTTTTAGGATTTACCCACCATCAAATCGTGGCGCATGTGCTATGAATTCATGGCCACGTATTTTGGTAAAACGGAACCAAGTGTCTGGGTGGATTATCTGACCTTCGAGCGGGACTATGGCGAGACCAAGAACATCTCGTTGCTTTGCCGGCGCGCACGCTCCGTTCTCGATGCGAGTCTTGTGTCCGTATTTGAGGAGAAACGTGCTTTGGCCTACATTGGGGCCGTCGCAAGTAGTTAAGCTAAGTTCGCTTATAGGATTCATAGATTTATTTTCGGAATAACTTCCTTTAGCGCTTTCGAACATTTTGTAATTTGCTGTCTGGTAGAATTTTATGATTTTTTATGAGAGCAGTAATTTTTTTTTTTACTACCAATTATAGATAATACAACTTCCAACTAGGAATATAACTTGATAATATTCTTAGTTAATATTATTATTAATTGCAAAAAAAAAAAAAATAGAAAATAATCATAATTAATAACTAAGAATACAACTTCTTAATATTCTAAGTTGCCTACAAATATTTCATATAAATATTTATATTACAAAAATCGAAAATAAAGGAAAATTATTTTCATTACAAATTCAATAGTTTCACTCAAAATATTTGCAGATATATTAAACCATAAATAAATAACTAAGAATACAACTCTCCAAAATTGTTAGTTCCAAAAATATTTCTTACAGATAATTATATCAATTGAGAAAACCAAAAAATAGAAAATTGGAGAATATTCAATATTTTCCACTGGCTACATAGTTATTTTGTACCTCAACTAAAATATATTAAGGTATAAGAAATACGAATACTATAGAATTTATTTTTTATTAAATAATCACATTTTTTAAATTTAAATTTTGTGTGCTTTTGCATTTCAAGTTTTTGTTTGTTTTTTTTGCGATCACTTCTTTTATTTTCAATCAGTCTTATGACAATCAGTAAATTTTATGTATAGTCTTGAAAACCTTGCAAACTATAACTTAAACTAATTAAATAGCTACATTGGGAGCATTTCAATTTAAATGTCAACATTTTTATGAATGAATCCTGAATGTATGGACTGAAAAGTGTTCTTCATGGATGAGATAGCGATTTTTTAAACGCATCTTGAAGTCGCGTCTGCAAATATTTATTGATTGTAGAAGTGTGTGTAGAAGCACACACATACACACATGCCTATTATTTAACCGAGGCATTGATAAGAGAAAGAGCACGCAGATGTGCAATGAGCCCATATATTTGTGAGTGAGCTTACTGTGCAAAGTAATACACAACACACACACACGCAAAGAGATACGCATACACGCACGCACACCAGCTGCCATGATTATTGCTGTCGCAGTCACTCTTTCGCTGGCAATCGAGGCGTTGCGACGTTGGCGTCGGCGTCGCTGCTTAACGCAATCGCTGCCTGAGCTTTAGATGCGCACGCTGGCACCGCTTTAGGTCAGTCTGTTTTTGCACAACACGAGGGCAACACGTAGATAGGTCGCGAGCGCACAAACACACGCACAAGCCGAAAGCGAATTGAAAAGCAAAAGTGAACAAGGAAACAACCACAACAACAACAACAACGACGCCATGGAGTTTAACAATCGTTTGCTGCTGAAGATCATTGAGCTGGTGAGTGACTTTAACTGTGACAGTGACTGTTGAATGTAAACTATCCTTGTGTCTATCTATCGCTGTCTATCTTTATCTCGCTCTCTTTATCTCTATGCGTGTTTATCCCTTTTCTTATCCTGTTGTCGGCCGGCTGCTGTGATAAACTTTTGCTACCCTCATTTTCAATGCTCAATGACTTCAATTTCGGGGTTCACAGTTGGATTTGGAGTTTTTTTGTTTGTTTCTGTTTTCGGCGCTTTCTGAATTTTATGGCTTTCAACTGGTAACTGGTTATTGCGTAGTTTTAAGCTGCGTGTCAGCAATTCTCTTGGGATCCAAACCGGGCATGATGTCATTCATTATTTTATGCGATATTCTAAGACGCCACAACTCTTGATTTCCGAATTCGGATTATTTACTATGCCCGTCATCAGAGCCATTTTTTTGTTCCGTGACGACATTTATGCTTCAGTTAAACATTATTCCATTTGCGTTTCCGTTGGATCCAATGATTTACGATATTCGCCAGTTTCTTTTTTTGTATTTATTTGTGGAGAATATGAAGAGTATTAATGCGAAGTAGCAAAAAACACAAATTTCTATATTTTAAGATTACATTAATTTTTGTTTGTGGAGAGTATTAATGTAAAGTCTTAATTCGGAAATTTCTTTTTTTGATGACATTATATAGGTTTATTTTTATTAATTTGTGGAGTTTAAGAAAATAAGTTATTTATAATATATATTATTTCCACTTGTGGAGAATAAAAAAAAAAGATGTATTTTATGTCATTAGGAAGTCAATTCATTTAAAAAGATTATATTATTTTTTCGACATTGGCTAATTTAATGTATCCCATTTATTTGTGGAGTTTTAGGATGATAATTCATAAATTCAAAAATTTCTTAATTTTATTACCTTAGGTTTATTTGATGATTTTATTTATATATTTCTCTTAATTTGTGGAGAGTGAGAAGATTATTCAATAGTTTATAACTTGTTTATCTTATTTAATTGTTTTTTCAAATTTATGGTGAATAAGAATTAATTCGCAAGTTGCATTCAAGGCATTTGGTACATTTTATTTATTTGGGTTGAATATCAAGATAATGTTCATTCATTCACAACATTATGTTGTTTTATTTGCTGTAAGGAATACGATGAAAAATGTTCCTATCTGTTGACATTATGTACTTTAATTGTGCATCTTACTTATTTGTCATTTAGTTGTGCACAGAAAGTCAATCAGAATTTTCCTTATCGCTAACATTTGTGAGTCACATTTGCATTCCATGGCCTGGACAATCGTAACGTTTAGGTGAATATAATAATAAAATTGTTTAAATGCAAATTGCAATTGCAATTGCAAATGCAGTTTATCAGTTTTTTGTTTTTTGTTTTCTGTTTTCTGTGCTGTTGTTCAGTGCAACATGACGTATGCGCAATTTGAGGCGCATGCAACGCGTAACTGGCAAATCGGGCCTGGCCCAACCCTGCCCCAATTATACGATTTGCTGGATCTTTTCACTTCGAAATGAGCTCATTGAGCACTGAACTCAACTCAACTCAACTCCCGAGCGTCTCTGTCACGGATTACAGTTAAAAATAGCACGCAATGCGAGTCGGTTTTTTGTCAAGGCGAAATCACTTAAGCTTCATGTGTCGCAAGTGCTCCGTTTGGCCACTTGTCAATCTAACTAAAGACTAACTAGATTCTAGCTGCGTTTAATTGATGACAGCATTTATCATTTTTAGTTGGTTTACTATTTGCTTGATTAGCCTGTGATAAACTATGATTGTTGAATATTTGCTTAAAATGTGTAGAACGCTTATCGGAAATCAGTCGCTTATCCTCAAATATAATATGAAGCAATAAATATATTGCAAGATAATATAATAACAGATAAGTCAGCAACAAAAAAAAACATTTAATAGGCAGAGCATTATTGTATTCTTTATTTTATTTGTGGAGAACATAGAACATTATTAACTAATCCACAAATGAATTCATTTTGTGTAATTAGTATTTTATACTTATAAATTCACAAGTTGTATTATTTTTTGACATATTGCTTTTTTTTTTTAAATATTCTTTGTGCAAAACATAGAAAATTATTTATTTATTCACAAATTGTATTTGTTTTGTGACATTCGAATTTAATTTGTTCTATTAATTTTCGCAAATTTATTTAGTTGGAACATTAGGTTGTTTATTTGTTCAACTTATTTATTTGCTTTGTTTATTTGTTGAAAATAATTTAAAAATTAATTTATTATGTGCAAATTTTTTTGCTAGTGACTTAAATATTTGAGCTTGCAAAATGTTATGCAAATAAATGATTTGTAACAAATATGAACTGCAACTGCTGACAACATTTATTTGAAATCCGTCTAAAATGGCACCGTCAATCACCGATTGATTCACGTAAATTAAATGGAAAGTGAATATTGATGAGGGAATGATCTTAGATCATCGCATTGTTGCTGACCGTGTGAAGTGTGTGAGTTTGTGTTCGGCACGTATGCAGTTGGGGGCGGCACTTAATATTAATGGGCGTGACACACCCAAAAACCCGAGGCGTAATCAAAGTCGAGCCTTACGCGGCGCCTTGGCACGTCGCAAAAACACAAACCAAATCGTTATTGTTGTTGTTGTTGTTGTTGTTGCGATGCTTTGCCGATGATGATGCAATGCTCATTACGCATACGCCATGTGCGCGCCTCGGGCGGACAGCCGGCAAAGGTCGGCGGCGACGAAGCTGCTGCTGCTGCTGCTGCTGCTGTTGCATTGAATAAACAAAACAAAAGGCAAAACAACTGGTGTGAGTCGTGTGTGAGCGACATAGCTAATTTGATACTGCTACTGACTGCGTCGCTTAATGAGCTGACCGAACAGCCACAGAAGCATTCCGAATTAGTCATCGACAAATCAAAACAAGTAAAAAAGCGACAGTGCGAGCGTGCTCGACCGTAAGATACCCGCAACCCGATATATGATATGTGAACACAAAATATACCAAACAAATATACCGAAATTTGTTTTTTGTGTATATATCATTCATATATCTAGAGAAACAATGCGCGAACTTCTATGTATCTTTAAGACTGACTTTATTATTTCGACTTGTACTTTAGATTTGTGGGGGCGGAAAGGGGCGTGGCAGATCTAGGTGTTCATACAGACAGACAGACAGACAGACGGACATGGCTATATCGACTCGACACTGCTCAAGAATCTATCAACTTTATGGGGCCTCCTTTTCCACACATCTTCAGCTGGCACCAAGTTATAATACCCTTCTGACCCATTGGCCAGTGGATATAATCGAACACTGTGCAAGAATAGCAAGTGTAAATATTGAATCATCACGCACTCACTGCTTGAGACCCTTTTAAAATATATCTGCAATATCTTTTGCTCTTGGACGCACAAATCTTTTAACGAGCCCATAAATGTTTTAACTGCAACATCGCGAATCGCAAATTTCGAATTTCGAATTTCGAATCGCAAATCGCGATTTGTTATTTGTTATTTGTTTGGGGCGTCAGTGGAGCATTGGCCAATGTCAATGGCGTGTCAGCGTCACATAATTAATTGCCACACACTCATAGGTATGTAAGTATTTTATTATTGTTGTTGTGTACTTGTTGCCCAGCTTAATTTGGACAACAACTCGATTGACTACTTTTTCGCCTTTGTTGGCCTGCTGGGCCTAAAATGGGGCGGGTTTTTTTTTTTTTGTTTTTTTTGTATTTGTATTCGCTTGATAATCTAACGAAATTCCACACCTATGACCATTATAATAACACAGGCCTACAATATGGCGACCTTTTGGATGATGTCAGCATCGCTAGCCAAACACAGATAGTTCATCATCTTTTGGATTTATCAGTCGCTATCAAGGTCAATTCCACAGACCAGATCTCATCGCATTTGCCAGACGCCAAAAAAATCGGAACATAAACAATCTTTTTCCTTTCCATTTTTTTAATGCATTTTCTCACAGCCTTGAAATCGTTAGGCGATTATGTTATAAACAAACTACGCCACTAATTTCCACAGCACAGTCAGTACAGTAGAGTCAACTTTTTTTTGCCGGAAGAGTAATAAATGTTTCTTGTTTCTTTTCTGGTATTTCTCTTTGGGCTTCTGTTGTTGTTATTAAGAAGTTTTTTTTTCAGCACAACAATGCTTTTAGTTATCATATTAGCTATACTTTATTACAACAAAGAATGTGTCAGAAATAACCAAAAGTTTTTTTTTAAATTTATTTACCAGTTGTTAACAAAACAATGTTTCCAGTTATTATGTTTTGTTGTGTAAATAATGAAATGTTTTTATAATGCCATTTAAATATGCCAATAAATATTATAGAGACAATTTTAATATGGCAAGTTAATCACTTATTTTTAAATATTCCAATAATTGTTGAAATATTTCAGGGGAATGAAATTAATCAAGCAAATTTAATTTTAATATTAATTTCTACAAATTAAAATAGCTGTTTTAAAATATGTCAGGAGAATATAAATATGATTAATATTAATATAATTATTTAAATATTATTCAAATAAATCAAGCGAATTTCCAGATGGCTTTAATTGCAAGACAATCATTTAATTTTACACATTAATAAAATTCTGACAATTTCACTACAATATTGAGATAAATACGAAAAAAATTATATTTTTAATATAATAAGTGAATGATAAATAATTTTAGTATATAGAAAGTTACGCTAATTAACTGTTGATGAATTTACATTGGACATTTTAAATTACCTGCTCAGCTTTTATATTCCACTTTATTTTCGTGCAATTGTTTCGACTTCCAGAACCTGAAAGCTTTACAAATTTCTATACATATAAAATTACCTGCTTAGCTACTTTTTTGTGTGTAATTATTTCCCTGAAATAGAATATTGTGTAGTAAGGTTATCGTAAAATTGACTTTGCCTGATGAAGTGTTCACTCCGACCGCAAATCATTCATGGTATTGATTTTATTTATTACATTTATACATATCTGATTACCACTAGACAGTCATCTAAAATGCAGTTTAGCCTTTAACGAACATTTAATACTCTTCTTTTGGATCCTCACTGCGATCTAACCTGGCGGATACGTGATAATATGGCGCATCCGCCATGACTTCACTTTTTGCGTGGCGAATATTTAGTAATTATTGACAACGTTCCAGCTAATTTTATTTGCCTCTAATGGGCGCGTGGTAAACAATAAGCCCAACATATATGTATATATTTTGTTTATATAATTGCGTCTGCTTCGTTGTCTGTTCTATATATAGAGTCTAATGCGATATCTGTAAGCGGCTAACACACATTGTCCTAATGACATTTTGCTGTTATTTCGCTTCGTTGTTGCCGTGGCTCGCATTACAAGTTAAATAATAATAATCGAAACTGTGGTGCGAGGATGTCGCGCATATTTGCCAGGATATCCAACGGCGTGGCATCCTTTTAGCCAGGCAATTAGCGACGGCTAACGGCATTTCTAATTGATTGATTGATTGCCATCCCCGATTAAGTGTTTGTGCCGCACCCGTGTTTCCATTTCGAATAACATACCATCGATGGTCGATGGCAAATGGCCCATCAATATCGACGTGATATCGCATGAATATCGCAATAATTTCCATATTTTGATAAGCGCTCGCCACGGGAATTACCTGATGATTTTAATGGGCTTAAACAACTGGCAACTGGCAATATGTTCGTGCCCGATATCTGTGCGTATGTATATTCGCAGAATACTCGAACTTAAGTGCGGGGCTTTAAGTTTTAACGATAAACAATTGGCATCTTATTACTGATTTATATCAATCGTTGTTTGGAACATAAATGCAAGTTTATTTAGTTAGTTTACTGCTGCTTAAAATTAAACATTTCTGTGTGTTTACTTTAAATTAGTTATTGAAGTTTTACATATGTGTACTTCTCAATATCTGTTCACTGATCTATATCAATCTTCAAGTAAATAGTATTTTTGTGTAATATTTATGCACAAAATTTGGTATCTGATTGAAATAAGTTATTGGAGTTTAACATTATAAGAGTTAACTGTTGGTTTTAATTTTTACTGTAAGAGAATAGCTGAAAATAATTATTTTTCAGTTTATCCTTTAAAGTAAAAAATGAAAAATAAAATATAACAAGAGTTTATTCAAAAATATAACTTCAAGTTTCCTAAAGGCACTTATTCTGCTGATTGACAATCGATTGAGGACTGTTGGTTTTTTTAAATATTGTTAAGATGTCAGAAATTATAGATACCAATTTTTAATTATCCAGTGATTGAAAAGTAATTGCTCAAAGATAGTTTTTGATACTTATTGGTGTCAATCACTCGCTTGATTGAAGATTTTCTTTCTTTCTTAACTTACTCAACTTATTTGTTTTGTCACTGCACCTCTTTCGGTTGATGTGTCCGCAACTCTGGCTGTCTGTCTGTCTGTCTGTCATGTCCTCACGTCCCTGTCTGATCCAAGTTTCGAGCGCCCATCGCAGGTCTTCACCGCCAGCATTATCTTGTTGATTGAGAGCGTCGCGGATCACGGCTATAGCAGTGAAGCGATGCTGGTCTGCGGCACGCTGGCCGGTTATCTGATCATTTGCAGTTCCCTGACCATAGGTAATGTTTGTTTTTGTTGCCTCCCATTGCCTTGAGCGGCCAATCATCAGCATCCTTTGCAGGACATTTGCTGGGCGCCAAAATGGACAAGCGAATCGATATACTCTTCTCTGCTGCCGGCTGTGTGCTATTCATTTCCACCGGGGCCATCATTCTCGATCGCTGGATGAACAATTACGAGACGGCCATCGATAAGAACACCATTCTGTCCTCGGGCGTTCTGGCCTTTGCCAATGGAGCCATTTTTATCGCCGACACATTTGTCATATTTCACGCCAAATAAATGTTGCCAACAAAAAACCAAACACGCAAAACCCAAAAAAAAAATAAATAAATTTCAGAATACTGATTAATTATGCCTTCTGTGCTCCAAGCGGGGGCGAATGGCGAATTTGTGATTGAAAATCGAACGGGTGCACATAATAAATAGATTCGCTTTGAATTGAGCACTGAGAATAAAATACATCAATTCGTCGACTTCTCTGCACGAAATGCAAATTTAACAGCCGACTATGAGAACTTGAGAATCGCCGAGGGGGAATTTAAGATTGACTTGTCAATTGAAATGAGAAATTCAACAGCCAAAAAATTACATGAAAAATTTCATTTCACTTTGAGTTTATTTAATAGTTCATTAATTATTAGTTTAGTTTAAATTCAAAATTAAACTGCCAACAATTATAGACCATTTGCCTAGGCAGCTGAGAATGTTCTAGTCCATTTGAATTGAAAATTAAACAGCTTAAAAATAAATGAATTTTTATTTTAACAATTTGGGAATCGCAGAGGAGATTGAAATAATTCCGTTGAATGTGTTGAAGTTGACAAAAAATAAGCTTTGCACGGTTAGTTTAAAGTTAGATTTACGATAGCGCCAAAAAGTATGCTATAAAAACATAAAACTTGTTTTTCCACAGCTCTTGTCTTTTGATTATTTGTAGGAAATATGGTTTCTATGGTTTTGCTAAAGTCACTGTGACTTTTATTAATAATTGAATTTAATTTGTATGTACCTAATATTTACCTATTTAAACATAAGTTGGGAAGCTTTTTCCACAGTTCAATTCAAGGTTTTGTTTTTAATTATCGAATTTCGCAATTTATTTAAGTTAACTTAATAACATTGCTGCCTTTGTTGTCATAATTCTAAAAAAAAATGGCTTTTTAAATACTTTAATTGATGCGCAGAAAGGTTTCCATAAAAAAAAACTATTTCAAAAACTTCAAGCTTTGGAATAAATTGCAAATTGAAGGATTAAAAAAAATGCATTTTGCAACTTTCAGCATAAATTGGAAATGTATTAAGAAAACGAAATGAAATAAAATACAAATTGTAGATAATATTCACAAATGGTTTACAACGCAGCACCTTTGATATTGAATAATAAATGTTAATAAAATAATAATAAATAATTTTTCTTCTACAGGGCATTGCCATCGCCTGCGTTGTGCTCTACGAGATCGTCGGAGACCTGAGCAATCGTCCCTTGATCGTCTGCGGCACCATCGGTGGCTACACCATCATCTGTGCCATTCTGCTGATCGGTAAGTCCTTGCTCAAAATCGGATAACTAAATTGGATAAACAATGTGATATGGTTGCAGGACACGTGCTGGGATCGGTGATCGAGAAGCGTCTGAATGCGTTAATCTCGCTGATCGGCTGCATTCTGTTTGTGGCATCGGGGGCGCTGGTCATCGATCAGTGGCATGATGAGCGCATCTACTTTGGTGATCGCAAGCGCGATTCTATTGCGGCCGGATCCCTGATGATCATCAACGGTGCCGTCTTCCTGATGGACACGCTCTCCATCTGCAGAACGTAAGCGTCGACAAACCACATCGAACAACAACAAACAAACAAAACAGAACTGTTTTTTTTTTTTATATATATACAAAAATCAATTGTAATTCTCATTCTCACAACATATATTTAAACATATATGTGAATTTTTTTGATATCTACTATAACGACTTTATGTAGCACTTAAGTGAAACTCTAAATCGCACCACAATCGGCGTTCGCTAAAAACATATATGAAATTGTTCACAGGAAAAGAAAAATATACTATATCTATGCTGTATCTGTGTTTTTTGTGTATCTGCATTCATAGTATCTAACTGTATCTGTATCTGCTGTTGCTGTTGCTTGTGTATCTGGCCAGTCTGATCTGGAACTGGCCATGTCTTATTGCGCATAATTGCTTCAAGCGCATTTTCAGACTCTTTCTGGGAAAATTGCTTCGACACACGCCGCGTGACGTCACGTGCCAACTGCTGTTAGCGAAACCGGCCCAAAAGGTTGACAACATTTTCGGATTTTAGCCGCCTGTACTTTCAGTTTTCAAGATCTGTTCATAAACCATTTTTTGCGCAGATTTGCAATGCTTCAAATTTCGTAATTTTATACACGACAACATTCAATGTTTGATTCTTTTACTTATATTATATTTAATTTCAGTTCAGTTTAAGTATTAAACAAAATAAAATACTATTTTATGTATTAAGCTTGGAAAACATAATTATAAATTCTTAAGGGCTTTTTATTTAGTTATTTGAACCATTGAAAATTTATTGAGAGAATAGGAAATGAAAAGTGGATTTAACTACTTAAAAATCATATTAAAGAATAAATATTTTAAAATCGTCGACAAGTTTTAAATGATATTTGAGACATATTTTAGATATTCGTATATAAAAAAGTTAGTTTTAAAATATATTAAATTCCTATAATTTGATTATTTATTTAAAAAGTTCGATTTTATATATTTTTTTTTAAAGTCAAGTTGAAATCTTCTACAAATTTATCCACAAATTTTAAAGATTCATATATTGTTAGATTGTCAGTTAAAATAAGATATGACCTATATTTTGATTTTTTGTTGACAAAGATTGACAAAATATACATTCTTAACAATATTAAAATAAAAACATTTTAAATTTGTCGTTAAGATTTAGTTGACATTACTAAATTTTCGTCAAGTTAAAATCTTCTATAAATTTGATGAAAAAATAAAAAAAATATAGCTTATAATTTAATAATTTATATGCAAAGTTTGACAAAATATTCAATATTATCATTTAAGTAAAACCATTTTAAATTTGTCATCAAGTTTTGTCGAACTTTTTTAGAGATTCACTTATCGTAAAAAATATTGCTTTTAATATAATTATTTGCCAAGTTAGAGAAAATAAACAATATTAAATCTACAGTTTTCGAGTGCACTACAGTTAGAGTATTCATAGTTCGGCCGCTCGCAACAAATGATTTTCATAGTTTTTCATGTTCATTTATATTGTTACATTGTTTTTCCCCATTTTATTTTTTTGCCTCATGCCCTGCGTGTGATTTTGTGATTTTGTTTTTGCTCTCGTTGTCGTTGTCGTTATCGCTGCTGTCGTTGTGTTCGCTTAATAATTAAGCAATTTAGTTAATTTATAATTATTTCTTATGTTCAACCCTCACACATGGCCTGGCACTCCAGACGCACCGTGGTGCCCGTCTTAGTGGAAGAGTCGACGACCAAAAACCCAGTTGAGATAAATCGCTTTTAGCCTGGGATTTGCGATGCGCTCCACTTACAAGAGACTTTGAACCGAGTTGTGATTTACATTTAAATTCATTATTTTTTCAGTTTTTTTTTTTTTTTTGTTTTGTTCTAATCCGTTTGTTGCTGCTTTGGCTTAATGATAATTGTATAGTTTAGTAGTAAGCATTATTTTGTAATACAATTATACTTGCCGAGCGACTTTCATTGGGCGGAATTTAGAATCCATCAGGGCTACAGGTTCGTGTTGAATGCTCGTCACGATCGTCGTTTTGAGTAACTCAGCAGGCACATGAAATTACTTTACTACATTCCTACCAGATCTGGAAAAAAATTCAAGTTAGCATGGCGAGCGAGAATAAACCTACCATTATGGGCTGTGACTTTGAGATCACCGGCAAGCTGCCCAAGGAGGCCTTCGAAATGTTTGCCGTTGCCCAGGCGAAGCTGTTGGGACTGCGCGGCTATATCATCCGGGTCGCTGACGATTGTTACCGGGGTCAGCTGCAGGGCGAGGGCAAGGTGATCGAGGCCTTCAAGCAGCTGATCGCCACCGCCGCCGAGTATGTGGCTGCCGTCAAGGAGTTTGTGCTCAAGAATCTGAAAGTCATTGTGGATTACACCTACGAAACTTTCGAGCTGCGGAAACCAAAATAAAACATTAATTCTTCGATCGGCAATAATAATCATAAAATCTACAATAATTTAGATTCCAGAAAAAGACAAAATTCTGCGATCGGTAATAAAACAAAATTTCGAAATAGCAAATTTTATGCTCGACTTATCTTGATGGCATCTTTGATTATTAATGTTTAGTGTGTGTATTGGGCTAGGCCTATGTTTTTTTTTTTTATGTCTCTAAACGAGTTGACGAGTTTTCGCTCGATCATATTACTTATTATACTCGATCATCATCAGATCTTATCTGCGCCAACTGCGAATACGCGAATTCATTCAATGCCGAAGAAGGTGCCACCTTTTTTGCATACAAATGGTTGCGGCACGCCGGCCACAGAATCGTGATTATGTTTTGAAAACAATACACGATCAGCCCATATGTATATATATGTATCAAGACGCATCTGCTAACGGCTGCCAGTGTTGAAGAAGGCAATCATTGTATCTATCTATCTCTTTGTAAGTGGGAAGCTTATGGAATATCGAATTGTGTCAAGGCAGTAAAAAAAAAAAAAATAGAAAATTTTACAAAGAGCGAAAGATGGCAGGTAACATTGAGAATAATAGAAATAGAAATCAAGACAAAAATATAGTATCTATAGATAAACAAAGTAATGACAAAATTTTTTATTATTATAACATTAGCATTTTGATCAAATTACTTTTATTTTTCAAAAAAGTCATGAAACAAAAATTGTGTCACTTTAATTGTTGATATCTTAAGTTATTATATAATATTTAGAACTGATTAAGTATTTTTATTTAAATTTTGTAATTTTGTTCGAATTTGTTTCTTTTTTCTAAAAAGTCATCAAATGAAATTTTTTTCAATTTAATAATTGATATATTAAATAAACATATTACTCTATCAAATGTAGCTATTTGTAATAAATTTGTTTTATTACAATATCTGTATTTTGCTTAAATTATTTATATTTTTAAATGAAGTCATTGATATCTAAAGTAATTATTTGAAATTTTAGCAATTTGTTCAAATTTGTACTATTTTTCTTAAAGTCATGAAGTAAAGATTGTTCCAATTTAATAAATGTTAATGTTGAAATGAAGTTAACTTTTTTTTCAAATTAACATCAATTAAATAGCCTAATATATAATTTACTTTATAAGTCGTTCCCACTGGTTTTAACTATTGAGCTATTTATAATCTCTTGGGAAATTAAAGAACTAATTATGACTTGAATTAATTTTGTATAGTCTGCATTATGTTTAAATTTATTCAACTGTTTTAATAAATCATTATCATTTCATTATTTTGTAACTAAACCAAAGTAAATAGCTCAAAATGACATAATGCAAACAAAATTTGAATCTTTCTAATTAGCTGTCAATAGCTGTGGATGGAGACAGACAGAGAAAGATTGCAAAGATAGTTGGATGGTGAAAGGACAGAGAAAGGTAGAGATGTAAATAAAGAGATTGATATGCGTCAGATTGTTTTTGCAGCCTATGCCGTCATTTAATATAATTGAATATTAAACAATATAGCATTTTTTGCAGCGCCGACAGGTAGGAAATAATTTGATGTGGATAGCGCGACAATCGTTGCTACGAGAGTTCAAACAAAGGCAGCGCTACAGTTTTATGGGTCAATTTGCGGACGCCCATTACGAATGTACAGTTGTAGTGGTAAATAATGGCGCACACACATACACATACACATGCATCTCTCTCTCTCTCTCTCTCAGTGTCGGTGTGTGCGTACTAACCCATATGCGAAAAAGCCGCAAAATTGAAGGAAATTAAGCGAGGCTAGCGCATTGTGGCAGCAACTAATCAGGCCCGCTAAAAGCGACGACGTCGACGCCGACGCCGTCGCGTCGTTGGAACAGCGATTGCGGTCGGTGCGAATCAGTCGCATAATTGCAACGCGGTGGCAACGCCGGCACAGCTCAGCTAAGAACAGGCGCAACAGTGCTGCCAGCTTGTGCAGCTAAAAGCGCTTCTAACGCAAAATTATGTTAATTAAGAAATTCATTTATAATTTATAATTTATGTACTCACTCGTTATAGTTGTTTGCTTTTAATAAACCCAAATATTTGGCTGCAACTCGCAGCTGTGCCCGCTGGTGTTTGGCTGTAAAATGGCTAAATTGCCACTGCTGCGCCGTCAGCAGCAGCGGTGATTGGCGCAGTCGCAATCGAATCAGAGTCGCCGTCGTCGTCGTCGTCGTTGTTGTTGTTGTCGCCGTCGTGTTTGCTGCCGACGCTGCCGCCGTCGTCGTCGTCGTCGTCGTCAGTCAGTCAGTTTGCTTTGAACACTCGTACGTGAAAGTTGGCGCTGCGTCTGCGACGGCGTCTTGAACAGCAAAACAACAAGAAACAACAATTTTTGAAAGCGCAGGCGTGCAACGGTTTTTTTTCTGTGTTCGGCCGCACGAATTTTTTGTTTTTGTTATCATTTTGTTCGATGTGCTGATGGTTTTAGATGTGAAGTGAAAAGCATATTTTTGTGCATACTCAAAAGTTGTGTTTTAACGCAAAATATGCTGCAAGATTAATAGCAGCGGCAGCGGCAACGGCAACGGCAACGGCAAAAAGTCAACAACAATTACGAGTGTGCAAAATACGATAAGAGGAAGAGGTGAGCAATAAAAATCAACTAAAGGAAAATACAAAAAAAACAATGCTGCCTATCCCAGCTGACACACATATGTATTTAATGCACAGGCGATGGACACGAACTTCAGATACAGATACAGATACCAAGACACAGATACAGATACACAACAAGCTAGACATAACCTCATTAAAGTTGTCGCTGTTGTTGTCCTCATTTTATCCGGCTGCCCAGCCATCAACTTCGTCTTCGTCTTCGCCTTCGCCTTCGATTATTGAGCCGTTTTGACTTTTTTCTCCCAATACCGTCGAACCTGTTGCCAAAGTAGCAAAGAGAAAAAAAAACAGAAAAATTATATATCTTATAAAAAAAAAATATAAAAACACCTCTAGAAATATGTGTAAGCTTATTTCGATACACTTCTATCAGCCGAGGGTAGTTCAACAGTCGCATGCCACATTTTGCGGTCATTCCGCTTCATTGGATGGCCGAAGTGCAAAACTAAAGGCTTCCTCAAGGCTTACACAAAATATTTATAATTTTAGACATTTTTCTACTTTACTTTTTTGTTTACTGAATATTCTCTGAGACTAACAATAAGTTTTGAATTTCAGACATTGAATTTGTTTTTTTTATCTCTGCCGAATAATTGTAAAATCATTATAACTTTTTAATGTTCTGCTCTCAAACCATTTCAATATACTGTTCAAATATTTATCTTCAAATAAAAATTCAAAAAACTTTTAAAGATATAGATAGCCGACTTAAATTGCAGGGGTGTCAATTGCAGTTTTACGATAATGACTTTATATTTTATGCAATGTTATTGCAATTTACAATTATCTGTAGTGTGTAATTAAAAATGAAAATAAATTTTCGGTCATGTTTTTATATTAAACTAATGCTCATTAACATGCTACTTTTTGTTGTTCCAATAAATCGCACAATTTTGTTGTGAAACATTTCATAAAAACAACAAAAATTGTGGAATTCCAAATCAATTTCTATTAATACATAATTTATTATTACTAACAAGAATGTATAATTTTTTATGATAGGAAGGAAAAATTAATAAAACGAAAGATATTGCATTTAAATTGTATGAATTTATAATTTTTAAAGAATTTAATCAATTATTACTAACAAGAATTTATAATATTTTTTAATAGGAAGGTAAAATTAATAAAACGAAAGATATTGCATTTAAATTGTATGAAATTATAATTTTTAAAGAATTTAATCAATGTTAAAAGCCAAGATTTTACTTTTGAATTTCATTAAAATATAGAATTTTTAATTAAATGAATGCAAAATGAATTAAAGTTTAAGCTGAAGATATTGCTTTACAGTTTCATTAGTTTATCATCGAGTATTAAAAAAAAAACAAAACAATTGACTTCCATTTAAATAGATAAATCATAAACTAAGAAACAATCCGAAATACGCAATGCATTTAACATAAAAAATGAATTTTGCAGCCAGCAACTTTACTATTCATAATAAAAATATTCATTATAGTAATATGCATAGTAATAATGAGAAAAGTGAATTTTACAATTTATGCAATTATCGCAGCTGCAGTTATCGTCATTATAACGTCAAGCTGATTTATTTTGAGATGTTTCGCCTCAGCGTAGAGCATTCGTAATTCGTTATTAGCCGCATTAAGCTCAATCTTCTTAGTCTGTTAGCTTGTCTTGGCGTTGCCATGAACTTGCTCCGCTGCGGAGTGAGGATTGCGGAGTCTGAGGTTGAGGTTGAGGTTTATAGCAATTTTCGTTTGGACTCGCCGCCTCCCCGATCCCCATCGTCAATTCTCGATTCGCCGCTCTCGAGAAATGATTACATTTAGAGTGCGGAGAGTCCGAGAGCATCATTATCGCCGCGCTTGAAATCTACTTTTGGCCCAGCTGCCAGCTGCCAGCTTCCAGCTTCCAGCGGGCCAAAAGGAATTGAAAGTGCGCGCGCAAGCGCAATTAAGGCCAAGTGCGCAAAAAACAAGTCAACGCCGAGAGCCAGAGAGCGACAAAACAACAACAACCAAAAAAAAAAGAGTTAAATTAAAGACAACAGCAACAAAGTAAAGTGTATAAAAGTCATCCGAAAAGCGACAAAAAAAAAAAAAAAAACAAATAAACAAACAAAAGCGACGCAAGTCGAAGGCTGAAGTGGAGCGCAAAAAAATTCACTTTTTTTTTTGTTTTTTTGTATGTTGGGGGCGCAGAACACGACTCCAACATCGACTCCAACTCGACTTCGCATATCTCTCTAGCTTTAGCTTGTGTGGTGAAAATCAGCATACAGGTTATACAGATTTATGATCACTTTCTGATACTGTTCGCTTGTCTATCTGGTCACCTGAATGTGTCCAGCGGATGACTGAAGATGCAAAGGAGGTCAAACGGCGATAATGCAAAAAAATAAACTTATCTGAAAAATGCAGTCTATCTCTTACACTCTCTCTACTATATCTTTTACTCTTTCGCTCTCTCCCGCGATGATTTGTGATTATTGAAATAAACTTGCGACACCTCCAAAGCTACAAATCTTTAGGTGTTTTTTTTTTTTTTTCGTTTCTCGCTGAGCCAAGCCCATAAGTTTCCGGCACAACTTTGTCTATAACTTTGTGTGCGTGTGTGTGTGTGTGTGTGTGTGTGAAAGGTGCAGCGGCGACGATCGACGCCTTCAGCTGTTGATACTAACCAAAGTCGGCGAATTTCTGAGACAACTTTCCTGCTGGCTGCGGCAACAAATTGTGGATGTTGCAACCGGGCTGCCGTCTTAAGAGTTTATTTGCTGATCTTAGCTTCACATACATATTTCGCATATTTATTATGCAAACATCAACATCAACAACAGATCGGGAATGGCAAAAACTCTATTTCCCCGTCTGTGTATTTATGTTCTAAGCAACAACACTGAGCGTGACTAATGCGACTAACGTGGGAAAGCTTCGCGAGTCGCCCACGTTGCAGGCGGCGTTGGGAGCAGCTGTGCAACAGTTTGGGGCAGCTGCCTGTGGCCAGTGGCCAGTGGCCACTGTCAGTGAAAGCGGCGCGTTGCATGTGCCACGGCTGCCTGCTCCGCATTCGTAATTGTTGCTCTTGTGGCGATTCAAGCGTTGCTCACTTAATTGCCCCCCGGATATTGAGCTGCTTGCCGCTGTTAATTGGCCATGCAATTGACCGACGAAACTTGATTTGCATACACCTATACTATATACTATATAGTATAGGTCTGTCGAAGCTGTCATTGCCATCATCATTAGTTGAAGCGCTGTGTGCGGGTTTCCTGCGCCAAAACCAGTCAACACATAAATTTCAACTCATTTGCGTTAAATAGTTTCAGCCGTTGTCATGGGCCAGAATTTGTGGATCATTACGCCCACGCATTTGCGACAATTTAAGGTCAATAGTTTTTCACAACAACAGCAACGACAACAGGGAAAAAACAACGAATACTGAAAGCATTGAGGCGTCAAAATGGCCTAAGCCTACGTGCTTCTGCTAAGCACAGACAATCGACTATTTTTACCTATAGTGTACTATATATAGGCACATTCTATTGTGCTCGATCTTATACCCTGCAACCAGCAAATCTGAACGAATATTTATGGCTGAGAAGACTACAAAGTTTGTCTGGCATTAAAAAAGAAAAAGAAAAATCTACAATTATATAGCATTAAAGAGAATTCTATTAAAAATTAATTATCCAAAATTAAAATACAAATACTTGAGGGCATAACGAATTATACTTTGTCAGTTATTTTACGGTAGAACCCAAGTAAGATTTTTGTTTACGTACTTTTTCACTTTACATTTCTTAATTTTTTTGCAACATTTAACAACAATTTATAGCAATAGAGGATAACAAGTTGTTTATTATTTGTGAAGTCAATCCAAAATAAATTGTTATATATTTTATTTGTATGTTAAATATTTTTTATATTATTTATTCTTCGAACAAGTTGAATACTAGTTTTTTGGGGAAAACATATTGCAGAAATAAAAGATTTTTATTAAAAAACTTGACAACGTAAATAAATTCAGTGACTTACAATATTAAAATTTTTATTTTTCTTTTCAAAAAGCGAAAAAGAAAACAATTATCACATTAAAAGAGTAAAAAATTATAATGGTCAACACAAATGAATTGTTGTCTACAACATATACATGAAATTAATTTTTAAATTGTATTTGTTTTAAAAGTTAACAATTTATAGACTTCCGAAGTAGCAACATAACAAACATTGAACATATAGGTAAATCTGCCCATAGAAGTAGAGATGAGCTGCCTAATTGAGATGACAGTTGATCGTTATCGATAGTCGTTTATCGATGTCAATTTGCAGGGTATTCCCCAGTCGATGCTGTTTTGCAGCTGCGCATTCTTATTTGTTTTTCTCTTGGTTTCTGTGATTTTTACTAAACTCGAGTTTTTTGTTTGTGGCGATTGTTGCCCGCATCAATTCGGGCCACTCGAATGTGGCAGTCTTTGCCCATATGGGAAAAGCAATAGCAAAAGCAAAAGCAAGAGCATAACAAAACAAAACAAATACACAATGGCCAACAGTTATGCATAGATAGTTAGATACTCGAACTGATTGCTGTCCGCTCGGTCAGTGGGTGTATTTGTATTCGCATGCGTATTCGAATTCGAATTCGTTTTTCTGAGAAACAAAGACGGCAAAAGCAATCGACATTTAAATTACCAAAAATTGTTGCAAAAAAAAAAAAAACGAAAATAAAATAAAAAATGCGAGCTGTTCGTGCACGAATAATTAATGCCATTTTTACCATTCACTTCACTGCAATAGCAATTTTAAATTGATCAGCATTAAGTCAATTATGTTGTCAGAACGCTTTTTTTTTGTTAAGTGATAAATATAAATATGCTTAGTTTGGAATTTTGTATTTAAAATTTAAAAGACTTTAAATATTGAAATGTTAGAGTCTATTTTTAAATTTCAAATCGAAAGTTTTCACTTGAAAGTTTATTAACTTAATCATAAAATTGTAATTAAATGAATTTAATTTTTTAATTTACATAATTAATCATTAATGATTGTCGCCGTAAAGGCACTTTCTGAACAGGATAAATATGATATACATACATAATTTTTTATTTACACATTTTACATTACTTAGAAGTTTCGCTATTTTATCATTACATTTAAACTAAACAAATGCACTTTGCACAGTATTGATTTTTTTGTATATATTATTTACAATTTTCAGTCAATAATTAAAAATGTATAGTGAAGGTTTTATAATTTTATCATTAAATTTTGACTAACTTTGTTTTGATGTCAACTAATTGTTCATAGTCGGCTTCATAATTTATTTATACTATTGACATTACTTAGAAGTGGTAACTAAATTAATTAAATTTAATTATTTTTCGAATTTTATGAATTCAAAATTATATTTTGTTAAATTTAATTATTTTTCGAATTTAATGAATTCAAAATTATATTTTGTATGTTGACAATTCATATTCCATAATTGTTTAAATAAATTAAAAGTTTAGAATTTATTTACACATACAATTTATGGTTCATAGATATTATTTAAAGGTTTTTTATATTTTTATCATTAAATTGCAAGTAAATTAACCAAATGAAAGTATTGAAAACTAAATATAATGTGGGCTATTCAGATTTCCCAACCGTTTAAACAACTAAATTATTGGATGGAGAGCCGCAAGCTTTTGTCAATTGTTGAACTCTTTGCAAATGTTAATCTTTAACTAGAGAACGAACTATATGTATGTATAATATGTTTATTTCCTGAATCGAGGGGCTTGAACAACCGACATTTGCTGGCATTTGTCAGCTATCGTTGAGGTTTTGAGGTCTCTCAGCTGGCCCACTCCCGATTCGAGAAATCGATGCATGATCCGCTTAAACATTAGCCCCGCTACCGGTTCATGCAGCGGACAGACGGCGGACAGACGGCGGACAGACGGCGGACAGACGGCTGTCCAAGGTCAGCACTCGCTGATGATGTTGGGCCACTGTTTTGCGGTCGCCAGTGTAACTGGAACTGGGAACTGGGAACTGGTCAAACACACCCATGGAATGTATGAGGTTTTATTTACTATATTTTATTTATGCCATGCCACTTAATGTCAATCGGCTGGGCGGCTTTAAATTCCGCATCGGACTTGGCAGTGTTGCAAGCATTGAGCTCATAAGTGTGTTGATAGATGATGTTCACAATCGAGCTTAATGCCAGCTGTGACGTCACAAAAATTCTGCTGACCTTTTGCAATCCCCAAAGGGATGTGGCAAAGCGAAAGCAAATTTTTACGATTACAACATCTGAATCTGAATCTGAATCGAAAATGAAAATGAAAATGAAAACGAAACCAAAATCGAAACCGAAACCGAAACTGAAAACGAAACCGAAACCGAAACCTGAAATCAAAATGCATTTTGATTGCGTTTAAATGAAAAACTCGCCAGCGATAAATAAATATATATAAAAAAAAAAATTGTATAAAAGAAAAGTTAAGCTGCAGTTTTATTGTTTTCGTCACGGTTATCTAATGGTTTTTGTTGCCGTTAGTTCGTTATTTATTTATTTATCCATTTTTGCTGCTTAATACCTATTTAAAGTCCATTTTTTATGCGATTTTTGTGTTGAATGCGGCTGCGCAATGCCACCAACTTTGACTGCAATTATTGTGGCAACAACTGGCGTTGCAACAACAGCAACAGCAACAGCAACAGAAACAATAACAACAACTTGAGTGACCACAACACACGTCGTTACTGTCTAAATGAATTCAATTAAAAATTCACAATCAACAATAAATAACTAACTCAAACGCTTGGCGGCATTTGCTTTGCCTTTGCTCGGACTTTAGATTCAAATGCAAAAAATAAAACAAAAACAAAAACAAAACAACAACAGCAACAAACATGAGATAAAATAAAAAATAAATTAGCAACAGGCTGCGTTGCACAGTGGGCTGATGATTAATAAACATGCAATAAACGCAGCTGCAATTTGCAATATTCTAAATAATGTTTAGCAATTGAAGCATTTTCGCAATATTGTTTTTCAATACTTATTTATAGTCAATGAATATGTGTATTTGTTATTGTTATTTGAAGAGTTTGCTTATTTATTGATTTCAAGAATTATGAATAACAAAGAAACAAGCAAGCTCTAATTTATATATTAATTTAATATATTTAATATATTATTGAAAGCACATACACATAAAAGACTCAGTTTAATATATCAAACGATCTAAATAATTTATTTTATTAACAATATAACTTAAGGCCTGCTTTTTGCATTTATTTAAGTAACTTTAGATTGTTATCGCTTGCTAGACAAGTTTTTCCAAGCTCATTATCATTCTGCGGGTGTCATAAAATTTGATCGATTTAAATTAAAATATCTACAAATGTAGTATGTAATATTATTAATTTTTTTTTTCAGTTCGAGTTTAATATTCTATTTTGTTTTACTAGTAGTTTTCGACTTGAAGGAAATAAAATTAAGCCCATAAAAAATATTCACTATTATTTATTTATTCATTTATGTATTTCTTGTTAAACGAATATTGCGCTTTATTTAATATTATATTTTATTAATCTCGTCGCTGACTTGAAGGCAATGACATTTGGTTTAGCAAAATGTGAAAATTTAGAAATGGAATTGGAAAAATTAGGAAAATGTATAAAATTTAAAAAAGTTGTCAAATTAGATATGTCGAAAACGTTTGCATCGATTTCCATTTTTTGGTTTAAATTATTATTTATTAGAGTGGATATAACAGATTATTCTTTAACAAAACCAAATATTTATTAGAATTTTTATTATTTTATTTGTTGAATGTTTCATTTCAACAAAAATAAATGGGGAACTTATTTTTTTGCAATAGTATTAGGCAAGTTTCAATTTAATAATACAAAATACATGTTTTTTTGAGTTGTCTTTAGCAAATAATTTGAGAGGTGCCTAAATTATGGGAGGTGCCCATAAAATTAATTTATTATTTATTAGAGTATATATAACAACCTATACTTTAATAATACAAATTCTCTTTTTTTCACTATTTATGTTTGTTGAATGTTTCATTTATAAAAGTATTAGGCAAGTTTTAAATTAATAATACAAAATCTAAATTTTTTTTTGAGATGTCTTCAACCAATAATTTTGATAAATTATTGAAATTCTTTTTAAAATTAATATATTATTTATTAGAGTATATACAATAAGTTATACTTTAATAATAAAATTATTCTTATATTTGGTTTTGTATATTATATAGTATATCTATGCTACGTTATTAAACGTAACTTCTGCTATAAATTCATTTAATATTATAAAACAAATTAAATTTACTTTGGAATAAATATCCTTATTGTAATATTGTTATTAAATGCAACTATTGCTGCTGTAACGGACTTTCAAATTGAAACAATATTTTTTTTCTAATTTAGTGATAAGTTTATCGCTAGCAAATTTTAAATTTTACTCCTAATATAACGTATTATAAGTATCAAAAACAAATAAATATATTTTTTTTTAACGACCTACTACCAAAAATTACTAATAAAATGTCCATGGTCACTAATAGTTGGCTAGAACCATTTGGGAATTGTAGTGTTCCAACTATTTAAATTGATTTTTAATAGATATTTTATTTTCCTGTATTTTTTTTTGTATAGTTTTGTAAATTCATTTCTTGCTGTTTAAATATATTTCTATCTGCATATGTCAAATTGAAACGCAAATAGTTAGAACCATTAAATTATTGAAATTCTTTTTAAAATTAATATATTATTTATTAGAGTATATACAATAAGTTATACTTTAATAATAAAAATTGATTTTTTTTCACTATTTAAGTTTTTTTAATTGTTTCATTTATAAAAGTATTAGGCAAGTTTCAATTGAATAATAAAAAAAATCACTCTTTTTTTTAAGTTGTCTCCTGTCCTGCCTAAGTTATTGGCACCTCATTTTTGTTTTGCCATTCTGTTAAACTTTGGCAACTGTTGTGGAGACTAATTGGTGGCCGACAAATTGCACTGGTTGCAGTGTGCAAATGAGCGCGAGCGCGACACGCAAATCAAATGGAAGGCAGTTAGTACTCGGCGTGCATAAAAAAGTGCGACTGGCAGCGGCGAGCGTGGGAAAAATGCGATGGGGACCCGATCTGGCCACCGACGGAGACTGTGACTGTGACTGTGATTGTGACTGTTGTTGTTTTAGTTCTTATGGTCAATACATTTATTACTCATACGCGCAAAAAAAAAAAAAAAAAAACATGAGAGGAACGAATTTGTTGTTGTTGCTGTTGCTGTCAGTTGTTTTAGGGTCAAAACACTTTTCAAAATCGAATGCAAATTTGAGTTGAGTTGAGTTGAGTAGAGTTCTGATTGAATGGACGTCGATGCGGATCTGTGCCGCATTCTTGTTGTTGCTCTTATTGTTTATGAATTTTATTATGAGCGGGCTGAAAGACTTTCATTGATGGAAACTTTCAAAAGGCAGAAATCAAGCCATTGGCTTTGGCCATCAAGAACGGGCCGCCGGGCAAAATACACGAAAAAAATTGCAAACAGGTTTTCGATATTTTGCTAGCAACGCAGATACATTTCGCAGATACTTCATTGCGTTAGAGCGTGTATCTACACTATCGATATCTGCGTTTGCGTGTGTTTGCTTCACAGGCCCATCAGCAGAAGTACATAAATTACATTGGCAGTTTAACGACGACGTCGTCGTCGTCGTCGTCGTCGATTGTTGTTTGAAATTGTCGCCTGATCGGTCGGCATTGTTTGAGCCAGGCCTACAACAACTTGTTGTGAGCCCGGATTTATGCGTTTCGGCGAGCACATAATAGAAAAGCTTGCGAAATAAATAGGTTGCAGATACAAATGTATCTTGAAGCTGCATTGCCACACAGACAGACAGACAGACGGACAGACAGTCAGAAAGTGGGAAGCCACTGTCAATTGCAATGCAATGAATGATCCGCCATTCATCGGTTGAGCTTGAATGCCTTGAATTATCTAATGCTTGCCACATCACCACATTGCCCCAAATGGTTGCTACACATTCATTTCTATACAATTACAATCTTGTAATTTCTTGCTTCCTTCAGCATTTATCGATGAGCGTCTTTAATTGTGTTAACGGTCTGCCGTTAGCAATTGCATTTGATTGCCACTAATAGTTCAATTCTCCGCTCAACGAGCTTCACATACATATGGTAACACACGTATTTAAAAGCCAAAAACCGGAAGCTTCACGGCACGCCATTAAGCTGCAGCTAATTATGAGCATAATTATCCAATCAATAACGCCAGATCTTAAGGTTGTTTCTGCTTTAAGCATATTTCACTTTTTAAATCATTTATCTATCTGGCTAGATGGAGAAAAAGCGAATGAGAAAAAGTGTGCGATAGATTGCAATGTATTTTTACTAATTAATATTCGTATAATAAACTTCTTCTAATAAGATAAAAATCATTGACTTTGTAATTTGTATTTATTAATTTCAAGGAAGTTTAAAATTTGAATGCAAGTGTTTTTTGCATCTAATAAACTTGTCAATTAAGAAAATGGTTTAATAAAATCTCATTCAATTTGTAGACATTTTTTTTATTTATAGAACAAATAAAAATTATTTTACTTGCTTCATTTTAAATTATAATATTGACTACAACTAGTTAACTAATTTTTTTGGGTTATAATTTAATTTGTTGTCAAAGCAATAAACACTTTAAAAGTATTTTACAAATTCTTTATAATATTGAAAGTATTTGTAATTATTTGGAATTTTGTTTTGGTTGCAGACAATTTTCATTCAAAGTTTCAAAGCAATCTATACTTCAATTGATCTATTAGTATTTTAAAAATGCAAAAAAATATGGAAATATATGAAAATATATATTTGAAAATTCTGAATTTAAAAAAAAAAAATTTACATAATATTGTTGTATTTGTGACTCTAAGTATTTTATTTCGGCTGCGGACAATTTTAATTTATTACCAAACGAATTCATGCTTACAAATATTTGAATTATTCTACAAAATATACACAAGTCAGACTTATTAATTCAAGTCTGAAGTTTTATAGAAATTACAGAATATTTATTGTTGTATCTCATCAACTTATTAAATATTTTGCTTGTTATAGACAATTGAAGTCTGTTGTCAAAGGAATATCATCTTTAATGGATATATATTGACCCTACGATAATTTTAAAGTCACTTGCCGTCTACTAAAATAATATATATGAACAAAACGATGGTAAAATATGCCTTTTCATATGCAATTTTGATCAATGATCCAATACATAATGGAAAAAACCTATAACAACTTTTTTAACATATAATCAAATAATTTAGAAGAATATTCTGAATGATAAAAATTATTACTCATCAGTTCCTCTGAACCGTCAACTTTAACCATCGAGAAATGCAAGCGAACGAACGTTGAATCGATATTTGTTGTTTGGAAAACAAATGTAATCAATGATGCGTCGTAGTGTTGATATCAACAAATATCAAACAGTGTAAAGTAAACATGGAAAATAGATAAACAAGCTTTTTGCTGATTGGGGGGAAATCAACAAATATTGGGAACGCAATATCTATACCAGCATTGAGTGTCACGTCAACAAACTAATTTCAACCCAAAAATAAATGAAACTACATTTGAAGTAAGTTTTTAATGGCAAACTTTGAAGTTTTCTCGGGCGAATCGCGAAAAATGTTGCGGTAATTATTGCTTATTAGATGTGTTCGTTGCTTAATTGACTCGATGGCTGGGCATTAAAGAATTGGCCATCCAAATGGCCCAATCAAGTTTGCCGGCAATAAATCTGGAATCGAAATCTGCAGAACAAAGAAGTCGACACATAAAGATTGTTAAATATACATAAATTAAATTCTGGTATTTCCTAGATTACGTATACGACGTAGGTGTTTTGTGTTCGTTCTTGTTTGTTCTCGATTCTCGACTCTCGACTCTCGATACTAACTGTGTCACTTTGGGGCGTGGCATTTTGGCTGAGGTGAAATTACATACAAATGTAATGGCAACAGCTAAAAAAGCGAGTGATCGACTGCGAGATACCCACTGCACGTTTCGAGATAATACAAAACAGTTTTATTTGATATTTACAAAAGCGATTTACTTTAAATAGCTAAAAGTGTATTTTCTGTACATACTTTGAAAGAATACCATAATATTATACCTTTTATATTGTTCATCCGATGACCAACAAATGATCAGGAATCATTTGAAATCTATTTATTATTATATATATGAATACATGAAATAAATAATTCAATTAATTATGTTCAGTCTACAAATGGATTCCTCAACTATGCACTTCATAGATTGATATTAAATTTACAAAATGTGTCGATCATTTTGTTATTTTAAAACTTATAATATCAAAAATTACATATGCGTAAACAGTTTGTTAACAAGCATTTCAATTAGTTGCTTGTTGCCATAAGATAAACAAGCATTATAATATCAAATTTTTAAATTTTATTTATATAAGGTTTTGTATATTATATAGTATATCTATGCTACGTTATTAAACATAACTGATGCTATAAATTCATTTAATCCTATAAAACAAATTAAATTTACTTTGGAATAAATATCCTTATTATTGTAATATTGTTATAAAATGCAACTATTGCTGCTGTAACGGACTTTCAAATTCAAAGATTTGTTTTTCTAATTTAGTGATAAGTTTATCGCTAGAAAATTTTAAATTTTACTGCTGATATAACAACACATTAAGTATCCGAAAAAAAAAAAAAAAAATTGTTTTTAACTACCTACTACCAAAAATTACTAACAAAATGTCATTAATAGTTGGCTAGAACCATTTGGGAATTGCAGTGCTCCAACTATTTAAATTGATTTTTAGAGATATATTATTCTCCTGTTTTTTTTTTTTTGGAAAGTTTTGTAAATTCATTTCTTGCTGTTTTAATATATTTCTATCTGCATATGTCAAATTGAAACGCAAATAGTTAGAACCATTAAGAAATTGCAGTATCTTAATAATTGATATGTTAAGTGCACATATTAACTTTTAAATTGTTATAATCATTTTTGTAATTGTCCTAGTTGCTCTGCTTATACTTTGTGCCCTAGAATTAAATTTTTAGCAGCGAATTAAAATAAACTAAATTAGGCAAACTACAAAATTATGGGCTCGGAGATGCCTCCAAGATTTGCTGTTGTCACTGAATTATAATCCCAGCTAATATTATATTATGACAATACACGGTCACACTGTCAACAGCACCAACTTATCTGATTTTTGCTCTATAAAATTGTTGCTTGAATCACTTTCTATATTTTTCACTCGATCGCAAGCAAATGTTCAAAAATCATTTGAAATGTATTAATTATTATATATGTACTTTATGGGCTCGGAGACGTACTTTTGCTGTTGTCACTGAATTATAATACCCTGCTAATATTATATTATGACAATACACGGTCACACTGTCAACAGCACCAACTAATCTGATTTTCGCTCTATAAAATTGTTGCTTGAATCACTTTCTATATTTTTCACTCGATCGCAACCAAATATTCAGAAATCATTTGAAATATATTAATTATTATGTATGTACTTTATGGGCTCGTACTTTTGCTGTTGTCACTGAAATAGAATACCCTGCTATCCCATTGGGTAGCGGGTATAAGAAGGCCGCCCGCTCTTGCCACCTTGCCACCTTGCCACCTTGCCACCTGCTGGTCAAATGTGGTGCCATCAAACCAGTTGCGAGAACCTTACAAGTTTGTGCTGGTCTCAATAAAAACGGACGGCGTAGAGCACCGTTGCACGATGGACAGTGTCGTTAGTGGACAGCCCAAGTCGGGTTGTCAATGCCTGAGAAATAGTTGCGCTATAGTTAGTTGCCAGAATATGGGTCGACGAGTCTCTCGATCGCGAGAAAGTGCGACGTCGCCATCGACTTGGAGTCTCTTGTGCGCCACTTTGCAGCGCAGATGAATATTTAATAAAAAGCGGTATTCGCCGTTAGCAGCATCGGCAGCAACTTCAATGGCTCTTGCGATTCGCGATTGCGGCCTGGAGACCACCTAGCCATGATCTTGCCACAAAGTGTTGCCTCAATTCCAAATCGAGTTTGCGGCCGAACATTTTTCCTTGTTTGCCAATTCTTTGGCTTGACAAATGATATGCAGATTAAAGCCAAATTTGGCCAAATTAGATGCAATTATTCAAGCGGACTTTGTTTGGTAAAGTTGTGCCTTAAGTTATATAATATTTAGTCAATGTCTGCATATTTTATTGGGCAGCAATTAACCCTCGAGATTCCTATTATAAATTCTCATAAATTCATTTATTTTTGTACTAGACTGTTTCTAATTTTTTAAGAATAACTAAAAGTAATGTTTTTGGCGTTCTGAAAACAATTAAGTTCTGAAAACAATTAAGGTATCAATATTTTTAAAAACTAAAATTATTGTTATTAAACTGAAACCAAATTATTAGCAATATGTGGATCACAAATATAATTTGTTAATGCAAAAAAAAAAACAGAGTCTTCTGTCGACTATGAAATATTGCCATCCTACAAATATCGTAAAACTAAGTAAGGAATATCATTATTTCCACACTAATTTAAAAAAGATATAAAATATTCCCAAATTTATTTTTTAAATTACTTTCAGAGCTTTTTCTAATGTTCATTGCGCGATTTTAATTATGACTAAACGTAACCGATTATTTATTATAATTTGGGAGTCTTAAGTCATGTGACGAGTCTATTTCAATGGATCTATCTAGTAAAGATAAAACCTATACTTGTGACGTTATTAGGGCATAGCAAAAATTGTCTATAGCTCTAATCAAAACATAATTCCATTAAATTTATAAAAAATGAGTCATAAGAGAAGATTTCGTTTTGGTTTTAATTGCATTATAGAGAAACTATATAAAAAAAAAAAAAAACAGAATCTAATTACGTTGATATTAAGCTGCATAATATGCAAAAAATAAAAGTTTTTGGTCCTGAAATAACTTTATGTATAAAGATATATAGAAATATTAAATGAAACATTAAAAGAATTAATTATTTAATAAATTATGCTTGCCGTGAAATACAATTGACTGGGGGGATGATTTACCATGACAATCATATCCATAGATCTCGCCCCACACCTCTCCTCAATATTTAAGATTTTAATTATAATTTTAACCGACGTCATTGATTTATTTTTCGTAGAATAACTCGAACGATTATTTGCTTTTGCAGTTTGCAGCTCAACGGGGCACGTTGAGGAAGCATGTCGGGTGCAACACACATGGCTCTGCCAGCGCACGCAGTTGTTGCAACATCAACAGCAACAGCAACAGCAGCCACATCATCGGTGGCAGCAACACTGGGGGTGCCACAGGCTCTGGGGGCGAAGCGTGGCCACAAGCGCTCCGTGTCGCTGGAGAATAATGCGCCGCTGGCATTGCGCAGCACGCCGAGTCTGGGGCAATCGCCGCTGCTGCAGCTGCCGTCGTCGCATGGCGGAGCGGGGGGCGGAGCGGGGGGCGGAGCGGGGGGCGGAATGTTGCACACGGGCACGCTGAAGTCGCGCCAGGAGCAGCGACGCCTGAGCCAAAAGTTTGGCAGCCACAGCAATCTGGATGACGAGGCGACGCCACAGATGCGCAGCAAGTTCCAGAACATTCGCCAAATGTTCGAGCTCAGTCGCAGCACAAACCACGAGCTCGGCGGCCTGGGCGGCCTGGGGGGCGACACCAAATCGCTAGCTGAGGAGGGCGCGTTGCAATCGCTGCCGACGATGCTCAATCAACAACAGGCGCAAACATTGCGCCGGACCACGCCCATTGCGGCGGCTGCCAGTCGACTGGGCGTCAGTGAGCAACAGCTGCAGCTGCAGCACCAGACAGGCGAGGCCATGGATCAGGTGAGGCATTATTGCAATATGCAATTGCAACTTGACTGCAACACATCGAATTTAATTTCAAAGTCAAATGAAAACCCGTTTGGTTTGTGTCTTCGTTAAACACTGGCTGAAATAAGTACATGCTGTGGTTTGTGTCTTCGATAAGCACTGGTTGAAATAAGTACATGCTTTGGTTTGTGTCCTAACACTCCGTTCTCGTTTGAATGATTATCGTAAACAGTTTTGCTTTGTATTGACCGATCAAATTTGGAATGAATTAAAGCCTTGAATTTATTTAGTTCAAAACTTGTTAATTGTTTGTTAAAAAAAAAAACACCGTAGAAAGTTTGATTAACTGATCGTTAGCTTCAAAATAGGTGAAATTTTGCTTCTGTGTTACATTAAACAGCTCACGCGAAAAATACGAAGCATAATTATTTCAAAATAAACAACAAATAAAATGAAATAGACAAAATTGAAAACAATTGGGCTCTGTAGTTTTTTCAACATTTTTCGAGTAAATATACAATCATATTAGCTTACTGCAAATTTAAATGTTTGAAAAAATAACTTTTAGCAATATTTTTGTGCTGCGCTGAGGCAGACAATTAAAATAAAAACAAGAGGAACAATAAATTATTAATTATCTCAAAATTGAGTTCTATCTATGTGGCTATTTTTTTTTAAACGTTTTTGAAATAAAAAATTAACATTTAGCAATACTTTTTTACTGCGCTGAGGCAGACAACTTAAATAAAAATTACATTCAACAAAAAGGAAAAGAAAAATATAATTTTTCGCAACATTTTTTGGCATCTATGTATCTTTATTTTTATAATGTTTTTAAATTAGAAATACAAAATAAATAAAATATTTTGAATCTCGCTCCGATAGCACAATGGGGGCGGTGGCAATTATCTGCGTCCGATTGCCTTCAAGCCCATTCCCTTCGAGCCGGACTATCGCATTGCCGCCCAGCAGCAGCAGCAGCAACAACAGCAGCAGCAACAACAGCAGAAGCAGCAGCAGCAGCAACAGCAGCAACATCAACAGCAGCAGCAGCAACAACAACAGCAGTCGGTAACGGGACAACAGAGTGTTGCGGGGGAGCGTTACGGCTACGGCTCAACTCCTTCGTTGGCGCCTCTCGCCTCGGCAGCGAGCACCACCCACAAATTTGGCAGTAAGTTGATTTCCACATCAGGTTGCATTTCACTCTCACAACTCCATTTTATCACAAGTAACTAACAACAATTACTGAGAAAAAAAGAAAAGAAACATTTAATATTTATAACAATTACGAAACTAATAACCAATTAAAAATCGAACATTTGATCCATACGATGATTATTATTATTATTTCTGTCACTGTGAAAATGCATAATAAAATCATTAAAATAAATAAGAATTTACTAATAATCTGATTGGGTTTATTTCAATCACAAACACAAAATTAGAATTATAATAATGAGTATACCTGATTAATAATCTATTATTTGAGCTGATTGGGTTTACTTTTATCACTTTAAAAATCGAGAGAAAACAAAATATATATAATAATAATAATTTAAAAACTAATTTTATAATTATGATAATAATAGTGAAAGTATAGTAATCTTATCATCAAATACCCTCATAATTTAGAATTTTATCTGATCTGAATAGTTTTGTAAAAATTATAATTAAATATTGTTTTGTTTACTGTCAAATGTATAAATTCCGAACTACAAAATAATACTTAAAAGTCTCATTATGTTAATTGTAACGACTGTGAATGTGTATTATTATGAAATACTCTCATTACTAACCTATCATTGGATCTGATCAGTATTTTAAATTAATAATAAATATTGTTCAATTAAAAAAATATACTTTACAGTTTGCTGTCTATAATTTCAAATTTCCGAACTAGAAAATAATGATTAAAAGTGTTATTATTTTACGTAAATAAATTTTGTTTTATGTTGCATTTAAATATGAAAATTTCTGTTGCGTTAGATTAAGAATGTTATTAAACATCCCCAGAATTTAGAATTATATATTAAGAATTATTTATTTTTTTTTAATTTATCAATTAATATTGTTTAAATTTCCTTAGAATGTTAACGTTATACTTTGAAATTTCGAACTACAAGATAATACTTGAATGTCTTATTATGTGATTCTATCTAAATTCACTTTTTTTAGTGTAAATAAATTAATAAATTCCTCGGAATCTTACCTTGCAGGCACTACGGATCTGCGTCATCTGGCGGCGCGTCGTCGCGGACATCGCGTCGTGCAACGCACCAGCAACGAGGACGGCCTTGGGCTGGGACTTCCACTCGGTCTGGGACTGGGATTGGGGCTTGGACTGGATTGTCTGTCCGGCCACGATAGACCCGATGGGGTGAGAAGGTGAGCAACGCTACTGCCCTGATTTCCGGTATTCCTCGATTCTGATCTCTGTTCTCGACTGCAGCAAGGGCAGCGTGGCGGCGGCTGGCAGCGATTTGACGCCTTCGCCCTCGGACTCGGGCATCTCGGAGTTGGAGGCGGCGCTGAAGGATCGGGACTCGGAGCTGTCGTATCTGCGACAGGCCATGGAACAGAATGAGAAAGTAATTTTCACAGTTCAAAAGGTTAAATTGCGCATCCGCCCTGCAGCCCGCCATAATCACACTTTCTCGTTTTTTTGTTTTTTTGTATTTTTTTGTTTGGCAGGATAAAGAAGTGTATTGGGAGCATGAGACGCAGCGCCTGAAGCTCTTCTACGAGAGCCAGCAGCGCGAGTATCAGCTCAAGTTCAAGAAAATGGAACAACTTCTGGCCCTGCAGCAGTTCCAGCTGAAGCAGCACAAGCTCCGTCAGTCCGAGCAGCTGCAGAAGCTGCAGCAGCAACTCGACCTCACCCGGTGCAGCAACAAGAGTCTCAAGAACTCCGAGCAGCAGCTGCAGTGCTCCGCCCTCGAGCTGAACCAGCAGCTAAGCGACGCCCACCAGACGATGGCTTCGCTCCGCCTCCAGCTGGAGGACAGCGAGTGGAAGGTCTGCGAGCGCAACGGCGAGATAGCTTTACTCAAGACGCAGCTCAAGGAGGCGCATGTGAGTTGACATATCCACATATGAATTTTATCGTTACAGCAATCAATGAAGGCTATCGATAGTTTACGATGTTTTCTCCCAAGCCATCCATAATTATCGATAGTGCCCTCCACTATTTAAACTTAGTTTCAACTTAAAAAATAATCATCATTGCAGCTGCTAACATGAAATACATTGACTATGTACATACATATATATTTTTTTTTATTTACCTCTGTTTATAATAGACAAAAGTCCATTATTTACTAACGATATATATTACTGGGATTCACAAGAAAACTATTATTTTTAAATTTAGCTACAATTTTAAAAATTATTAAAATTACAAGAAAAAAAAATTACGTTTATTGATTTAGTTGAACTTCAAAAATTTTAATTTAATATTCGCATTTTTCTTGTAACAAATTCGTATATTTGAGTTTAGATACAGCATTAAAAGGTATTAGAATTGCAAAGGAAAATGTTAATTTGTTGATTTGATACACAATTTTTACATTTTTATTTGATAAGAATAGAGACGTCGAAGCACTGTTATCAAAAGATAATGCTAAAATTTGTTAAAATAAATTCTACTACTTTGGAAATGATTAGAATTGCAAGTAAAGAAAATTTGAGTTTTTTTGATATAAAAAGTTTAAGGTCAATTCTTATAATAGACGTCGTCGCAATTATTATTATTTTTTAATTTACTTTAATAACAAGTTGAGGAAGTTGGCTAAAAGCGAATTAAAACTATATAATTTATGGATTTCATGTTTTTTTTCCGAACTCAATATAAATCTAAATGAAATGGTTTCCTAAGGTTTAGCTTTAGCTTTGGTTTTCAATATAAATTTTATCATTCATTTTGTTGTTAAGATAATTGAAGTTAAAAATGAATTTAAAATTTGCTGATGAACTGCAAACTTTTTTAGCTTGAAAATCGAAATTTAATTTTTTTTATTGATGAATTAATTGCAAACTTTTTCATCTTGAATTTTTGTAGTAAATTGAAATTTATTTTTTTTATTGGCAATCCATGTCTGACGATAAATTATGTGCAAACTTTTGCAGCTTGAAATCAACATGAAGGATCATGCGATTGTCAGCCTGAGGCACAGCAACAACATGACCAGCAGCAGCAACAACAACAACAGCAACATTAATAACAATAACAATAATAATAATAATAAAAAAAACAATAACAGCAACTGTAAGACAACCACATGCCAAAGTCAACCAAAGCAGCAGGCGGAGGAACAACAGCAAAAACTGCAACAGCATCAACAGCAACAGCAGCAACAGCAACAGCAGCAACAGCAACAGCAACAGCAGCAACAGAGGGAGCGAGAACAGCAGCTGGAACAGGAGGAGACGGAGCAGCAGCTGCAGCAGCTGAACAAGATCATTGCGCTCAAGGATCAGGTGATCGGAGCGCTGACCAACGAGCTGGCCAAGCTGCGCAAGGAGCTCTCCGACCTGGCCATTGCCCACGAGTACGGCGAGGAGCCTTGCGGCCGCTACACGCGCCTCAAGCAGCAGCTGGACAATCTCAACGAGATCTGCCAGAAGACGCGCAAATACACGGCGCAAGTTGTGGCGCCACCGACACCGCCTCCGTCACAGCAGCAGCAGCAGCAGCAGCTGCAATTGGACGCCATCATGGAGCGACTGCAGCTGCAGCAGGGACCGACGACTCAAATTCAGGGGCAGCCATCGCAACAGACGCTGGACACGCTCATCGAGGAGTCGACCACGTATGCCGAGGACATCGCCAAGCTGCGCGAGAAGCTCGACGATTTCCGCATCAACCTGGAGCTGGAGAAGCGCCAGTGGTGTGCCGAGAAGGACAAGGTCCTCGGCTACCAGAAGCAGCTGCAGGCCCACTACATCCACATGTACCAGAAGCTGCGCTGCCTCGACAACGCAACAACAACGACCAGCAATGCGGCGCCTCCCATCGAGGTGGGCAACCTCAGCTGAGCTGCTTCCCGGCGGCTTCTCTCCATTTACTACGTGTCACACACTGCAAACCGATTTATATTTATTGAGCTGATCCAGACTTCTACTGCGATCTTCTCTTAAATTCCTTAAATTTGAAGGGATCATATTATCCTTTTTTATTCGTAATTATCGAGCTGCGAAACGATTTTATCCATTTAAAACAGAATTTAACTGATCCTGACTTCTTTTACGATCTTCTATTGAATTGCTTCAATTTTGAGTAATGATATTACTTTTTATTTTTAAATTTATGTATATACGAAGCAAATGGGCTTCGTGTCCTGAAATTTTATTAACGAGTTGTAAAACGATTTTATAAATTTAAAACACAATTTAGCTGATCCTGACTCCTGCTACGATATTTCCTTAAATTCTTTTTCTTTAGAGTAATGATATTACTTTTTCTTTTAAAATATAAATCCCTTTTTTCGTGTCTCAGAATTTAATTACCGAGCAGCAAAAAGATTTCTATTTATCTTAAACAAAATTTAACTGCTTCTGATTTTTACTTCTCTTAAATTCCTTAAATGTGGAGTAATGATATTACTTTTTATTTTTAAATTTATAGATTTTCTTAGTGTTTGGAAATTTGATTACAGAGTTGCAAAATGATTTTATTTATTTCAAACAAAATATCCTGCCTTTCTTTTACGATCTTCCCATTAATTCTTTTTATTTTGTGAGCAGAAAAGCTTTGGAGGTATGATATTACTTTTCTTTCTATTTTTTTTTTAATATATTCTAAACCGAATTACCAAGTTGCAAACCGATTTGTATTTAATTGTTTTATTTGCAACAATCAGGAAAATTAGGGAAAACAAAATTAAGCTGCGTGAGCTGACCCTGACTTTTTTTATGTTCTTCAGCTAGATTCTTCTCGTAGAATTCTTCTATTCGACCTTTAATAAAAGTCTGGCGATCATGCTTCCGTAGAATTTCGTAGACAATGAAAACTTTCGAGAAATGATATTACGTTTTGTTAAGTTCATCCAAAATTTTCGGCACTGCTCCTAAATTAATGATTCTCTGTTGAAAACTTTAATTAAGTTTTATCCTAATTTTTATTTATTTTGAATTCATTCAAAATATCATACTATACTTAAAACTGAAATTAATGCTGTTCTTTTGGTATTTGATTGACTAATTTTTTTTTTATGTATTTCTGACTGTAAAAATTTGTAGTTTTTTTTATGTTCAAAGATTTCCAGTAATCGAAAATTCGAATTCCAAATCTGCTTAACAAAAAACGTAGTAAATGCTTTAAGAAGCGTAAGACACGAAGAATGAAAATTCAGCAATAAATAATTATTATTATTATAATTTTTATATATTTTTAAAAAATATACACACTATTTTATTATCTTCTGTTTTTTTTTTTTTTTAATATTTTACATACATAATTTATTATGAAACAAGAAGCAAAAAAATGCGAAGAAAACAAAAAAAAAAACATTTGTGATGCTGCAGACAAGTATATGAATATATATTTGATATATATATGTGGATATAAAGATCGTTGCATTATGTAAATGAAATAAACAAATATGATATTTATTTGTAATGACAATTATTCATAGTCAAGGCGATATAATGACTCAACTGGGCGCTATAAATAATATTAATAATAATAAAGAATTTATTCATTATGTTTTGCATTTCTGGTTGTTTTGTTTTTAATAATAATAATTGTTGTAAATTGTATTGCAGAGTTTTCTTTAAAGCTCGTTGTAGTCAAAGGTAAAAAAAAATAATAGAATTTATTCACACACACACACTCGCACACACACTCGCACACGCACACACAGACAGTCAGTGCTTAATTTAGGGGGGAAAAGGGGGAGGAGGGAAGAATAGATATATGCTAGGCACACTCCTCGACGTAGGTGGCCGGGAAGATGCCGATCTGGTTGCGCAAGGCGCCGAGCCACCAGCCATCGTCCTGCTTGGCATGCACCTCGATCACATCGCCAGGACTCAGCTCGAGCTCGTCGTACAGTTTTGGTGTGTAGCTATAGAGGGCCTTGCAGCGTCCCAGCACCTGGCATTGGCCGTTGGAGTTCGCGTCCTTCGAGATGCTGCCGTTGGTGCCCTGCGAGCTCATCGACGAGCTCTGCACCTCCTGCGCATTCTGATAGAAATGTTGATGTTGATGCTGATGCTGATCGGCCTCGTCTTCGTCCTGCGAACTGAACTCATCGAAGTCAGAGTCCTGCTGGTTGGAGCCACCATCTGCCTGGCCACGATCGCCAGCCACCGTGCCAGCTGCCAGCGTCTTGGACTTGATCGCCGTTGTTGTCGTTGCCAGCGATGCGTTTATCGTCGAGATGATCTTTGGTTGGCTGGTGAACGTCTCAATGTTGCTCTTGCTGCGATTGAAGTGCTTCAGCAATCCCCCGCCAGCAACTGTTGCTGGCGTTGCACCAGCAACACCACCAGCAGCAGCAGCAACAACACTGATGTTGGCACACGAACTGTTGTTCGTCTGGCTGGCCAGCTGCGAATAGTCGTCGTCGTTCAGATCCTCGCCGGTTGTGGCATCGTCGCTGTTATCATGTTGCATCATCGTCGAGTGCGGCGACTTCTCGTTGTTCTTCAGCCAGTTGGGCACCTTCAGTATGCTCTGCTGCAGCCCGGTGCGATCGCGTGTAATCTGCCAACACGAATTTTATTTGAGTTATTTATTTACAATAATTATATTTGTTTTTTTTGCTCACCTGTATGTGTTGTGCCAGCGGATGCGTGGTGCGTGGCTTGTGGTCGAGCTCGAGCAGCGCCGAGTGCAGCTTCAGACGCGCACCCTCCAAGTAGGTCAGCATGGAGCGAATCTGCAAGTGCCACAGAACAGGACAAGCTATTAAAGTACCCGCCACACACGGCAGTTTCATTGGAAACTAACTTGAAATTAATAAAAATATAATCCGAGGATTTTCTGCAAATGCCCACTCCAACTAGCTTAACTATTTCACGCATGAAATGTAGTTTATATAAACTTAAAATTAATAAAAATAATATAATTTGAGGATTTTGTTAAAATTCCCAATCCAAATAGTGTAAATCACGCATTAAAATTAGTAGGAAATGTAGTTTATATAAACGAAAAGGTTAAATTTAAAACCAACTTGAAATTAATAAAAATAATATAATCCGAGGATCTTGTGAAAATTCCCATTCCAAATGTAGTTATATAATTGTAATTTAAAACCAACTTGAAATTAATAAAAATAATATAAATTGAGGATTTTGAGAAAATTCCAACTCGAACTAGCGTAAATCACGCATTAAAATTAGTATGAAATGAAGTTATATAATTGTAATTTAAAATCAACTTGAAATTAATACAAATAATATAATTTGAGGATTTCGTTTAGATAAACGGAAAGGTTTTATTTAAAACCAACTTGAAATTAAAAATGATATAATCTGAGGATTTTGTAAAAATTCTCACTTCAACTAGCTTATTTCAAAATAATATAATTTGAGGGTTTTGTGAAAATGCCCACTTCAATAAAATAAGCTAGTTTCACGCATTAAAATTAGTAGAAAATGGAGTTGATAGATATTGCAGATAGACAGATATTGAGATGGGGGGGGGGGCACTCACATGGTAGAGCTTGTCGGTGATGTTCTGATGCTCCTGGTTGTTCAGCGACTGCGAGAGGCCGCGCAGTCCGTCCCGGGAGCGGCGCTCGCGCTCCAGGTCGGTCTTGACCAGCTGCAGCAGCTTGATCAGCGAGTGCTTGCGGCGCTCGCGGTTCATGGCCAGCGTGGTGTGCTCGCAGTAGAAGTCGGGCAGCAGCTGCTCGCTGGGCCCCTCGGAGTTGCGGCGAATGTTGCGCACCACCTGCACATCCTTGGCCACGTTGCACGCCTCCAGCTGCGGCTGCAGCTGATGGGTGAGGCTGCCCAGTATGGGATTCATGTCGGCGATGAGGCGAGCGTATTGCTGCACAAAGTTATGCATATTGCCCAGTCGCTGCTGCTCGCTGCTCTGCAGCTGCGACGAGCCGCGCAGCACGGCCATTTCCCAGTCGACGCGAGCCCGCTCGGCGCGCACACAGAGCGTGTAGTACTCGACGTCGGCCCGCTTGACGGCCTCCTCGGCCTTCTTGCGCTTGTTGTCCAGCTTGACGCAATCCTTTTCGGCGGACTTGAGCTCCTTCTCGGCGGCAAGTTTGTTGGGTCCCTGGTGCAGCAGCGCTATGGACGGCGACTTTTGTATGCGCACATCCAGCATCGCATCCTGCAGCTTCTCGTTCTCCCGGGCGGCTGTGTGCGACGCCTTCTTGGCCTTCGCCTCGCTCACTCGCCACTCGCTCAGCACCCGAGCCGCCTTGTCCACACTGCTCTCCACCTGCGAGAAGAGTTCGATTTGAATTTGGAATTTGGAATTTTGGGTTCAACGCCATTCACTTACCACCTTGCGGGTCTTGTGATGATTGTCGACGACCGACTTGAGCGGCTTCACCAGCTCGTCGGTCAGCGAGGCCGCCAGCTGGCGATGTATGTCACTGCGACTCTCCATCTCTGTCGCAACACCACGCCAGGCGTCGGCCACGCTGCCGGGTATCTCGCGTCCGGCTTTGTTCAGCTTGTTGGCCAGCTTCGACAGCGACTTCGAGTAGATGAGCTCCGAGTCGGCGCTGGGGCGATAGAAAAACTTAACATTTGAGTTTCGATTCGAACCCGAAGCTTTTGGCTTTGCACACTGGCGCAACAACAATTTGTTTGCCTTTCATTAATGTTGCCCACCGATATTTATTTCGGTATTGTAACGACTTTAAGAGCAGTCGGACAATTTTTGGTTGATTTTCTACTTACCGCTCTTGCAGCACAAAGATGAGCTCCTTGCTGAAGTCACCTCCCTGCTTGACGTAGCGACGCAGTTCCTCAAAGCCATTTTGACCCTATAAGCAGAATAAATTATTGGATTAAATGTGTTGAGTATAGAATAATAATTATATTATGTAATGGCGATAAGAGGGGGACCAAGTAAGTGCGCTGAGTAAATATATATTTATATGATTAGTTATCAGATTTGTTTAAATAAATATAGAAAAAATAAAGATATAATAATAATAAGACTGGGACCTACCAAGTGCGGTCAATAAAAGTATTAAAAAAATATATAAAATATCAAATTAATTGAAACTATTATAAAAACATTATTAATTATAATAATGATGAATGAATTCATAAATATAATTTATATAAGTATATAATAAATATGATTAATTATCAGATTAAGATATAAAATTGTGGATGATATATACATAAAATATAGTTGTATTAAATATGATAAATATTCAGATTAAATTGAAATAAATATAGAACAATAAGATATAATGATAATAATACTGGGACGCTCAATAAATGTATATAATTATGATTAATTATGAGAATAAATTAAAATTAATATATAAAAGTAAAGAATTCAAATTATTGATGACGAAACTGGGGCCCAATGAATATACATATATAAATTAACAAATCTGAATAGATGTCAGATTAAATTGAAATGAATATAGAAAAATAAAGACATGATAAGCCTGGACTCAAGGAAGCGCGGATTCAATGAATATACCTCATCCTTGAAGCGCTTGGCATGCGGAGACAGATCGTCCTCGCTGGCGTGCTGCGACAGCGAAGGATCGTATTCGGTGCGATCGGTGACGTCCTCGCAGCTGACGGTCATGTCTCGCTCCAGATCCTCGTGGCGACTGCGATCGGGCGACTGGCTGGACTGGCGGCTGGCGGACTGATTGAGATTCGTCTTGGAGGGAGCGACGCGCTTCAGTGGCGTCTGCTGACGCACCACCTCCTTGAGCTTGTTGCTCTCCTCGCCCAGCCAATGCTTCATGCCGTGCCATCCCTTGCGCAGCTTCTCCTTGTTGTGATTGAAGTTGATCAGGCGCTGATTCTTGTTCTTCAGCAGCGTGATGCGACGCTCGTTGGGACGCAACTGATCGCGATGCGTGCAATACTCCAGATCGATGTCCCGATTGAAATCCTCCGTCTCATTGATCTGGCGGGTGATCTCCTGCAGCTCATCGATCGACACAAACAAATTCTGTGCATTCAGACTCTGATAGCTGACGGACTTGAGATCATAATCAAATTCTTCGGCATCCGCATCTGCATCCGCATCCGCATCCTCGTCGCAGCTGCGACAGCTGGCCAGGCTCAGCTTGGAGCTCTGCTTGGAGGGCAGCAGCTGGAAGGAGTCGATGCTCTTGAAGCGCTGCACCGGCGACGATGTCCGATGTCCTCCTCCGATGTTCTCCTTGTTGTGGTGACTGCTGTGACTCGCTGCCAAGCTCAGCTCGCTGGCGCCGTAGAGTTCCGGCAGCTGCGGCAGATTGAGGCAGAGTTGCGCCGGCGCCGTGGCATTCAGGTCGAGGGTCATCGATGGCGACTTGTGGAGATAAACCTTGAGCTCGGAGCGATGCAGATTCTGCACCGATTGCGACTGTTGTTGGCGGGCGATGCGTGGCCGACGCATGGGCGGCTCCACGTGTGGCAAGACGGGTGGCAAGACCGGTGGCAAGTCTGGTGGCAAGATGGGTGGCAACTCCAAGGGCAACTCTGGCGGCAACACGGACTCCAGCTGCACTTCTTCGACTTCTTCAGCTTCCTTGGGCTGCTGATGCGTTGGCGTCGCAAACTGTTGCTGTGGCGTGCCGCACGCATCGAGGAACTCCTCCTCGTCGGAGCTGCGCGGCGTCAGGGTGCGCACAATGGACGACGTCTTCGCAATGCCGCCGCCAATCTGCTTCAGACGCGCCTCCGTCACCCCAAAGCGGTCCGTGTCCAGCGTCGTCGTCGATATCAAGATCGGCGCCCCAATCTCCAGCCGATGATCCTCCGAGTTGCTGCCGCTCATGTTGTAGCTGCCGGTGGCAAGTTTGCTGGGCGATGTGGCACGCAGCTCCTTGGCCGCCGCATTGCCGCCGGGCAGCGTCATGCTGCCCAAATGCCGGCGACTCAGCTTGTTGCCCAGCGTCGAGTAGCGCTTGATGCGTGTGAGAAATCCTTTACTATTGTTATTGTTGTTGCTGTTGCTGTTGTTGTTGTTGTTAATACTATTGTTGTTGTCGGCGACAGTTGCGGGAATCTCGGCCACAGCCGGATTGTCCTTGGCGCCAAATTTAAACTTATGCACGCGCAAATGATTCATCATGCTAAACCGATTACAATTCGATCACAATTTGAATTTCAATTTGAATGTGAATTTGAAATTTTATTTGGAATTTATTCGCCTACGCTCACATTGCGTGCGCACTGCAAATTGTCCGAAATTCGAATGGACTGTGGCAGCGAAGAAGCCAGAAACTAGAGCAGCCGGCAATGTCCATAAGGAGAGATTGCGAGAGCGAGACAGAAAGAGTGAGAAGCGGCAAAGAGGCCGAGGCAGAAGGAAGCCAAAGCAGAAGCATAAACCAACAATATGCGAAGGAAGGAGAAGGTTATTGCTGCCGCTGCACGACTATTCATGGACTACTGAATACACTTTCTGCTGTGCATAAAGAAGACGAATGGCAACCTATGAATCGCTCGCCCAAATTAAGTGAACATTTAACTAAAAAGCATTTTAAAACAGGAACTGAAACCTACAAGATTACTATTATAGAAATTAAATATGTTATTTATTTTAAGTTGAGAAATAACTCATATTATTGAATGCCTATATCACATATAATTGATACGTATGCGCAATATAATATATGAGTTTATGCTATAGCATTTAAATAAAAAATGTTTTTATTTGAAACAAATAAATTGTCGTTAACATTTTAAAGAGCTGATATTTGGTATTCCGTGGTTGTTACATTCACTTGCATTGGATTTGTAGTCTCCTTAACACACTACAGTTACAGAAGCATAAGAACAAAACAACAAAAACAACATAAAACGTTAGGCCGACGCTCACCTACAAACGCAAACTGATAATGTAAATATGCACACACACACACACACACGCACACACATATACGATTTAAATTGTAAAGGGGGAAAAAGGCAAAGCGAACACAAAAGAATCACCTGCAGTCAAAAAGATGATGGGACGAGTGCAAGAGAGAGACAAGTGCGACCTGCTTGCACTCGCCTCTCTCGTTCGCTCGCTCTCTTCGCCGCTGGCTAAACAAGTGTCGCATTGTTTGACCCCTGCGAGGCTTAAGCATTAAGGCACAGAAAGAGAGAAAAAGGGAAAGGGAAAGAGAGTCCCCCCGTTCCCGTCGCACCAATCAATGTACTTTTGCTCCACATTCGATGCAGGTAAAGATTACAAAACGGTCTGTTTATTGAGCCACAGTGACGAGGGCAGAGCGACGAGGACGGCGACGAGGACGGCGACGAAGACGACGTCGACGACATTAAGAACACACATATGTGGCTAATAATAAATGGGTGATCGATGAGGCGATACCCTGCAGCAATGGAAATAATATTAAAACTTAAATTCCAATGTATTTCAAAATGCCTTGGTTGCTATTCATAGCATACAGGGTACAGATTTAGGTAGCAATGAAGAGTAGATATTTTAGTATGCCCTCTTTACGCACTGTTCTTGAGCACAGGGTATACGAAAACGGGGGAGAGCAAAAGAAGGGGCTAAACAAAGTAGTGCGTTTGTTGTGCTCAAGAATCGCCGCGTTGGCATCAAATTGACAGCAGCTCTGCTCGCCCTCGACGATGCGTCGTCTGTTTGTCTCTGTTTAATGTCTTCAGCACACATACACATGAATATTTCTATATACATACTATGTACTTACAATGCACATAAACATAGCAAATCAATTTAATACATAAAAAAAATACAGTGGTCCCTGCGCTCAACAGATTTAATTATTTTCTGTATAACTTTTGAATAAATATTTACTACATTTCCAAAAACTTTTTATTAATATAAAAATCATATATGTAATTATCAAATTACTGCTGTAAATTTACAATTTCCAAATACGTAAATTAAAACTGAAAATTTTTTCTTTATCAATATTTATTAGAATTAATACTTTACTGATATTTGAAAGCAGCAATTACATCCAAGATTGCGTTATTAATTAAAAATAAACAAACCCAAAAATGTTTTTTTCTGTTATAATTAATAATGCAATCTTGGATGTGCAATACAATTTAGGTGCTCTTGTCGACAATATGCTGTACTTCATTTCTGTTTTACTTTTTACAATATTTTTTCATTTTCAGTTAAGCAAACAATAATGATTCATTTATTTTAAAAAATTCACAGTAAAGCGTAGCAAGTTTATTCAACTTTAAATGAAGTTAAATTAACTAACGAAAGCAACTAATTAAGGTCTCGATCTAGTTATTTTGCAAAACACGATCGCATTTCATAGTTATTGCACAATAAATTGCAGAGAGCAAAAAAAAAATAAATAAAAAAAGATGTAATTATGCACAGCATTTGTTGTATTTGGAGATGAACGAGTATTTTTGCATGTATGTAAATACATATATCTAACTGTAGCATACGATAATTAGATACGACTATAGACGAGATACTCGAAGCTATCGTGTCGAGCGTTCGAACGGTTCGCTAACTTTCTCAATTGATAAACATATAAAGGCACTGAGAGAAATATTGCGAAAACTTTTATTGATAAAAATCAATAATTTTGAAGCAATAATAATCAATTTTTTTTAAATTTTAATTTGCACATCTTTAAACTGGATATTTAAAAATGAAATAAAGTTAAATTCAATAATTTATTTAAGCATTTCTGGGAGTTTTTTAAACTTCAGCAGAGGCAAAGCGAAGAGAAATTGCGTAAAATGCGTTAAAGTGAAAATTATAATTATTGTAATTATGGTATTAGAAAATGCCAAAATTAGATAATGTGTTGATCAACAGTTTTAATTTGCTAATCGTCTAAGAAAAGTCAAAAAGAATTTGAAATCAATTATTTTGGGCGCTGTGTATGCAAATATGTTTGCATGTATTTAAATGCAATGAATTCAAACGAAACTCCCCATTGTAAAAAGGGGTGTGGTGGGCTGAGAGAGTGAGCGTCGAGGTGAGAGCTGCTGGAACATGTGGAATGGCGTCGAGGCGATTAAGCTCTGTCTATTGTTGTTGTTGTTGTTATGCAAGCTTATCTATGCACACTTCGTGCTCGTGTTCGGCTTTGTGTTCGTGTTCGGCTTCGACTTCGTGTGCGTTTATTAACTGCGCTTTTGCTCGTAAAAGTTTACGCTCTTGCATTTTGCATTCTAATGCCAGCAAGCGAAACCGTAGTAAATAAAACCATTTTAATTACAGACCGAGAGCAGAGAGGAAGTTGGAAGTGGCTTTGTAGGGTGCAAAGCATCATCTCGCAAGTCTTGTTATGTCACGTACCGCCAGCTAATGGAGTGCAACTTGAACTCGACGGCAAAACAATTGAGCCAACCTCAACATGTATGATATCAGGTGCAACAACAACAACAACAACAAAATAGACTGAGATAAGTCTGATGAACGTCGACGACGTCGGAGGCTAATTGCAAAGGGCGCATTGTGAGTGGAAACCTGCAATTATGGAGCTGAGGTTTAAAAGTCAAATAACATAAATTACAGTCAGACGCAAAAAAACAACAACAACGACAACAACAAGAACGGGGGGAGGAGGGAAAATCATATGAAAACAATCAGTGAAGCTGCCGCTGGGCTGCAACACAGGGCTATAAATAGTTGAGAATTGCAATCGCAACCGACAATTGAACATTGAAAATCCCTTTTGCAGTGGATTGCGGATTGTGCGGCATCCTTTTCGCTCTCCCATTATGGCAATTTATGATTAATAAATAAGCGAAAAAGGGCAGCAGAGGCAATCGCAGTAAATGGCCAATGCCAATGCCAAGGTCAGCACCATCATCATCATCATCATCATCATGAACAGCGATCAAGTTTATAGCTCGGGCTGTTTGTTAATAGAGCGCTGTAATGAGCTTTGGCTACAGTTCACTTCCCATCATGTTAGTTAACAGTTAGAAGCACTTTAACAGCAGTTTAACATAACATGACATAATTACAAATCTATCACATTTCTCAGTAATTTCTTGACAATTTACCATCCAATAAAATTAGAAGTTGAAATTTTCAATTTGGATTTTGCAGTGAAAAACATTTTAATTATTTTACTCAATATTTGCATGTTTAAGGGTAAATATTTTTTGGTAAATACTTTTTCTTTAAATACATCAAAATGTTTAGAATTTAAATTTCAAAATTAATTAATATCCTACATCCTAATAATATTAATCCACACAAACTTGTCAATTTTGTTATTTTCCAAAATAAAGTGTTTAATAAATAAAATAAATATATGGCATATAACGTAATATATTGAATAAATAAAAGAAATATATGAAATCTAACGTATATGAAATATATAACGCACAACATTTAATAAATGTATTTTATTTATTGAACTTTTAATTAAAAAAAACACAAGTTTGAGTATCAATAAATTAATATTTAAGAAATAATTGACAACTGAATTGATCTTCTAATGAGCATAGATAAGAATCAGTGATATAGCATGTGATTTTAATTAAAATTTTTAATTTTAATTTTAATTATTCAGTTATTCAAAATAAATATTAATTTTTTATGCATTTGAAATAAACACAAAAAGGATACATAATGATCTTCTATGAAAGTAAATGAGCACATTTTTTTTTTTAAATATATTATATATACAATTTGTAATTTGAAAATTGATAATGTAATACATATACATACATATGTATATATATATTTATTTAGTGAAGTGACAGATTTCTTTAAAATGCAAGCGCTATATTTTTAATACTTTGACTCATCATTCATTTTTGCGCAATTGTTGTTTTATATATATGTATGTTCTGAATCTGTTTCGAAATTGAAAGTTGATCGCAAATTGTTGAAAAACACAAGCTATTATAACTCCATTATGCATCGATTATCGTTCAGTGCTTATAGAGCATTTAGTGTGCATCAATTTGGCAAAGATTTATCTACCTGTTGGATCCGACAAGCGATAAAAGTTCTGAGCGCTTCGAGCAGTCGGGGCCATTATGCAATATCTTAAGTGCTAAATGGATGCTGCTCAGCATCCCCAACTTCCCCATCAATGAGTTTATTTCGGGAATTGGGAAACAAAAGCAAGAAGACGCCCCAGTTTCAGTTTCAGTTCGGTTTCGATATATTTTGTTTGTTAAGTATGTAATAATCGGCTGTTATTTAAGTTTGCTATCCGGAATTATGTTAATGTTGTTGCCACAACTGCCATAAATAAATACCACCTGACTAATGTGCTGCACAGGATGGAGATTCGTTGGAAACTGGCTGAAATTCTAGACGACAGCAAATGGAAAATGTGTAACAAAAGCAGCACCAACAGCAGCAGCAGCAGAAGTCAACAAATACCTTAACTACATTTATCGCGTCATATTTATATAATAATAATAATGACAATCAGTTGTTGGGGGCAGACAACGCGCTCACGTTCCGTTCCGTTTCGTTCTATATTTTTCAGATCTGTTCTGTTCTGTTCTGTTGTTTATCTCGCCATTCTCGCTCATCTGCCATTTAGTCGCTACTTTATGAGGTGCGTTTATCTCATTTGGTGTCGAGTGAAGTCTGCAACATCCACTAGATACTTTTATAATAGATACTCAAATGGCTGATCGACAAGTGATATAGTCGATTCCAACGGACTCACTCTCTTACTCTGATTATTCAGCTGTCCTAAGTATTCAGAAACTTGTTCGAGTACTCGCATTCGCATTCGCATTCATATTCAGTCTGCGTCGCTTTCTGTTTCACTTAAACAAATATTTTCGCAACTTATCTCGAAATGTTGCGCCAAATGCAAAAGGTCGCGACGAATCGGGGGGAAAGTTCCCTTAATGAGGCGTTTAACTGTTGGATTGTTGTTCTTAATTTCAGCGTGTTTATACACAGCGAGAAAAACATGCGCTAACATCAAGAATAAATTCCTAAAGCATGCTTAACAATTCCAAGATTGTGTCAAGTTTTTTTGTATATATTATCTATTTTTATTCCATTTCTTTTCTCAAAGTAACTAATTCATATTAGAATCGACTAGAATTCGATGTTATTTTAATCTTCAAAAAAAAGTAAAGATTGAAAATTTGTTTTAAGAATATTTTTTAGATTGTTTCAACAATTTTTGTTAAAATCGAAACATTCTCAAGTTGAAGTATTTATAATTAATTTATTTAATTTTATTTCTTATCATAATGTATTATTGTAGTTACTACAACATCGACTGTTCATAAATAAATAAAAAAAAATTTTTATTTTTTCTCTGCTTAATTTTTTAACTCAAAACTTCTTCTAGATAGATATTGTTTCCAGAATATTTATAAGAATTAAATCTTGTTTATAGAATAGAATACAGTCTCTAATCGAAGTATTTCTTGCTTGTTTTTAGAACGTCATTCTTCTCTCTGTGTACGAACTCAAACTTCTTTGTTGACATGTATTTAGATAAATATTTTTTGGAAATATCTAATAACAATTCTGTACTGTTTTTGGTCGTGAGAAATCGTCACGTTTTCAGCAGTGAAACGTGAAATTAGAGAAGTTCTATTTATACTCAGCAACGACTGTGATTGCGATTGAGAGAAATAATTGTAAAAGTACTCGAACTGGAACTTGAATGAATTCAATATATGTATATAAAACCGGTTTGTGTTGCAGTTAAGAGTCGAGATCGTTATATACCATATAATGCGTAGTATACTCACAGTGTATGGACCAGAGATAATGCTTATATAATCAGGCGAGCTGATAACAGAGAGATGGCGAGAACGTTGCCGCTTTATCTCAGTCGGATTATGATATTTTTGCACCTGGCGACACACATAAAAAATAGTGAATGTGCAGGTACTCAAAGGTATTTACTTAGCATCACATGCTCGAGAAGTGGAGAAGTGGAAAAAGGTTTTGCGTTCCGGAAATGTGACCAAGCGAATTCCCCAATCGATGGAGATTGTGGTGGTTGTGAAAAGTGCATTAAACATTCACCATTTAACATAATTAACCTCGCCGGCCAGCCAGCTGCTCTGCGAATGGGGCCAACTCGGGGGGTCTTTGGGGTTCAATAAATTGTAAACTTTAAATGCGCTCGCCGGCCAAAAGTCAATGACACACATCATAACATATGTATGTGCAGCCAAGCTGTACAAGTGCGCGTAGCAGCCAGCAAATGTCAGCGTCCCTTACTCTCTCTCTCACTCTGCAGTTTATTTATATTCGACAGACGACAGACGACAGACGCGACATTCGAAGATTCGATGTTCGACTTATGCTTTGTTGACCCATTGGAATGTTGCGAGTCTCTCGATGTTTTTTGTTTTCTATGCTGATTGGGAACTCGGCTGGATTTGTGTCGCTGTCTAATTAACAATAGTTTCGTCTAACGGTCCGAAAATTGTTGAATAAAAGCCACAGGCACAAGAATGCAGAATAGTTGGTAGTTATAACAATGTGATGATCACATAATATCTTGGCCAACATATTATACAGTTCTTGGCCTTTTATTGTCAAGATTCTATTTTAGCCAGAACCGAACTGAAATAATTGGCACAATTTCAACAAATATCTTTAGATATTCATTTGGAAAAGTTGCATTGACTGCCAAAAAAAAAAAAACAAAAAGAAAAACTACACAAAATGCAGCGTCGTCAGATATATTTGTATCTGCCAGATACATATACTAAAGTGTATTCGGTGTGACATCTCAAGCTCAAGTTTGATGCTGACACATGTTGAGAAATGTATCTTGTGTGTGTGTGTGGAAAAGTATCTGAAGGTCGCCGCCCAACAAAGCTGATAAGAGACAAGCGGCAAGCTTTGATTTTTTAGCTACAACTCTTTTCGGTGCAATCTGAAATGCAGTTTGATAAAATTCCGAAACAGAAATTCCAGAAATTCCTGCCACAAATCGCATTCAATTCTTATCGCTTCACATTCAAATCGAATCAATCAAGAAACTAGATCACACTGTATAATTATTTTTTGTTGTCATTCATATTTTTCACACATTCGATCAAAAAAAAAAAATAAAAAAGAAATGTTCACGCGCCCACTTTGAACATTAATTTGCGTGTGTGCGTTATGTAAAAGCAAATTACCGAAAATAAATTATATTTTAATTAAATGAACACAATATTTGTACATCCATATATATTTATATATATATGTATATCATATAGTTTTACGTCGACGACGACGGCGACATTTACTACGCCTCTCGCGGCGAATCCGATGCTTGATGCTCCCGACTCTCGACTCGCGACTCCCGACTAAATTTAGCACAGATTATAAACAAAAACGGCAACCGAAAAAAAAAAACAAAAACTGTAACTAGAATAAATTCAGCTAATACGTCGAGGCGACGTCGACGACGCACTGCGGCAGACTAAGCGCAGGCAGCCCGCCAATTGAGCAGCCAGCGTCGCTGCCGCTGCCGCAGTCGCAGTCGCTGCCTCAGTCGACGCCATGCGACGTCGCGACAGCAGAACCAATGAGAATGTCGTTAATGAAGCGCGACTCGACTATAAAAATACCCATACCGGTGATCGGTCAGCATATCTTTAAGAGAGAACTCAACTTTTGTACATAATTTATGAACGTTATTGCAAACTCGTTAAATAAATTTATTGTTTTTCACCACGCATTCATTGAGTTACAACATTTTTTGTATAAATCGTTAATTGTAAAACATGCTATGAAATATTGTGCTATAAAGGTTTAATTTTTATTTTAATTTTTCTGCATAATTAACTTACTCTATTTATAAACCTTACTATTACTACTCGTTTAAAGAAATTTACTATTCTTATCACGCATTTTTTTATAATTTGTAAATTGTGTAATTATAAAATTGCTGTGAAATATGAAATTAAAAAGCAAATCTCGATTTTGTGCACTCATGAAATAAATTTGTTAATTTTGCAAAGCGCATATCTTTAGTTAATTATTTTTGCTGAAGTTGTTAATTGTAAAATTGCTATACAATATTAAATCTGGTTTAATAAAAACATCATTTTTATCGACATTTTTGTGCATAATTAATGGCAATTTTTATGAGATTTACATGACAAATTTAACTAGCGCACTTTAATTTGAATTGATTACGTATTTTTACGATGGTTAATCATAAAATAATTGTACTATTTTATTTAATATTTTTTATGAATTGATAATTGTAAAAATACCCATATACATATATATTGCATGAAACAAAAATCGAATAAAAAGTTTGCATTTTAAAAAACAATGCCAATTATGCAGCAGACTTCTTATTGACTTTAATTGAATTGTACATTTTGTGAGCAGAGAATATTATTTTTTTGTGGGTATCCCACAAGCAGAGTATGCCCCATTGGGTCGCTGGGGGGTGCGGGTAGACGCAATCAGATTGAGTGCCCAGACCAGACCAGAGCAGAGCTGGCGAGTTGTAGGAGAGCACAGCGAAGCGCGCAAGCGCATCATGCCACACGGGGCATGTGGCAGCATCGCGAGTCGCGACGCTCGCTGTGGGTCGACGATGCGACGCTGCGTCGACGCAACGCAATGCTGTAAGATGCCGATGCCGATGCATGCTACACCTGCTGTGATGCTGCGGCAGCGACGGTGGCTGCGCCTTTAGTCGTTGTTGACAACGCGTAGGCCAAATATTTGGACGAGACGGCCGTCTTACGGTACAGCTGCCGTCGCCGCAGCATGCAAAGCGGTACTCGCTGATTGGGCTGCCGCACAGATACCGTTTGACATCGCCGCACAGTGGGCTCACTAGTTGCATTCTATTTGTCTACCAAACAATTATCAAAATTATGCAGATAGTAATAATAAGATATTTCTGTATTCTTGTATAGAATACTTTTTTAAGAAAGTTAATATCCAACGCTATAATTATTTTTCTTTAGCAACTTCATTATTGTACAATTAAAAAAAATAATATTTAATCTAACTTATTCCCTAGAAATTGCCAAAGATTTTAATAAAAATAATGCATTAATTTTTTAAAGTTTTCGTAAGCGTCGCTTCTGCATGAATTCATTTTAGGATATACAAAATAAATGACAAAATAAATAAATAATAATTACACAAATCAAATTCACTACAATATAAATTTTTTCTTGGAAAATTTGTAATTGTCATTGTAGAAATTAATTCAACGATACAACATTAACTTAACAAATGAATAATAAATAATGCAAACAAATTTACTACGAAATAATTCATTTTGTTTGACAACTTGATTGTTTTACTGTTCAAAAAATATATATTTTATTTTGAATCACAAAATTGCATCTATTTTACAAAGTTTTTTCTTAACTTCACTTTCTACTCGGGCATTTAAATCTAGCATATATGTAAATAAATATATTTATACTTCTTTGGACATTATGTTTGTTGTGCTTTTCTACAGAAATAATATTGACACTAGAAATAGTCATTAATTAGAAAAAAAGAACCTCAAATAAATAATAATCAGTAAATAAACAATAAAAATCTATCTGGATCACTTTAAATAAATATAAATATAGCCGTGTAAAATCAATAAGAGATAGCTATCGATATGTTTACAGACAATAGAACTGCAATGTGAAGAAATGCTAGTGGCAAAAGTATTATTATTACTATAACAGAAAACTGTAAATAACATAAAGATCACCCAACACGTATGTCAAGCACGCTGCAAATAACATTGAGACTACCGCACTTGTATGTTAAGCTCGCTGTAACATAACATAAAACTGCAAATAACATGAAGCACACCCAACTTGTATGTCAAGCATCGAATAAAAGAAAAGAAGTTGCACGTGCGACAAGACTCTTCAATTTTCGACAGCTACAAACGTGATCTTGCACCACTGTGCGCTGTCTGCTTCAATAATTTAAGCAGCTAAATGCACGTGGTGCTGCCACTGCCGCCGCTGCTGCTGCTGCCGCCGCAGTTTAGAAGTACCGGTATTATGGGCAATGTCAGTTGCAGTTGCATAACTGCTGCAAATTTATGCAGCTTTGCACTCGCAGACGAAGTTGCAGTTGGAGTTGGAGTCGAAGTTGGAGTTGGAATTAGCATTAGCATTGAGAGCGTGTTTATCGCTGCGATGCAATGCGACGTCGCTGTTCGCATGCAACGTCGCGTCGACGGCGGCGTCGAGAGCGAAGCAGAGCGTTGGCTGCTGCACTTGTTGCTTGACCGAGATTCGCAGGGTTCTTGCACAAGTCAGCCGCGATTTCGTCTCCATAAGAAACTGCGAGCGATGTGACAATAATGCATAAAAAGCCGTTGATCGACTCTTTTTTTTTGTCGTTTTGACATTTATGGAATATGTGGAGAATTCGCCAGTTCATCAGGAGTTGGATTAACTTAGGATTATGCAACTTACTTGGCCACATTTTCGTTTGGTCGGTCAATGGAAATGAACATTTCTTTCGGCTTACCTGTAAATTATAGAGAAATCATGGATTAGTTGAGGTTGTCAGCGGGATTCAAGTGCTTGGAAGATGCGTTAATGGAGAACCGATTTTAAAACCAACACCAATTCCGAGTACCATGAAAAATATAAATGTTTTCATGAATTCTTGATGCCATGAATGGAGTTCGATGGGATTCAGTTAAACTAAAAATCTACATTTATTTCTATAAATATTATTATTATCTAATGACTGAGACATAAAAAATTTTGTTGAAGTATTTTTATTGGGAGCTTTAAGAAGCTATCATTTAATTTTACTGTTCAATTTTGATGAACCACTTACAAGAAAGATTAAACATAGATATTATTTTATAAGTTTACAAGTTAGAGCATAAAATATATGTATAATTATAATTTTCAATAAAAATGCATATTACATTCAAATATTAATAAAAATCTTGTGGCCATTGTTTAAACATAAATATTAATTTATAAAAATGATTATTAATTTATAAAAAAGATAAAAATTAAAGTAAAGCAAAAAAGAATAGTTCGTATTAATTTTAACTTTTCAATTCAAATGAAGAAGCACAGAATAATTAATGGTTTTTCATTAATTTAGTAAAGAAGAATAATTATATTAATCTACTTAGCTTAGTTGGAACAAACTAATTTATATAATTTATATTTATTTCTTAACTCTGCATTAATATGTTTATTAGTGACAATTTTCCGAGGCGCGTATTTTAAACCGCCAGCTGGCGACACTGGCGCCATCTATCGACAGCTTTGGCGACACAAGTTTGCGCTGCATATTTATGGGGGCAATCGGGAAAAGCTTTCAAGCAGAAGTTTAGCACCTGCGCCGACAGCTCAATTAAGTATACGCTTCGATGGTTGGTTGGCGCAAAGCGATCGAGAGACCTTGCGAAATATTTATTTGCACAGCAAGAAGCAGACGACGAGCATATGCATAAAGGTATAAACAAATCGTGAGCGGGTAAAGTTAAAGTCATAAGTCATATAACGGCTGTTACCAACTGAGTGGAATTGCTTATAAATACGGGTAAGTTGCACTTAGTTGCTAAATGGCGAGTGGTAAACGAGTTTAACAATAACATAAAGTCGCGCCACAACAACATCTGAGAACGATGCAAATGCGAGCGGTGGGGGAGGGGCGTGGGGCGAGGGGCGAGTGGTTGATGGTTTTACTTTTCTGGGTAACACATAATAAAATTAATTTCCATTAATTGAGGCGGGCGAGCAAAATGTTCGAGATTGGGCGATGTAGTAATAGTTGTTGTAGTTGTTGGTTGGTTGGTTGGTTGGTTGGTTGGATGGCGACGTATGGAGATGGAACACGTATGAAGGCGACTGGGAGATGTTCGGCTGCAACGCTTACCTGCGCATTACCCATTAGAGCATCTTCCTCAATTTCCGTTGCAGTCTGCTGTAGAACCTCTGCAACATTCGCGTACAGCGCTTCCTCTTGTTGCTGTTCGAGCTGCTGTTGCTGTTGTTGTTGCTGTTGCTGTTGCTGTTGCTGTTCGAGCTGTTGCAGTTTCTGCTTCTTCTGTTCTTGCTTCGACTGCGCACTCAGATTGATGGCAGACTTGGATTTACTTTTGGCATAGCGAGCTGAGCAGCGCAAGCTTTTAAGCACGCCATACGATCGCGCATTCGCTAGCTTTGTGTATAAGAAAGAGACAGTCAGACAGATAGATAGAGACGGAGAGAGAAGGGTGCGCGGCGGAGGATTAAAGTTGCTAAATAATAAATACATATGTTGTATAAGACCAGCAAATATACAGTGTGCAAAGCAGATAAATCAATAAATACAATAAAAGCAAATAAATAATTGTAGTAAGTGCATTATTTGTAAAGGGGGGAGGGAGGGAGGTAGAGAGTGATGTCCACTTTCTATTGACTACGTGCGAACATGTCGCTGTCGAGCTTGTCCACAACTATGGGTCTGCCAACTTCCGGCACAACAAACAACAAACAACAAACAAGTTGGCTGCCGTGTTAGGTGTTGCGTCTTGTTGGATGATGATTCAATGCATATGATTGCCCATCAAACGCTTTCTATATATAGACACATGACCGATGTTAAACATGGCGAAGCAAGCAAGCAAAGTTAGCGCGCAGATAAAACCAATGAACTTAACAATGAACAACAAATTAACAACAACAATTTATGACTATTACTAGTCATGGCACAAGCAATTAACGACTATGTGCACCTGAAAATACTTGAAGTCACTTGAAACGACGAGTGGTATTAAGTATATTGCGCATACGCAGCGTGTGCTATTTAAATGCCACAACATTGGCCCAAAGAAAGTTGTGGCAACGTGTGTAGCAATTAAATGCGCTGTAGTTGTTGTTCATTTGTTCATTTGCTGCTGCTGCTGTTCTCATACAGAGCAGAACAAGTCTAACCAGAATCGACAACGCTTGTCTGGGCTTCAATTGCAAACCCAGCGGCAATTAACGCGGCCAACTAAACTCAACTCGATTCGAGGCGAGTCGAGTCGAGTCGAGTCGAGTCAAGCCAAGTGTCGTGCGATCGCATTGCACGTCGCATCGCATTGCGCAAAATGCGACGCCCTGTGAAATAAACACACACAAAAAAATGAACAAAAAATTAACAACAAAATAAAACTCAAAGCCCCATTGACGAACTCTGACGCGGCAAACATGTAAAGAATCGCCGTCATTAGCCGTGCATAATATACGGATATGCGAGGGCAGCTCACAAAGTAACGTTCGAGAAAATCGAACAGAAATTGGGCAACTAAATCAAAATAATCGTCTCAGAAAATGTTTGACTTAATGAATACAAATTAAAACGTTTTCGAAGCGAAATTTCGAATATCTATTATTTCAGAAATTGAAACTTATTGCACAAATTGAGATATTAGTAATTGTTGAATAGAAAGTCGATGCTTAAATTGAGCAATTAATATTAAATAACTTCAGATTGGAATTGAACAAGTCAGCGGTTAAAGTATTGCAACTAATGAAAAAAATGGATTCAAAAACTTTTTATTAGCTGGCTAAAAATTTTCAAAAATATATATAAATTCTGTTATATAAAAGTTTTCTTTACTATGATTGGTCAAAAATACTTTTAAAATCTGCCCTGCTCAAGTTAAACGAAAATTCTTTTAGAGTATTTTTTAATAATCATCAAAAAATAATTTCAAAGTACTTTTAATTTTAAATTGTGGATTACAATAAATACATAAATAATACTTTTAAATAAACTATAATTCAAAATATTTGAATTAACTGTTGTGAACAATTTTTATTTTTTTTAAGTACTAAAAAAACAACGGTTTTCATATAAATTTTAAATTAGCCCATTTTCGATTATTTTTATTAATATAATTGGGAGCATCAATTGGAACCCAAAATATATTTAATATACATTTAAAATCAAAATCTAAGTACTATAGATTAAAAAGTGCGTTGCCATAAAAATATTACTTTTAATATTAATAATTAGTCGGAAACTAAATTTGGCAAGTGAGGAAACTTCCCTCGTTAGACTGCATGGTCGACATTGTTTGAATTGTATTGTGTTTAACACATCAGTGAGTATTCAATGTGCCTTCGAATGCGGCTCAATGAAACTGGCCAATTGGCCAGCTGGCTGTGACTTTGGCTCAAACAATGGGCCCAAACATCAAGGCACTAAAAAATTTTGAACTTGGATTTACACGAAGCCGCGTTGCATGCGAATCGAGTTAGCAGCAGGCTGCAAATCGAATCGTCATCATGTTTGTGTTCTCGTTATCGTCATCGTTATCGTTATCGTCATCGTTATCGTTGTGGACGTCGCTCAAAGTTCAGCGAACTGACTTGGGCACAAGGAGAACCTCCACATTGAGCCGAGCAGCACGGAGAACAACAATCTACAATCGAGTCGCTCTTAATTGGTTCAATTAGGCCTTTAAAGCGTTTCGAGTGGCCAACAGCAACAACAGCAGGAAATTATGCTGGCCATTAATACGAATAAAAGTTAAGATGGAAAAGTTTACAACGAGCATGACTCTTTTTTGGGCTTGGGATTAGAGATGATGAAATAATTGGTAACTGCTTCATATAAAATGCAGATTTGGTAAGACAAGAATTACGAAAAAATTCTCTTCAACTGGTTTTGAACTGTTATAGTCTTGAATCTACTATTATTTATTTTATAAATTTAATTTAGAAATGAAAAAAAAAATAAAATAAATTAATTTAGTTAAAGATATCGCTGGTTGCATCTAGACTAACTTCCAAAATATTTCTGCTACAATCTTTTTATCAGCTATCAATTATTACTGAAATATAATTTAGAAAAAATATTGAATTGATATTATTATTCAAATATAATTAAAAAAACAAAAAAAAAAGGAAATAAATAGATTAGGTTTACAGAATAAATAAATAAAGTTTGAGAATTCGCTATTCAAAATAAAAAAATAATAATAAATAAGTTTTTGATCAACTATTAATTATTATTCAATCATAATGCAGAAAAAGAAATTAATTTGGGTAAAGAATTCTCCATTCACGTCTAGACTAATCACCAAAGCAATTTACGGTTCAGTATTTTATTAGCTATCAATATTAATTTAAATACAATTCAGAAAAGAAAGAACAAAACTAATTTAGTTGATTAACTGCCAATATGATTTCTTTGAAAGTCGCTTATCAGTTAACAAATAGACTGAAATTATTGATGAATGAATTATTGAATTATTGAAATATAATTTAGAAAAAAAAAAACAAGATAAACAAAGTTTGTTTAAGAATGCGCCTAGTAACTACTAAAAATATGTTCTCTTCACAATTTACAAAGCGTTAGTAGCGAATGATATTTTTTATTTTATTCTTTCCAAAAGTCGAATATGGAAAGTTAAATTTAAAAAAAAATGTTAAAGTATCCAATAGTTGTACATTTTAAATTGAAAATATGGATGACTCAAAGACGCACGGCAACTTGATGTCTTTCTGAGAAAACTTGCGAAATTCCCAGAATATTTTATTAGCAATAGTCGAAGTACAGCTTAGCGACATATTAATTATACAATTTATATGCAAGCAAATAATTGCTAGAATGCTTTGAATCAGACTCTTAAGCATTATTATAATAATAAATCAACTTTGATATACTATGCAATTGAATATACAGTAATAAATCTAATGAAATATTCGATTGCATTGAAATTTTGTTAGGATTTTATTTTTTTGTGATAAATTCTGTTTTCTCAAAATAACAAACTAATTAGCGAACATTTATGAACAATATCTTACAAAAATGTGTTATAAAGAATTGCGGCTGGAACAAAATGGGGAATTGTGACGGAATCGTGTTGACTAAGTAACTTTAGGGCGCAGGCTGACTAATGGCCGGCCACGCCCACAAAGACAGTCGGCCAGATAGGCGAATGGTCGTCGAGCGAGTGTAGTTAGAATATTTCGTTGATTACATGTTTACCTTATTCGCAATTGTTTATCGGCCGAGCAACAATTGAAGTCATTCAGCAGTTCAACAACAAATGAAATAAAACAAAATAAATACCAAAAAGAAAGAGGCAAAAAGTCAAATGAATAACGCAGAACAAACAGCAATGTGAATAGCGTGAAATGAATGTGGGCCAGAACAATGCACACTCACATTGCGCCGTCGCTCTTGCCATGAATACACTCACTTTATTCGTGGGTGTTTCATTTTATTTTATCTTTTTTGTAATGCCAAATGTGAGCAGGTCGCTGCTAAAAAGCTTGACAAAAAAATCGCTGGCTAAGCAAAGTAAGATAACTTTGCTGGCGACTGATCGACTACGCGATACCCTAGAATATATTAAATATATAGTACAATATTTACAAAATATATTATATACATAATTAATGTTTTGTTGATGTACTTTTCGCGATACATTCAGCTAATTATTTTACAACATATTTATAAAGCGAAAAAAATTAAAAAAATTAAGTGAACTATACATAATAAATTAATCTATGTATTTTTAAAATATATCAGATATTTCATTGTTATTTTTTTAATGTTCACTAAGCAATGCTTAAGATAAGTCTTATAATGCATATTTATATATGTATATTTGTGAAATTAATTAAATGAAGAAATATATATTTATTTTAAGAATAAAATAAACTTATAAAATATATTTAAATTTGGAATCTTATTTGCTTTTAAATAAATTCTGCTCTATAAAATTGTCTGCATTAGTCACAAATAATTCCGCGTTAAAACAGCAGTCAACTGAAATTTATAATAAATTTAATCCAATGCCTTCCTGTGGGACTGCGATTGATGTTTTATAATTCTTTTTAAAGCCGCGTGAATTGATAAATGTCTATTTAAATATAGCGAATTTCTTATAGTAAAAAATGTAATGGAATGTCTCTCAGAAAGACTGAGATTGTAGCTTTTAATTGTTGATTTCGCATAATATTCTGTCGTATATGGAATTTATTTAAAACCAATCCATTGCTACTCTCAGAAATTGTAATTTGTACTGCAGTCGTTATAGTTTTTTTTCCACTTGCGGATGGAATGATGATTTGCTACTTATAGTAATACAATGTAGTATTAATTAATTTAATGTCTCAATAAGAGACTGAGATTGCGGTAGAATTTCGACTTGTGTTATGTTTTTTATTTAATTAAATGTCACTCAGAAATTGTAATTTTAACAGGTAGAGTTTCCCTGATAATTTGCTACTTACAGTAAATTCAATTAAATGTTAATTATTTGAATGTCTCTATAAGCAACTGTGATTGTAATTTTCACTAGTAGAATTTCGCCTTATGTTTCAGGTAGAATGATAAATTTCCACTTGGATATAGTACGTTTCTACTTATAGTTATTTAATTATTAAATGTCTCTTTCAAATTGTGATTTTCACTGGTAGAATTTCCCCTTAGCCAACTCTTGCAGATGGAATGATAATTTGCTACCTATAGTAAATTAAATTCAATTGAATTAATTTAATGCCTCTATAAGAGAGTGAGATTGTAATTTTTACTATTAAAATTTCGACTTGTGCTCAGTCGTATACTGCCAGTTTTATCTTGCGGGTGGAATGATAAATTTCTACTTAGAAATTTCCAGAGTCAAGTTAATGTTGATGTTGCTGTTGCTGTTGGCAGCATTGTTGTTGGTGCAGTTAACGAGGTCGCCTGGCCTAGGCCATAGTCAAAGTCTGTTCACGTTTTTGTTACCATTTCAATTGTTGTTGTTGTTGCTGTTGTCTTGAAAATCAATTAACATTCAAGTTTCCACGCCTCAACCCCACGTCGACTGCAGAGTTGCTGCTGCTGCTGCTGTGATTGTTGCTGTTGTGATTGTTGTTGGCGTGTATATAGGCCATTGAGCTGACCGTAGCATTGAACGTGACTTGGCTTTAAGCGTCTTTGGTGTCTGCTCAGCCAATGCTCTCATTTTCCACTGCGTGTTGCCCCCGTTTCAAGGTCGCTGCCGCTGTTGCAAGTGCAACCCACGACAGCAGCAGCAGCAACAGCAGCGGCAACAGCAACAAAAATAAAAATAAAAAGTACACGCATTTCCACACTCTGGCGTCTTAACTCAACTTAACTGCGGGCCATATTTCAGCCCGCAACTGTCCTAACTGTTAATGCGGCGCCGCAAGATAAAAGTTAACAACAAAAAAACACTCATACAATAGCAAAACTTATATTGTTGTTGTTGTTGTTGCCGTCATTCATTTAATATTCGTTTTTGCTGCCCCGTTTTAGTTTTTTCCACTCATGTTTAGTTAGGGTTTTTTTTTATTATTTATCTGCTGGCACACAAACAAAGCCGAAAAAAAGGTTAACAAAAAAGGTAATAATACTAACATACAACGATCCATTTCGGCACTTTCACTGTCTAATTGTCGCAAAATTTCTTTGCACCGCCAGCTGCCAATTAACGAGTGAACAACATAGATTAAAAATAATAACAAAAAACACAAAACAGCAACTACTCGGAGTTGTAGCGAACATCTATCTATCTAGGCACTCCGATCTATTCACATGCGACGACTGCGACGATAAATAACTCTGCTTATGTAAGGACTTCGACTCCGTTGATCGACTTCAAAGATACGAATTTGCGACTGCGAATGAATTGAATTTAGGGTCAACAGAAAAGCTGATTTGATATCTGAGGCAATCATAAACAGCAAATGGCGCTCGGCAATTCATTTCGCAATTATTTATTTATTTATACATAAAGATAAAGAAATGCATATATGTATATGTTTATCTGATCTAGTCTACGATCTGAAGGCTTTTGTTTATTTTTTTATTATTATATTATTTCTTTAGTCAAAGAAATGGTAAGATTGTAAGAGAAAATGCTTATAAAAGAACTTTGAGAGTTTGGCAAATAATTTTAATAATATTTATTTATTAATAAAGATAAAGAAATGAATATATATGCATATCTGATTTACTGTACAATATGAATGTTTTTGTTTTTGTATTTAATTATGGCCTGAAGGCAGTGCAAATGCAAAAGAAACTTTATTTGCGTTCTGCTTACTAAAGGTAAGATATTTATACTTATATATTTCTAATTTTGTAATAACTATAAAAACATTTGTTTAGGTTTTAATAATGACTAAAAGAATAGCGAGATTGTAAAGAAAATGCTTATAAAAGAACTGTGGGAGTTTGGCGAATAATTTTTAAATAAAATTATTTATAATATAAATAAAGAAATGCATCTGATTTAATGTACGAAATAAATGCTTTTGTTTTTTTTTTTTTCATTATGCGCTGAAGGCAGTTCAAATTCAAAATAAATTTTATTTACTATAAGTTGTAGTATAATTTGAATATAATCTTTACTAGCGTTCTGCTTTATTTGTCAACATTTAATCCAAAGAAATACAATGAAGTCTAATTTTATCCAATTTTATATATTATGTTTATAAAATTATGGTTTTCTTTAAGTTTTTTTTATGGGTATAGTAAAATTTAATAAACAACTTTACTGCTTTCAAATGAATTGCCAAAATATTATAAGCACTAGCTCGCTTTTATAGTTTAGAAGATAAAGCTCAAACAAGCAAACAAAATGATAAAAATTTATTTTAAATTCCATACAATTAAAAAAAAACAAGTGAGAAAGCTACAGTCGAGAGTGCTCGACCGTATGATACCCGCAACCCATTTCGAGAGAAAAAAAAAATTTTAATGGTATTTTAACAACAAATATACCGAAAATATACTGAATTTTGTGTTTTGTTTGTATATATTTGAAAATAACGATTAAAAATCCACAACACCGACATGGTCACACTGTCAACTAAACAAACAAAGCGCGAGCAGCTGCAAGTGAATTTTGCATATAAAATTGATTCATTAATAACTTCCTTGTTTTTCACTCGATCTCAACCAAATTCACAGGAATCATTGAGAATATAATTATTATTATGCATACCAGGTCTATTTTTACGGCTTTTACAGTTTTTGGGGGCGGGAAGGGGCGTGGCAAAAATCTAAAACAATCTTGATCTGCGTAAGACCTACACGAATACTGTCACCAAATTTGATATCTCTAGGTCATTCACACACTTAATACGTCCATAGGCACTGGGCACAACAATTTTGATAAATAGTTTCACGAATAACTTTTGTTCTACTTATCCGATTTGTACCAAAATTACAGGGTATATTAAGAGTGTCAAGCGCAAATGGGTTACCAAATTACACATCATTACACAAAGAACTTTTGGAGTTATACGCGATTTACTAAAAAAAAAACTTGACTTTTTCGAGATTAATGCTTATTGTGGGCGAAGGGGGCGTGGCATCCAACTTTTGAAATAAACTTGATCTGCGTAGGGTATGAAGGAAACTTTTTGCCAAATTTGGTGTCTCTATGTCTTATAGTCTCTGAGATCCAGGTGTTCATACGGACAGACAGACGGACAGACGGACATGGCTATATCATCTCGGCTGTTGACGCTGATCAAGAATATATATACTTTATGGGGTCGGAAATGCCTCCTTCTGCCTGTTACATACATTTTCTGTTGGCACTAAGTCATAATACCCTTCTACCCTATGGGTAGCGGGTATAAAAATAATGAAATAGAAATTTAAAAATACACTTCTGATCAAGTAATTAAGAAAAACATTGTACAATATTTATGAGATCAAAGTATCTATCGTTAGCCGAATACATTTTAATCTTTGCTAGAATTCGTTATTCCACCACGACAAGATCATTTCATTTAATTAAATGTATATATTTATTAATATATCAGACAAAGCTGAGTTTATTTTTATACCAGTTACGGGATGGTTAAATCAATATCAATCAATAAAAACTGAAGTTTTTTTAATAATCAAGTGAATATTGTCTTTAAATATTGAAAATTGATATGTTGAAAATGGAAAATAATTTAGAACAATCTGATAAAATGTGAAATATTAAATACAACTATTAGGGTTATCAAATGATTGCTTCAATTAATTTAAAACAATTGAGAGTAAATACATTGAAACTTTTTTATAATAAATTCACACGGACTTCAATAAAATATGCAAACAATGAAGACTCGAGCAACTTTTGCGATTTACAAAAGTTAAAATTGTTACGAGCAATTATGCATATTTAATATACGTTAGCAAATGCTCTTCAAATAGAAAAATTATTAGGAAAATATTCTAGTAGTTGTAAATAAAAGGAAATACTCGTTAACAATTCAAATTGAAGATCGCCGCAAAGCGCATTAAGTTTTGTTTGCAATTCTCTCGATTGCTCAGCTACGATTTGCATAATTCAAATGGAAATTCAAGTTGAAGCGAGTTGTGAAATCGAGTTGCATTCAAATTATTGCTCATATATAACATAGTATACAGATATGTTGGCTATCAGCTGGAAATTGGTTAACAATTTGGGCCGTAATCTAATCGCAATCACGTTTGCCTTCAATTGCAGCCGCCGCAGCAGCAAAAGTTTCACTCACGCTGCCAAATTGCACATCCATCAATGCGGCAATGTGAATAGTTTGAGTGGTACTCAGAAAGCTATTCACACTCCTCTTCCTTGCGGGCTTGCGGGCTGAGAGAGCGGCAAATATGACGATACGGCCTCACTACATCCGGTGTGGCCAAAGTTTTTCCGCACTCGCTTTGTTTTGCCTTTTTCGCTGCGCTTTTTTCTCTTTTTATGGGTAATTTAAATATTTTCTTTACGAAACGAGTCTGGTAATTAAAAGTTCATTGTCGTGGTTGTTGTTGTTCGTTATGTGGAAACGATTTTGCAATATGCCAAAAAAAAAAGAAAAAAAAAGGCAGGCAAAATGGAAACCCGCCGCCCAGCAAACCTGTTGATGCGGCTTCGACCTCATCACAAAACGTTTTCAGTCGATTTTCCCACATGAAAATGATGACAAAATGTGCAGGAGTCTTGGCTTGGAAAATCATGTGGCAAGATCACGTACCACATGCAACGTGCAACGTGCAGCGCACATAGTGAAAGTTGCCGCTGCTCTCCAGCCAGGCCAATGCCTTGATGGCTTGGCTGAGATGACGACGCTAAGTTGATGACAATTTGCCGTAATTGAACTTGAGGCCGAAGCCGCACTCAAGGAAGCGCTGGCAACGGCGGCAACTGCGGCACCTGCAGAGAAATAAAAAAAAAGAGATGCGCCGACAGCTCAGTCACGACAATTTGCGCAATCAATCGAGATGCGGAACTACACGATTTTGTATTGCCAGAAAATCTTGTTTCCACATTGTTCTGCGCGCATCAGAACAGCCGAAGAACACTTCACAGCACAACGAAAGTGGGCCTAGAAAGTGGCCCACTCGCCGGACAAACAAAACACAAATGAATGTTGAATAAAAAAAAGAGTGTATAAAAAATAGACAGACGTGACAAACAACAACAAAGAATGCTGCGATGTGTGTAGCACATAAACTAGATCTTATCGAGCTGATTGCTCCTCAGCACAATCAATGCTGATGATGACGATGACGATGACGATGCGGCTTGCAACAAAATGTTGCCACTTCAAGTAAGCCACGTTTTTATTTTTTCCATTTTCTAGAAAAACTTAATGATCTGTACGTGAAAAGTACATTTCAATTCCAGCAGCTTTGTCTTTCTACAAAAATCTATACAATAAAAGTTACATTTTGTTACATTGAATTGAGTATCTCAAAAATGTAAGTATATAAAACTTAGAAAATAGAAACTTGTCATTCTTTAGATGGCCAAACGTTGCTATGTTTTAGCAACAAAGAAGTGTTATTTAAAAATATAAATTTCTACTCTACTAAAATTGTTGATCAAATTTTAGTGATTAAGTAGATATATTTTTATTGGATTGTACAGAAAAAAATATATTAGTAGACTTCGATTTTATTTTTTCTTAATATTGGCAAATAAATTTCATTAATAGATTTTTTGCCATAAAAAATAAATATTTCTGCTAATAATATTTATTTGTTATTAAATAGAATCACAATAAGTTTGCGTAATAAAAAACAACACTTCTTCCAATAGCAATATAAAATACATTTATTTATTATTTTCACCATAAAAAACACTTCTAATAATATTTATTTCTATTTGGTTTTAGTTTTACCGCAACAATTGTGTGCAGTAAAAAACGCTTTTGCTAATAATTAAATTAAATGTATTTCTTTTTAGTTAAAATCAGAATTTAACACTAAAAAAACACTTCTGCTAATAATAAATATGAAATAAGAAAACCGTTTTACAATAATATAAATATATATATTTTTTGTCAATACATTAAATAAAAATCACGCTGTGACGCAACAATTTTTTTCGGCTATTTATTTATTTTTGTAATTAGAATCATGTTTTTCCACAACAATTTTGTACTTGACGTTCAAGATAATTAACTCGACATTTTACAAATGTAAATGTCAATCGAAAAGCACAATTGTTAATTGCTTGTTGCCCAAAACGAAATAAAAGTGTGGAAGTCAAAAGCGATAAAAGTTTATTACAAATTTGAAACGATGTAAAAACATTAATATTTCAGATAAAAAAAGAGGTATTTGTGTAGTAATTATAAAGTGAAGAATAAATAACTGTGACATAACATTTGGGATCGGAAGCAATTTGTTGATTTATGCTAAAACAAATGCCCGATTTGAATCAATTAAGTGGCGTATTTGTTTATAACGAAATTGTGGTTTTGTTACCAAAATTTATTAATTTAAGCGCTGACCTCAAGACGAGTATTTGTGTGAATTTATAAATAAATTAGCGTTTGCATTAAGCATCAATTAATAATGTCAAAGTTAAAACTTTGAGCAGATGTATTTGTGGAGAGGGATTTGTGCCACTGTGCCTAACTGTATTAGAATCTCTTCAATTTGGTTGAAACGCGAACGATACGCACAATCTGGCCCAATAAAAGAGACAACAAAAAGAGAAGCGTGCACGATAAATCATATTGAGATTGTGCCAGTTTTTCAACACTTTTCTATATCGCAATCAGTTCGACGACGACGACGATGGCGAGCTAAGCGGGTCAGATGCAGATGCGTGGGGGCCAATTGGCCAATTGGCCAATTGGCCAATCGGGCCACAGATGGCAAGACAGGTTAATTAACGATTTGCACTAATTAAGTTGCGACGAAGGGACAAAGAGTAGCTAACGATGTGCCTGAATTGCCATCACATCACATTGTAAATTGTGCAAAGTGCAAAGCGGAGATCGAGTCGGAGGTTGGGTTAATTATTGTTGGAGTAAGTGTCGTTAGTTCACTATTTATGTTACTACATCTATTTTGGTTAGCAGACAGTTGTTATTGTTGCGGCTCAACTCACCCATGAATTATCTCGGAATTGTGACATATTTGACGTGGACATAGAAGGGGGCAACCTCCCTGCCTCCCAATTCTGATTGCGATTCCAATTGCTCTGCGTTGACGGTTGGTTTGTTTCAATAAGTGATGGATAAGATACAAATATGTGAGTTTGTGTGTATACTCTAGATACTCGAACTCGAACTCGTACTCGTATGCATGCTGAACGCCGCTTTTTACTTGTTACTTGTTACTTTCAGTTTCAATTTCAATTTCGATTTGCAATTTCTCGTTTCGCGTTTCTTTTTTAGCAGTTTTCGATTTTCCTTTTGCGGTGCTTTTTGGACTTTTAACTAAACAGCATTTTGTAAGCAACAAATACACACACACACACACACACACACACACAGGCAGAGAAGCACAAACACTGGCAATTTGCAGCTAAGCGTAACGCATGAAAATGAGCGCCAAAAAAATACTGAAAAACAGCGCTCGAGATACGTTTGTATCTTTTTGCAAGCAGTCAGCCGAAACAGTTGTTATTGTTGTGGTGTTAGGGCAAATACAAGTGCACAGAGCATAGACGACACTTGCGGTTGCAACGCGCTCACAGATTGAGATACATTTTTGGGCCCGCAACCTTGCTGGCTGCAGTTGCAGTTGCAGTTACCCGTTTGCCAGCAATCAAAAATTCACAATTTATGAAAACAACCGAAAACAAAAAATACAAACAACACACACATGCACATGCACAAAAAAATAAAACGATATATCGAGAGGAGTAATAATACAAAAAAAAAGCGAAGTAAACGCGATAAGCAATTAGCCGAGCGCGAGTTTTGCCCTCGAACGCCACGAACCGAACTTGTTGGCTTGGCTCTGTGCCGCTTACTAAACATCGTCGACTGCCCCACTGTCTGATACAGCCAGTCTCTCGGTCTCCTCACTTCGTTCGCTCCGTTCAACTGCCAACAGCCAAAGAGGCCGCCGGTGCCGCTCTTCTCCCCCGCTCGTTCAGTTGGCTACCAACTGGCGAACTTTCTAAACGCTCATCGCTCACTCGGTTTTCTTTTCGAGCAAGTGTTGGTTCGTTCGCTCAACAGGTGTCCGAACCGAACCGATCCGAACTGTGCCGAACCTCGACGAACTGCAACCGAGTTGTGGTGCATTGCCTGGCTTAGCCAGCACACGAACCGCAAAGCGAAGCTTCATACCTGAGAGAGAGAGAGATAGAGAATCGATTGGGAATTTACAATTGAACAACAAATCATAGAAAGTCCTTTATTAGCGCGTTTGTGTGCGTGTGTTTTGTTTGTTTGTTAAACAAAAATCATTACATTAACATTTGATACATTTTTGTTACATTGGCATCGAACATTGGAAGCGACAAATTTTCTTTAAATTTCATTAGAAAAAAAAACTATTTAATTATAACTCACTTATTACACAGTTTGTGGCATTAATTTTCGTTTTGTTTTCACACATTTTTGTGTTTTGTGTTTTTTGTTTAAATTCAGCTGCCGAACAACGAAATATAGTATAGAGAAAGACAGCGAGAAAGTCAGAGCGAGCAAGGCATAGAGGAGTGGAGTGGAGTGTTTAATATGTAGAAATGCATGTTGCGGAATTGTTGAAGTGAAATATTAAATGTAATAACAACAAAATTAGATAGCGATCATAAGTATGCTACATATATATATGTGTGTGAGTGAAACCTTTCACAAAGTACATACACACATACTCTTACTTAGGAGTTGAAACCAACTTGCTTAATGCAGTATTTAAATTGTTGTTGTTGTCGTTGTCGTTGACATTAATAATAATGCTCAAAGTGTGCCCAAGTGCAAAACGAACAGAACGCAAGAACGCCTTTGGTTATTCTTATTATTGTGATTGTGTGCAAGAAACGTTTCGTGAAGAATTTGTTAAAAATTTCGTGTGGTTGTGTGTGTGTGTGTGTGAATACACAACATTATTGTTTGTTTTTTTTTTAAAGTCGACTAACTAATTGCTGCAAAGAGAGTTGCATTCGTTGGCTCTAGGTACATTAAAGTTAGTATTTTGTATATAAGTAGTATATGTAAGTAAATATGTTGTTAATTCTCTAAAGCTTTTTGTTGTGGCTGCACGCACAAATTGTTGCTACGTTGTTTTCCTTTTCACGTCTCAAATTATACATTACATTAATACATAATACATGCATAATAACACGTCCATTACATTTTTGTATATATGTATGTATATATATATATATCGTTATAAAGTACAAGTATGTATATCAAGTTTAAAGCTTCTTGTATGAAATGCCGCACAGCGCATTTAATTAAAGTTTTTTCCTCATTATTTTGTTTTCATTTTTTTTGTGTGTTGTTTTTTTTTTGTAACATTTTGTGTGTGGGTTTTGGCTTAATTAAACATAGATGCAGCGCAGTGCAGAACAACATGGAAATTTGCAATGGAAGTGGAAGGAGTGTAGCAACAAATACACACATGTAATATTAAATAAACAAAACCGTTTTGAACACCGTCTGTGCAGTTTACATATACGTACTTATATGCTACATAGATTTTAGAATTTTTATATATTGCAATATATAAATAGTTCAATAAAAACAAACGCGAATCGAACATTCAGTGATGCATTCATAATTGTTCAGTTGTTGGCACAAACGTTAAATCAAATGCACATCTTTAAAAAAAAATTGGAAAAAAAATTGATATAATAATAATTAATAATAATACAAATCATTTTGTTTTGTTTTGTTTCATTTTGTTTGTTGTTGTGGTTGTGTTTGTTTTGTATATTTTAACTAAGTGCAACAAATATCGCTTTCTTAGCAGCATCTCGTCGTTATCGTCGATCGATTCTAACTGACGTTGTTGTTGTCACTGTTGTTGTTGCTGTTATTATTGTGGTTGTTGTTGTGATAGTTGTGGATCGACTCGTCCTCATTTGTTGCTTGTTGTACAGCTACAGGTATTTCAGAAATGGCCGCAGTAGGCGTGCTCGCCTTGGGTGCAAAGTAAACCTCATAGTTGTAATATCAAAGCTCATCGCTGGTCACAGGATGCTCCTGCACGTATTCCTTGGGAAAGTAGCCAACCTAAACACGCAAGTAGAAATGTTAGTTAAGTGCAATCAATTATTTCGTTTAGTTGTTTACCGTATCACCAATTTTTCCACGCCACCAGCCCTTGCTGTCGCCATCCTTGCCAATCACCAGCACCTGGCAATCGGTGCGCAGCTGCAACTGATTGCTGCCAGCCTTCGGCTCGTAATCGTACAACGCGGTGGCAATCACTTCGCGGAAGGGCCATTGTAATGACTGGTTCAGCCTGTGGACAAGCAAGATAGTTTACATTATATTCACAGTTATTTTCTTTAGTTAAATCATTTAACTTGTTTGTTTATTACAAACTTTGAACTGCAAAAATGGCTCACATTGTATGTTATATTATTGTATTTTCCTTATTAAAATTCATTAATTTAACTCATTTGTTTATTCTGTTCATAGTAGTACAAATCTATTAATTTTTTAATTTCGCATATTTATATTCAGCCATGGATAGCAATGATCGAATAATTTGTATTCACATTTATTTTCTTTATTAATTAATTCATTTAACTCATTTGTATATTCTTTGAGTGAACCTTCAAAAATGTATCAAATTATGTTCATATTTCAGCCAATGGATAGTTCAAATCTTCCCTTTATATTCACAGGTTTTTTTATTTATTGTAATTTATTCATTAATTAATTCATTTGTGTGTTCAACCAGTGAACAGTAAAAGTGGTTCACAATCTTTGTACATTTATTTTCTTTATTGAAATTGAATTCATTTGTATATTTAAAGTTCAATTTCCTTATTTAGAATAGTTGTGGTAAGGCATGTTTAATTAGTATTTTTGATTTTTATTATTTAAACTAGTCAGCTTAGTTCGAAACTTCGGTCGTGTCGCAAACAACAAAAATAAGCATAATAATGCTGAAGTTAGATAAATAAAAATAACTTTATATTTATAGATAGATAATACATGATGAAGGACTAAAAATAATATAAAGCATTTATTCCCTAAAGTACTTTATTTGAAAATTTACCCAATGTGAAATGCGAAAAATGATAGCATTGCAGAAAACGTGTCACAAAACCTCTATAGGGGGGTTGGTGTCGGTGTCGATGGTGGCCATAGAATAGAGTTAGCACTTACTGTGGGGGGAGAACTGAGCATGACTATGACTTGAAGTGAGCTCAATTGATCATCAGATGATCAGGCACTTTCTACAGATAATCCCTCTCTGCCCTCCCTTAGTCCCTTTGGTTCTGATCTTTCCTTGCATTTGAATATTTCACTAACGAGATTTTTGGAATTCTATTGAGCTGATAATCGACTGTACTTCGTCAACAATAATGTTGCTGATGTTTGAATTCCAATTGGCTGCGTTGAGCCGCCTTGTCTAACGGCTAAGGTGCTAAGCGATAATTTTAAGAATCAGTTGCTCTTCTCTGCTGCAGATGCGTTAAATTCAAATTCAAATTCAAATTTAAAAAAACGATAAATTCAAATTCAAAGTACGTTAATAGCCAATGGACACAACGACTCGGTAGAATTCAAATTGTAACTGAACAGAAAATATCACGGCGGGTTCTAGATTCAAGAGCACAACTGCACCGTGCTAATACCTGCACCGAACTGACGCTTGTTTCTTCAGATCCAAGGCCTTATGTACAGGATATAGCTAACATTTGGGCCTTAACAGACCTTCTAACAGACTTCTTAGCAGAGTCATTTGTATTTTAGCCATGTTATGCTACAGAATGACAATGGGGAGCCTTGCATTATGGCGTCTGTCGAGGGAGAGGGGACTGAGGGGCTGCGGGGCTGCGGAAAGTGCCTGATCATCTGATGATCAATTGAGCTCACTGCAAGTCTTAGTCATGGTCAGTTAATCCCCCACAGTAAGTGCTAATTCTATTCTATGGCCACCATCGCCACCGACACCAACCCCCCTATAGAGGTTTTGTGACACGCTTTCTGCAATGCTATCATTTTCGTATGCAATCACATTGGGTCGTTTTTTAAATAAAGTACTTTTGGCTTTCGCCTTAAGTATCTAAATGATGACAGCTCTATGCATGGATTTATAATTATTTCTCTTGTCTGTTATCAATATAAAGTCTATGCGTGGATTTATAATTATTTCTCCTGTCTGTTATCAATATATTCTAAACGAAAGCAGTTAGACAGTTCATTGTTTTGAAAAATAATTTGAAATAAATTGGACAACAATTAGAAACCAACAGCAAACAATCATATGGATTTTAATGACTGTTTTGTTATGCAAATTAATAAATTGATGTGCAGCTGTCTAACTAAATAATATAATATTTTTCAAAGTATTCTTTTGAATGGATTTCTTTATTATACGTGGTGATGACGGATGTCTTTTTCACTTATACCAACCCCACAATCAAGGACAAAGCTCAACTGGGATCTCGTTTTATTGACGTTTGATTGTGCTAGCTTATCTATTCGTTGAAACAAACTGGTAAATCGTAAATTTGACTCACCCGGCAAAGTTTTCACCCAGATCGTTGCGCTCGTAGTAGGAAACCAGCTCCACAATGGTCTTGAAATGGCGTCGCGACGACAGGCAGTAGAGCATGGACTCGCCATCGTTTTCCTGATTGATTTTCATATGCTTGATCACATGATCGTCGGTTCTGCAAGCGAAAGAGTCGAGCATTATTAAAATGGGTTCTTGGCTCCCTTGGACGGTGCACTCACTTCAAGCTGAGCGCATACATGGTCTCGTGGGGCGAGGAGGCACCTTGCGGACGCACGCGGAGCAGATATGTGCCAATGCGTCGATTCTCCAGGCGATTGGCGGCCGTCTCGCGGTCCATGTTGCCCACAAACCAGTTGAACTCGGACAGTTGGCGATCGCAGACGGGCGGCGGTATGCTGACCGGATTCTGTTTGCAGCGGCCCGTCGACGAAATGCAGCCCCGGTGCACACTTATCTGGCACACCTTGCAGCGATAGCCTTGATGGATGCGTCCCTTCAGGAACTTGGAGCAATGCCGGCACGTGGTGGGCGCATCGAACGTGTAGATCTCCATTTTGTGGTCCGTATTGCGACAGCCTGGCGGATCCAGATTTTCCCTGCGAGCACACCAAGAAAATCAATTAAGAAAATACAAAATATTTAACTTCGAGTTACATATCGAGTCTGTATATTGAAAATGTTGCATGACAAGAATACTAATTTACTCAAAAATTATAATAGCTGCAATAACATTGCGATCCATAAATGACTTCAATAAACTTCTAGTCTTTTTGATGCAAACTATAATAAGAATACTAAGTTACCTAAAATATTATAACAGGTGAAATCAATTCAGCGTCTCAATTCTAATATGAGTAAGAAATTAAAAAAAAAAAAACACATTGAAAACCATAGAAACAACAAAATTAAACTGAATTTGAGTATTTCAAAATTGCTTAAAAAAATCACAAAAATAAGACATAATTTAAATACGTGATTTTGGTCGACTTAAATTCTGATTACTTTTATAATTACAATAGCCTGTCAGAATTTAATGTGTCATTTTTTTGTGCGAAAACCGAAAGTAATGTAATATGCATTTTAAATAAATGCCTAAAGCAAAATCAATTTTCTAAAGTAATGTTGTCATTTTATTAAACAGACGTCAACAAAAAGGTAAGCAAGTTTTTTGCACTCAGAATCAAGAGGAAAATATTAAAAAGTTTATTTTTATATCCTCAAAGGAAGTTTACTTTTGTATACTTATATTTTTGGGAGAAAAGATAAGTTTAAAATATGAATAATTGGAAAAAATGAGTAATCCTTTGTAAAACTGGAAGTCATAAGAAATCTTTAGGGCTACTCACATGGCTTCGGTGAGTGCCTTGCGCCACTTGTCGCGCTCCGGCTCCGACTTTAGATAGAGCGTGAAGGCGGTCTTGGCCGACTTGCGGGCCAACAGCAGCTGGTACTTGAAGCGCGTATCGCGACCGAGCGTGCGACGGGAATGACTCTGCTCGACGCGATAGTCGGCGAGGTTGTGCGAGTCGCGATACGTGTATTGCATGTCGCCGGTTTTGATGTGCAGCGATTTGACCAGAATGAGGATCTTGTCGAACACGAACGCGTAACGCATTTTGGTCTTTTGATCCTCGTGCGCCTTGATGTGCAGATCACCGTCGAGCAGCAGTCGGCCATATTGCTGCAGATCGTTGCCGTTTTGTGGCAAATTCAAATCGAATATGCTATCCTTGACCTTTTGTATGATGACCAGATGATCGGAATCGCGTTTCACCTCATTGATGTATTGCGATACATCGATCATCGCGTCCTTGGCACGCTCCAGCGATCGGTAATCCTCGTGCAGCGGCGACGTCTCCTTTACCAGCTTGTCCAGCAGCAGATGATACTTGAGTATGCGCTGCATCGGCACCGACAAGATGTCGCGCAGCTGCAGCTTGCCCACATTGTATTCCCGCTCGCACTTCTGCACCAGCTGATCGATTATCTGGTTCTTCTTGCAGATATCGGCCAGATAATCGATGGCGTTCAGCAGGCACGAACAGTACTCGCCGTAGATGAGAAACGGTTCGCGAAACTCCAGAAATACCTGGCCCATCTTCTGCTTTGCCATCGTCGAGAGCGATTCGCGCAGCTTCTCCAGAAATTGGGTATGTATGTCAGCCAGCTCCTAAAAATGTCAAATCATTCAATCAATAAACAGGCTTGCAAATGAAAATAATTAAAAATATTACCAACAAATATATAAATCTATTTACGCAACTTTTATATATTTGCTGTAGCTTTCAATTATTACAAAATAAACAAGTTAACAATATTTTCTTTAATTTACCCGTATTCGCGGAAAGATGATGCGCAGCTCGTCCTGATTGAGATGCCGTTCCAGTGGCAGCATAAACTTGGCCTTGAGCGCATTGAGCACATCCAGATAGTTGGACTCGGTGTCGATGAGTTCGCGTATAACGTAGTCGCGCTGCTCGAAACTGGTCGTCGATTGTGTCTACAGGAACAGGGAACAGAGATGGGCGGCAGTTAGTCAAGTCTGAGCAGAGTCAAGTGGAGCATAGGCAACACCATAGCAGCCTCGTTACAAAATGCATGCAACCAAGCATAGCTAAACACATTCGTTTACGTATTGGCAGGCTGTTTTTGATATGCATTTTTGTATTGTGATGAACCAAACAATCGAAAAGAATGTAATAAATTACTACCTGGCCTCTACTCGTTCTGTGCAGGGCGCACAAATCTTGATAGACCTCCTCTTCTTTAGTGTTGGTGTGATCATAAACGGTTCCATTGCATGCAATATTGTCGGTGGTACTAAATGAATACACGAAAAAAACAGAAAAATAAAATGTAAAGAAAAAAAATATAACTCATAAACATAATGTATAATAAACTGAAAAATTGTCGAGCTTTATTTGCAAAAAAAAACGTAAGGCTAATACTAAACTTTTCGTTGGTGTTAAAACCAATCGAAAAAGTCGTTTACGTTATTTACGCAAATAGCGCTCGATTAGTAAGATTCGAATGAAATTTGATTTGGCGCCCCCAGCGCGTGTTGGCCACATTTCGATAACACTGTGGCATCTATCGATAGCAGCGGCAACGTGAGTTAACAGCAGTTTAGCATGGCAATGCTAAGCTAACAGCAGTCGCACAGAACCAGGGCTGGCAACACAGCAACAGCAGCAGCCCAACAAGCAACCAATTGCCACTCAGCTCTTCTTTTTTTTGTTCGTCTTAATTTTGCTGTGCACGTGCGTTGCAAACTGCGCAATGGAGCATCACACTTATGCCAAAAGTGGCTCCAAGAAGTGTAAGTAACAACGAAAAGCATATTGCATGTGTTGCATTCAACGCATTCTGTTTTCAGGGTCAGCTGAGGAGAAGCGTCTGCTGGTCACCAAGCGCATCGAAGCCGAAGATTTGTTCTCCAAGTACTCCTCAAAGCAAGCGGAGCCCTGGAAGTGAGTAAACAACACTTTGTGCCTATTGTTGTTGTTACCCGCTACCCAATGCGTACAAGGGTATATTAGTTTCGTGCGTAACAGGCAGAAGGGACATGTGTGTATATTCTTTGTCTGTCGGTCCGTTCGGAGATTATAAAAGTTAGCGACACCATTATTGGTTAGAATATTCTTCTATGTTCTACGCTACAGTTTGTTTGAGATTTTGACCACGCGGTAGAAATGGAATAATTCGCGTTACTCTTAAGCTAGCGTCTTGCATTAAGAAACAATTTCAGATGCAGCCGATGAAGCTGCAGCATAAAGGCGTATTCGTATACTTAATATGCTTTTTGGTATATTTTTCGGTATATCCTAAGTGGGAAGTATGAAAAGTAATTCAGGAAACAATTTGAAAGGGCACAAATTAGAAAAAGCTGCATTATTAAACCAAATACACTTTGGTACCTCTCGACAGTGGGTGGCGGGTATTCTACATTCTAGCAGATCACCCTTCTTACTTGTTGCCTTTGTTGTTCGTTGCAGAAAGTTCAAGGAGACGGCCAAGATTGGCGACTACAGCGAGCGAGCGCTGCGCAAGCAATGGCTGAACATGGTGCAACGCTACCGCATCCAGAAGGCGAACATGCAGGTGACGCAGCTGAATCAGCACTGCATCGAGCTGCTGAACGAGGAGTGGGAGTTCTTTGGTGAGATACACGCCTATATGACGCAACGCACCACCGATCTGCATTCGTATGCGCTGAAGGAGCCCAACGTCGACCAGGCGAACAACTACAACAATCTGGTGGCGATGCGTGGCCTGGTCAACGATCACGACTGTCTGGCCATCAAGGCGGTGATGCAACAGCATCAGCATCAGCAGCGCAAGCCTCAACCTCAATCACAACCACAATCGCATCCTGCGCTGCCTTTGTTGCGTCTGCCCAAGCTGGAGACTGGAGTCCAGAAGCCAAGCAACAAGTTGTTGTTGTTGCCCGAACAACAGCAGCAGGTAAAGATTGAGCCCGTCATAGTTGTGAAATCGGAGCCATTGTCGAGCATCATCTACGATGACAACTTCAATGCCTTGGACGATGATGCATTCACCGATTCACTGGACTCGCTGGCCACCAGCTCGGAGCCCTCGGATCCTGTGGCCATTGAGGTATCCGATTTGTCGGAAACCGATTCCATGGCGGCCTCATTGCAGCCCGAAGAACCTGAAGCCAGCTTGGAGGAGCAGCCACCAACAACGACGTCGACAACGACGCCGCCGCCAAAGCAGGGCAAGCGCAGCAAACGCAAAGCGTTGACGGAGCGTGAAAAGTATTATCGGCATCGGCGTCGCTACGATCACCGCATGGAGCTGCGTCTGAGCGGTCTTTGTGTCGTTGCCGGCCAGCTGCTGGAGCGCCTGGTGCCCGACTCCAATGTGGCGCCGCTGCTCATGAATATCTGCAACAACGTGGACTTCAAATGCCACAGCAGCTGTGACGACGACGATGACGAGGACGAGGATGATGAAGAAGCTATCGAGGATGCTCATTGAGAGAGCTTCAATCTTTGCTACAACTTGTTCCTGTTACAATTACTTTGCACAATACAATACAACAAACGAAAAACAAAAGAAATACTTTTCACACAATCCCCCACAACAAAAAGGCTGTTAATCCTCCTCCTGGGCACGTTGAGAACACAACTTTGTTTCTCAATTCGATAATCAGAAAAAGACTTGAGAGAAAGAAGCACGAAACGCTGAGCTCCACTAGATAGTTCAAATGACGATCTCCTGCATCGCTAAGAATTATTATAGATACTCGCTTATTGTTAACAAACAAAAAAAAAACACACATACATTTATCAGATACAATATATATATATTATATATATGTATGTATATTGGAAGAGCGCTTGCAGCTGCGAACTTGTGAACCATAGTCCCTATGATTATTATTAATATTATAAATTGGAAACTAAAGATATATATCAACAAATAAAGAACTGTTACTATATACACACACTAATCGAGCGAAATATGATGGTACGTACAATAATAATAAACAATATACAACAACAAAGAACCGGATCGGTTTATAAACACACAAATTGTATAAATACATTTTAGAAGTTCGTGATCCAAATGAATCATAAGCAAGTTTGACGACCACCAAATTATTTAAGGTTTAGGGAAACCAGTTTAAACAGTTGCTTCAGAAAACAATCTAGACTAAAGTTTATAACAGACAGACTAAAAGAAATGGAAATCAAAGAATGCAGCAATCTATTCATAATATTCTAGCAAGATTAGCGATAAAAAATCAGTAATTGAAAATCAAATCTATCCTTAATATTTCAGCAGTATTGCAGAGAGTTGAAGTACCTCTGATATCATATAGTCTGATATCGTGTATTCTTCTATCAATTGTTGACATGCGAAACAAATGCTCGCTTCAGAGATATGCATTTGTGTTCGACTCGTTCTTATCTAAAGGGTCGCCTCCGGTGGCAAACAGAAAATACAAAAATACAACAAAAAAAACAAGAAGAAATTTATATATAAAATAAAAGGCCCCAAAATTTTTGGATCGATATCAACGTTGTATGGATTTGGATTTGGTTCCTCTATCTATCGACATGAGTCAACACTTCGTGCTTGGCATACAATGTTTATGCTATAATCAGCCGCCCGAAACGGTTTCGATTATAAATACTTATAACTGAAGAATTGTTGCCATTTCCGTTTGTTCCGTTTGCTATTTTTCCATTTTCGTTGAAAAGAAATTGTTTTTTTTTTTTTTTCTTTTCGATGCGTGGTGCATTCTTCGAGAGGTCTGTGCGCAAGGTTCGAGGTCTTATAACGGGTTGGATAGTTAGTGAAAGAAGAAGATAACGAAACCGAAACGGAAAGCAAAAGCAAATATATAAAGAATGCAGGCATAATCCGACATGGACAAGCAAAGTTCTATATAGTATATGTGTGTAGCGGGTGCAGCAGGTGGATTTCAGATAGTGTGAGCTAGTGTAGCGTATATAGCGTAAAACTTATAGTTGGAGTTGTAGTTGTAGTTGTAGTTGTAGTTGTAGTGTGTAGAGTGAGGTTAGGTGTGGTGAAAGTTGTGGTTAGCCATATTGATAAATGTGTGAAAAATGTGGAGAGGAGAGTGTGCTGAAATGTTATCGGGGAGATAATGACTTTTAGCTGTATTCGCGTAATATTTCGTGGCTTGTTAAACGCTGGGCGAAGAGTGTAAAAAGCAGATGGAAGGCTTCCAAATGTAGGGTGTTGAAAAAAAAAAACTATAATAATCTGAGAATTTATAGGAGATGCAGGAACGCTGCTTAGAAATGTTGCCAGTTGTGTAAGGCAATAATTTAGAAATTATAACTTGCCTTTTACGATTTGGCATTTGTCATTTAAAGTATCTACTAAATAAAGTGGTAATTTTTTTTTGTATATTAACTTAAGATTTACTAAAAAACTAATTAAGATAAAAGTTAATATCTTCACTCAACAAATCAAAAATAAAAATGTATTATTTTGTATTTATGATAATAATTTTATAGAAAGCAAGAATTGGAAAAAAATGCAAAAATTCTATTATCAGTAGTAATCAATTTTTTCTTAAGGAAATAACAAAAAGCTTTAAAAAAATTAAATATGCGTAACAAAGATCGTTTCTCTAATTAGTTGTCAATGTGTGTCTAATATAATTTTTTAATTGAAATTTAACAAAAGTAATTTTTTCAATATCACTTATCCTATGCCAATTCCAATAAAAAAAAAGCATATCAAAAAGTTAGTTCAAAATAAAAAGAATAGGATAGATTTTGCAGTGTGGTGTTTAAATGGTAGGACTAAAAATTTAGTTTAATATAATATTTACAAAAAATAGAGAAAATGATTCTGTGTGGGATTTGCAGTGCAGGGTTTATAAAGTAGGACACCTTGGTGTAAAACTAGATTAACTAAAATTTAGTTTAACACAATGTTCTAAAAGAAAAAACGAGGAGGTTTAAGGGGTTTTACCCTTTGGTACAAGCAAATATGGGTACTGCGGGGAGGGGCTCTAAAAGTGTAATGTCGGGTTTACCGCAGAGGGTGTGCAGTGTAAAGCTGGGTGTAAGGTGCAAAGCATAGAAGGCATGACGTGGCGTGTGATGGAAGGTGTGAAATGAAGTGTTAGTAGAGCAGCGGAAGGTGTAAAGTGTAAAATGTAGAGGGTAGTGTGGAAGGTAGTGGGTAGTGTAGAGTGTAGAGTGTAGTGTGGTGTTGTGGTTAGTACTGCTAATGCTTGTTGTTGCGAATAGGCAGCATACATTCTTACATACGAGTAGAGTCATGGCACATATTTTTACATACAAGCGGTGGTTATTTTTTTTTTTTGGGTAGTAGTTGAAGGTTTTGTGGTTGTGGTGATTATACGGGTACGACTATTTAGAACGATTACGTTTTGTGTGTGTGGAGAGAGAGAGAGAGAGAGAGTATGAGATTAGTAGGCACACCTCTGGTTTGACCTTGGACTGGAACGTGACGTAGCACAGATCCTCGTAGACCTTCTCGTCGTCCTCGCTGTAGATGTCGTTGATGTACGCGTACTCGTGCTCCGTGGACTGCTGCATCGACGAGCGGTAATTGTAGACGGCGGCCGCGGCCCGCTGCAATCGCTGACTCTCGCTGACGAAGAGCGACGACGACGACGAGGAGACGCTGCTGCCTCCAGCGCCAGATCCACTTGGAGTTGGCGTCGGAAATGAGCAAATGGCAGATTTGTGGGCAACTTCGGCTGCGGCTGCGGCAGCGGCAGCTGAGGTGCTGGCGCGTGGCGCCTCCACTTGTGGCATTGGTGTCGGTGTGACGCAATCGAGACTGCAGCTGCTGGGCTCCACGTCGAGCGACAGATCAAACGAGAGGGCACGCAACTGGCCCTGGACGGATTCATTGATGATGGTCGCATCGTTCTCGATATTCGACAGCGAATCGTCGATATAGTCATCGATATCCTCGGCCCCATTCTCAATGGTTATATCGCTGTTCTCGTCCTCCACCGAGAGCGATCCGCTCTGCGAGGTGCGCTCGTAATATTCCGAGGATGAGGAGCCCGTTGTGGTCGCATCGATGCTGCTCGTCTTCTTCATGTCATGGCTTCTTGATGGTTGGTTTGTTTGTGTGGTTGTCGGTGGAGGGGTTGGTGCAGGCGTGGCGAGGTGGGTGCGGGGGTCACACACACACACACACACACACAGACAGACAAGAGACAGAGACAGAGATGGAGATAGAGATAGAGCGTAGCCAAGTGGGGAGTTTGAAGTTAGAAGACATTCAGTGATAATGTAGGTTAGTAAGAGAAATAGAGCGATAGAGAGGAGCATGGGGAGAGGAGTGTAGGCAGCCGGAAAGAGAAAGACAGAGAGAGAGAGAGAGAGAGACAGAAAGAGAGAGAGAGAGAGTGAGCGTTAGATAAAGCTTGGGCATTGGATACGTTTTTGGTTGGGTTCTTGTTACTGTTCTTCGTGTTGTTTTCATTATTGTTTCTCGATAAGCAGTCAGACAGGGGCTTAAGCGGGTCTCGGGTTGGGTCTCGGGGACTCTCGTCCGTCGGTTACGTGAACGAACATAATGAGACGGACGACCACGACGACGGCGACGGCGACGACGTCTCGAACAGGAAATGCAAAACGAACTCAACTGAATACAGCAAACAAAATGAGGAGAACTGAAAAAAGGTGCCAACACTTTGCAGCTGTAGAGGGGGCAGAGAAAGAGAGCAAGAGCAAGAGCAAGAGCGAGAGGGGGGAGGGGCGATGGGCGATGTGGGCAGGGTGTGTTGGTGGCACGCACTAAAGATAACATATGGCGTTTGATTGCAGTACTTATATATATGTATATATGTATGTATATAGTGGTGGGCAGCATCAATAGCTTCGCTTCACTTGGCACTTACGTGGAATGCAAGTCCTTGTAAATCGCCTCATCCGAATGCGAACGTTCGCTGGGCGACAGCTGCAGATTGAAGCCACTGCAAGCGAAATAAATTGATTAGACGGGCAGTTGCAAGGAGAGAGAGAGAGAGAGAGTAGATACAACTTACAGCAACTCGGGATGCAGTTGCTGCACCTTGCGGCACTGCGAGAGCTTCGAGAGCGTGATGAGCACCCGATGGAAGTTGCTTAAGTCGTAGAGCATCGTCGGCTCAAACAGATCCGCATCGCGTATGTTGAAGTGGTTGTGACAGACGTCCAGGAACATTTTGATGTTCTTGCAGCACAAAAACTGCAAAGGTGGAAGCAAGAGAAAATGTATAAATATAATAAATTGATAAAGATATTCATATGATAAACTCTTTTTCGTAAAATTAATTCACTTGTAAGTCACGTAAAAATATAATAAATAAATATGTACGTAACTATATAAAACTCTTTGTCTGGGATGATTCACTGAGTAAACTATCAACTTATAGAAGAGTCTGAATTTTTACCTAAGGCAACTAAACAGATTTGATCGATTTAACTATTTAAAATATACCTTAAATTGATATAGATAATAAATAAATTAAACTTATTTTTAGTAATGTAAAAATATATAATAATTATACACTGACTGAACTATCAATTCACAGCCCAGACGGTAAGAGCTAAAATTTACCAATTTATAATATTCTCTAAACTGAATATAATAAATACAAAAATTTATACAATTTGTTTAAACTAATGCAAGTAATTTTGTTGATTGATTTATAAAAAAATTAATAAAATAAATTCGCATACGTAAAATCAAATTAAAGTATGGTTTAATAGTGGGGTAAATGAAAATTGGAAATATAAATTATAGAGATATACATGCCAACGATATCGATAGATATGATAAATAATTGAATAGATGAAATAAAGCTTTATATTTGTATTAAAAATATTGGTTAATTAAAATAATTATAAAATTGATATTTATTTTTAGTTTTAATAGACAGTGTATATTATTGAAAAAGAAAATTGAAAAATTAATATAATAAATACAAAAATATAACAGACGTATACAAATAATAAATACATAAATGTGGAAATTATATAAACAAAATAAATTTACAAATACATAAATACATTATGTTTTCATTTGATTAGAGTATAATATTATTGAAAAATATAATTGAAAACTTAAATATAATAAACGCAGTAAGTTAACAACTATATATGTATATAAAAATAATGAATATTTAAAAATTAACTATAAATATAAAAATGTGAAAAATATAAATTAAATACACAATAAACTGAAAAATATAGCTAATAAATATAAATATATATAAATTAAGTATAATTGGTAATAAATATATAGAAAAAATAAATATATATAGTATTATAATATGTATATAAATAGATAATAAATGCAAAAAATGATACAAATCAAATCTATATACATATGTAAATATATAATGAATGTAACAAATATATATGTACATACATAAATGAAGCATAATATAGAATGTGTGTATAAAAATAATAACATATTATACAAATCGGAATCAAATTTGCTGCTCACCTGCGCCATTTGGGGCTTGCGATTGAAGTCGCGGGCGTCCATGCTGCTGGGGTCCAGATGGATGACGAGGTTGCAGAGCAGGACGCCGTCGCGCAGCGTCATGGCGAGGATGCGGATCTCGGCGTCGGGCAGCGCGGCCTTGTGGTCGGTGGCAATCACCTTGCAGCGCACCAGCCACGCGACGCATTCGCGCCACAGATCCCCGTTTTCCGCAAGGCCGCCGACGGCGGCAGCGGCAGCGGCGCCCGAGGATGTCGAGGTCATCATCGAGGTCGGCGTCGATGTCAAAGTCGATGTCGATGTTGAGGTGGCGGCTGCAGCGACGACGCCAGTGCTGCCAAAACTATTGCAGGCCATTTAATTGTTGCGAGTCTTTTTTTTTTTGCTCAGCAGCTGCTGCTGCTGCTGCTGTTGCTGCTGTTACTCCGACTGCGACGGCGACGTCGACTGCGGCTGTTAGTTTACACGGCGCTGTTGTTGTTGTTGTTTTGTATTGCGGGTGGGGGAGGGGGGAAGACAACGTTGACGGGGCGTCGTCGTCGATTGGGGCGTGCGGCGCGCGCATAAATTTGTGTGTTGCGTTTTTAATGAAAACAATTGAAATTCATCAGTTGGCCGTTGCGCGTTGCCGTCAACAGATACACAGAGCACCAACAACAACAATCACAACGACGACAACAACAGCAACAACTATTATAGCAAATAGCAACAATGACAACAACACAGGTCACAGAAAACAAACGGGAATTTTACTCGCACTCGCGTCGGACAACAATAACAAAAACAACAAAATAGAAAAAGAACAAGTATTTGGAGCAAACGAAACGAAACGAAAACGCAGACGACGCTTGTTTTCTTGATTTCTTCTGTATATTCAATTGATATTTGATATTCCAGCACTTAATAGATTGCACGGAGGCGCTTACACACACACACACACACCGTCACACACACACGCCAGCCAGCCAGCACACGCACGCACGCACACACCCGCACATACAGCAGCTGAAGAGGATGCGCTTCTGTAACTAACATGCGATTGCTCTGCAACCGCCTATCGGCCTATCGATACATTTGCAAGCCGCTGTTAAACACAACAATTGCATTGCAATCACACATGCATCCAGCTCTACAAGCTCACACCTTACACAATGTACACAAATGCTGGCATTTGTTGTATTAAATAATTTATTTGTGTGCGCTGTTATCTAACGCTTCCGCTGTTATGCTCAGAATGGCACTGTTGTGCCTTAATTGTTCGGTAAAGCACACGAAATATCGATAGCAGCACAACGTAGAGTTGTATTTCTTGCATTTAATTATATCGAATGCTTCTGGAAAAAGGTATTAAATTAAATTTATTTTACATCGATTGTTGTCTATGCAGTCGATTCAGTTGAATTTTCTTTAGAAGTTATCAAATGCAAACCATTATTTTACATTCGATCAAATAAATGCCGATTAAATTTTATGTTTATTTTATAAGATAGCAAGCCAATTAAATTAAAATTAAATGCATTTAGAAAATTTGCGCCCACTTCTTAATTTACTGCACATCGAAAACAGTGTGACCAAACTAGTATTTTTGCAAATAAACTAAATACATACGTTTACACTGCTTGCGTAAGCAAAGCTACGAAAGATAGATGGCGCCACTGCTCGTTTCTTGTGCTGCAGTACTGAATAACGATTTTTTGAATAATATCAATTTATTTTATTATTCTTAGGACCGGTTGAAATGAAATGCTAATCATAAAAAAGTAAGTTTAAAATTTATAATTGACTAAACAAAAGTCAGTGCTAATTAGTAAATTGAGCTTTTAGCAGAGAAATGTTGTAGCACAGATTTAGGCGATTGGCAGGAAAAGCTGTAAGGAGCTTTATCGAAACTGTTACCAGATTTGTTAACAGAAATCAGTTAACAGAGAGTTGTTAACAGGCAGGCTAACAACTTGTTGTGAACAGATGCTTGGCTTTGGCTTTGTTGGAGGGGACGCAAGTTCGTTGCAAATTCAAAATCATTCGTCAACAGACTCTCGTGCGATTCGGTTCAGTCTTCAGCTCTCTCTCTCACTCACTCTCAATCAGCTATCAGGCCAAAAAGCAGCTTAAGCACAGGCAGTGACAGCCAACAACAACAACAACAACAATAACAACAATCAACAGCAGCAATATCGCGTATACGGCATAACGGTTTGAATTTCAAATACAACAAAATATATATGTACCATATATATATTTATATATATAGAAACGAATAAAACGTCGGTGTGTGTGTGAGTTTGTTTGATTGTTCCTCTTTTCTTTTATTTTTTTGCTGTGCCACAAAAGCCAAAGGTGTTTGCATTACACTCGACAGTTTTATGCCTGTTTGAGCCAATTGCCCAAAAAGTCGAAAGTTTTTTGAATTCGTCTTTTGCCACGCAACAAAAAAAAGAATACAAAAATTCATCAACAACAACAAAAAAACGGGTGGAACCCATCAATTTCCTGCTTGTGCCAATATTTTTTTGGACCTGTCAACAATCTAAAAGCTACCTGGGATTAACTGTGACACATAGTCCGTAAATAACAGCAGCAACAGCAGCAGCAGCAGCAGCGACAACAACAATAACAACAGCTTCAACAAGCGAAGGAAACCCTAAAAAACAACAACAAAAACGGTAAGTCTGAGGAAATAAATTAACTATATCAATTAGGACTCGCGCTGAAGTTTGTGGAACAAAAAGAGTAACGAATTACTTGCAATTGACTATCTCAATTAGGATCGTGTTGAAGACGACTTTACGACGCTTTCAAAAACAGAAATATTAATAGGTTTTAGTTAAATCGAATTCTTTGAGTAGACTATCTTTTGACCTTGTCTACATCAATTTGAACTCGCATTAGAGTTGAAGCGACATAAAAACAAAATAAACAAAAAAAATGACTAGGAAAAAAAAATACATAAATTACAATACCTACAATAGTACGGATCATTGTTGAAAAATCAAAATTAAATTAATAAAAATAAATGAATACATAAATTACTTGAAATTGTAATGACAACTGAAAGTTTGACAGTTGTTAAATAAAAAAATAAATTAAATAATAAATATAATAATAATTATAAAAAATTACAAATAAAAACAATGCCGAAAAATGTTGTAACGACTACTGACGACTTCAGATTTCAAGCCCACAAAATGAAAAGTTTCTACTTGAAAGATTTGGCAGTAAGTTAATAAAAAAGTTAATATAATAAAGGAATTCATAACAACAAAATTGCAATGAAAAGGTTCGATTGAATTATTTTTACATAAAAGCTTGAAAGTCAGTTAATAAAATAATAAATATAATAATGATTTTAAATACTAAACTAAATCAGGTAATAAATATAAAAAAAAGTAAAAATAAAAATTAATACTATACTATATATATGATTATATAGTAATAATAATAAATACCTATAAAAATGCCAAATCAAATTGTTTAAAATTAACCGGTTTTTACTCGTAAGTTTGGCAGTCCGTGAATGATATGGTAAATATTATAATAATAATAATAGAATTGCAAGGACAACTCATGACTTAAAACAAATAGTTTTCGTCGAGCATAAAATTTTCAGAAATGAAGTCAAGCAAGCGTTAAACCCATTTTTGGAATAGATTATGCTGCGACCTTGTCTACGGAATCTTTTATGTGTTCCATAGTTCGTTGCCTAATATCTAAAAAAAAAAAAATAAAAAAAATGAAAATGGAAAAAATAAACCAATAAATTTGCCACAGAGATTCCCCTTGAAAGTATGGTATTTGGGGGTTGAGACGCATTTCCACTTCATTAATTTTCTCTTGAAAAATGTGTGAGAGAGCAGGGAGAGAGAGAGAGAGAGAGAGAGAGAGCGAGAACGTAAACAGAAAAGGAGTTGCGAGCGAACTGTAAATGTAACTTCAACTGTCGTTTTTGCCCAAAACAATTTTCGAGCAATTTTACTTAATTGCCTTCGCAGATAATAAATCATTTTCCTCGCCCGCATACGCCTGATTTGCCTTTCTACCCCTCCACCCCCCCAAAACACCAACCGAACCCCAAAGAGATTCATGGCCACCGAGCTTAGTGACCGATGGCAGTCAGATGGATAATTTTAGGGGCCACTGTAACAGGGCAGGCAGAGAAGCTGGTTGCTCCTTTCATTTTTATACATTTTGTTGCGACGTTATCTGTTTTTTGCTAATTAACTTGGCCAACAGCAACGATATAGATAATATCTGCTGCTGCTGCTGCTGCGTTTTGTATTTCTTTGGAATTCGAAAATCTCATTAAAATGTTCGGCAAGCGATAACACAAAAAGTAAAAAATATGAAAAACCCTTTGACATAAAGGAAAGTAAAGCAACGACGACAATGACAACAATCAACGACAATTGGTAATAGGCGATGGAGCCTTGGCTTTCGGGTTGCGAACTGTGTTTATTGTAGTTGAGTTTTCTCCTCCCCTCTTCCTGCTTGTCCTCATCGAGTTAGTCAAGTAGTAATGCCAAAGTTTGTGCCTAGAGAGATGGAAGCGAGAAGTCAGCCAACTAGGCGTATGCGGAATTTAAATAAAATCCTTACTTGCCAGCGTTTATTTGCGTTGCGGCTGCCAGTTTATCTTGAGTATATATGTATATATATATGCATATATAGAAAGTTGTGCTGATGTTGCTTCAGCTGCCGCTTCGACTAAGTAATTGCGGGCAAAAGTAATGACTGATGTCGGTTTCGCAAACACAACCTCTGCTTGTTTCAGCAAACACAAATGTGCTCTGATTATGTGTTTCAAATTCTTACTTTTTTCTCTTTTTTTTTTGCGTCGTCGTCGTCGTCGTCGTCGTCGTCGTCGTCGTCGTCGTCGTCGTCGTCGTTGGTGTTGTTAACGACCCAACCGAATAACGAGTGACTGTAGTATACAGTAATTAAAGCATAGCTGCAAGTGTAATTATGTTATGTGGCATACAACAGACACACACACACACACACTCGTTTATCTCGAAGTACTCTTCATCCGTCTGTCCGTCTGTCCATCTGTTTAACGGCTTCGATCTCCACATGACATAATTGTTTAAACATTTTCCATTTCTTTGCAGTTAACAAATTTCGTTTCACAGTTTAAAATGTACTATATGTCTGCATACCTTTATCTAATGGCATCTTATTTTTGGCATAATCGTATAAAAAAAAATATATGTACATATTTCAGTTTTCTGTTTAAAATTGATTTTTCATTGATTTAAGTATTTTGTATTGTTTTAATTTTTAATTCAATAAAATAATTTTAATTTTACAATTTCATAAATATATTAAATTCTTACGATTAAATTTTATAACATTAATTCTTTAACGTCTACTGTGGATATTATTTTATTATTGAATTTCATTAAAATAATTGAATTATTTTAATTCTACAATTTTGTACAATTACAAAGTATAAGTACATTTTTGTATTGCATTTTATATCAATTATTTTGTAATGCTAGCTGTCGATAGTTGACTTTAATTTTACATTTTCGACTTTAAAATTAATGTTTCATAATTTAAAAGTTGGTACTATTATGATTGAATTCAAGAAAATTAATTAATTGATTTTTATTGTAAAATCCGTATATGTACGTTCAAATTTACATATATACACATACATTTATTTATTATGGTATTTAATATAAATAATTTGTTAATGACGACTGTCTGCTCAGCGCTACATATATTTTATATAATTTTATTAAAGAATTCAATTAATTAAATAAATTGATTTTTAGTTTAAAAATCATGTTTTTTTAATTTAAATGTATACAATGGAATTTAATATTATTTATTCTTTATTGACTTTCATTTTACAATTTACCGCTAAAACGTTTTTTCATATTTTAATATTTAATACTAAATATTTTATTAATAAATAAATTAGTTAATAAATACAGGTTTTTTTTTAAGTTAATTAATTGGTGTATGCAAATGTTCTTCACATGAATTTAAAAGGATAACAACACACCACCTTTAAGCATAAATATATATAGATAATATAGCTGCCTTTAATCTCGCTCTTGAACTCTTGAACATTTTGCAAATTATGTTCCACAAAAAAAAAAAAGAGAAAATAATTCGAGGTCGCTGTATTTATTATGGCTGCATAGAATGCGTATTTCACCACATTCGAGAAGGCAAATCGAATTTCGTGAACAGACTTTATAATGCACTTTAATGTGTGTCGAGAGCGGCTGCCACATTCTATTACAAATTAATTGAGAACTGAAAATATAATTGCATTTTTTCGTTCGTCTTTTTTTTGCCCCCGTCCCATGTGTGTGTGCATTAAACGCGAACAAGCATTTTGTCCTTTCGTCCTTAAACGTGCAGGTGACAACACAATTTGCATAAAAATTTGTGTGCACACTGGAGGCGAAAAATAAAAATTATAATTAAATAACAAGCGGGAGTCGAGTCGAGTCGAGTCGAGTTGAGTCGAGTCGAGTCGAGTCGCGTTAAGTCGAGTGGAGTGGAGTCGAAACCAGTTAGGACAACAGCTCGGCCAGGATGTGGCCATAATTCACTTGGCTGGCCAAAATGTGTCAACAAGGACTGCCCAGAAATAATATGGAAACTAACTAAAGTCGACGGCAATGAGCTGGCACAACAACAGCACTAATGGCCATGTGTGACTGTGTGTGTGAGAGTGTGTATGACTGTATGTGTGTGTGTGTGTGTGTGAGTGCTTTGTTTGTGGGCTTGTGACAGGCGGCTGTCATTTGTAATGCGCTGCGTGTGCTACAAAATACAAAAAGTATCATGTCTCGCAACAATAACTCATACAGCAACAAAACATAAACAATGTGACGCCTGCACATTTGCAAACTGAAAAGAACTTGCAACACACACACACACACACACACACACACACACACACACACTCGCACACGATGACATGGAACAATGTTCATAAATTTGTGAAATAAATGTTTACAGACATTTTGCACGATTTCACGAGCAACTGATGCAGCTCTGGGCTACAATACTCGCATTCCCATTCACATTCGCATGTGAATAAGTGAGTGCTCATTCAAAGCACTCACACACATTCGCATACATTCATATGTACATACATATATAGTATTCGGCGACATGTCTTGTCTTCATAAGCGATTTAAAAGGCGCCTTGATGCCGTCAAAGTGCAAAATTGCAAACTGCACTCAAAGGCCAAGGCGATTGCTTTTGCTGCATAAACAAAATATTACTTAAATATTTGTATTTTTATTATTAAAGTAGCATTATTTTTTTGCCACACATACCAGCTGCATTTCGCATAGTCTGTGGTTTTGAAAGTTGCCAAAAGAATAATTTCATGCAGTCAGTGCTTTAACAGCAGCTGTTGTCTTAACAGCGCGGTCCGCTGTTAAGCAAGCGGTTTTTAGCAGCGCAACCCACTGTTAAGCAAGCGGTTCATTAGCAGTGATGTTAGCATTGAGGATCATTATTTTGATTTTATATATTCTAATTTAAAGAAATTATTTGTTTGGTATTTGTTTGTTTTTAATTAAAATATTTTTCCGTATATTTTATTATTGTTATAAGTTCACTTATTAGACAATTATACGTTAGAGAGAAATAAGAAAATATTTATAAATAAAAACCAAATAAGGTTAGACATTAAATAACAAGAGAACGAAATCATGGAATTTATTTTTTAGCCAATACATTTCAATTTTGTAGGTGAGCGTTTCCTTCTTTAAAATTGCATAAGCTTCTAAATTAGCACAAGATAAAAAGAAGATAGAATTTACTATTTTACAAATGTTTTAAGATTAATAATTCACAAACTCAAGATGCCAAATAAAATTGGCTTTTTACAAAATATGTTGAAATTTTTGTATACGAAAACAAGTAAACGAAATAAAAAAATTTACTTTTAAGAAATATCTTAAAATTTCTTGGACAATTTAAAAATGTATAAGCGTACACATAAATTAACAAGAGCTTGGAGTTTACGTTTTATTACACATTTAAAAATGTTGTATAGCTGTATACAATTAAATAAACTAAAGATAGCTTGGTACATAGAAATATTTGGAATTTAAAAAAACGAAGATTCTCGAGGGGAGTTTCTGCGGTTGTCATTAATTATTTTAAGTCATTTCGTCGCAGGCTGTCTTCTCTTGGCTTGTCAGCCAGTTCTCTTGAACAACTTCGACGCCTCAGGGTATGCAACACTTTGTTCCCCTAGTTTTTTTTTGTGCTTGCTCTAAAGCGAAGTACAGTTAGTTGCATTCAATATTAATATGCATAATTCGATTTGGCTTCGCTTTGCTCTGAAATGCACAAATGAAACGTTTACTTCAGCAACAAGACTTTGAAGAAGCGGCAGCTAAAAGTATTTGTTGAACAATTTCCATTAGATTGCGCAGCGCACAAAGTGAATTTTTGAAGTACACTTTGCAT